>LNAC01000052.1:2119898-2189135 GCA_002007465.1 Ailurus styani
TGTGTGTCTGTGTGTCTGTGTGTGTCTGTGTTCCTCTTTCCTCCTTCATGACGTTCTCCCTGCTGAAGCACAGTCTTTGCTACAGACACAGCTCCAAGTCCATGATACCTCAGAAATGGGATTTTTGGATGAAGTAAGTGTTTGTTAACACGAAATCTCTTTGTTTTAGCCAGAGATTTCAGAATTTGGAGATTTCACATAATTTTTTTTTAATTTTTATTTATTCATTTGACACAGAGAGAGAGAGATTACAAGTAGGCAGAGAGGCAGGCAGAGAGAGAGGAGAGAGGAGGAAGCAGGCTCCCTGCTGAGCAGAGAGCCCGATGTGGGCCTCGATCCCAGGACCCTGGGATCATGACCTGAGCCGAAGGCAGCGGCTTTAACCCACTGAGCCACCCAGGCGCCCTTCACATAATTTTTTTAATAGCAAAAAATGACACTCTGTGCTGCCTTCTCCTCCAGGGCAGTTGCACGTGAGCACCCCCAGGTAGAAACCAGAGCTCCAATCTGGTTCTCACATTTCCCAAGTGTCCTGCTTGGTGTCTGCAGCCACCTAAGTGCTGATTTCCTTTTTGGCCTTGTGGCGTGCAGGGCAGTGAGGGGACAGGGGGACAGTGAGCAAGGCCAAGGAGAGGGAGGGGCAGGAGTCTCTGTTCACCCCTGCTGTTTTACCATTGGCTGAACATTAAACCAGTCTCTGCCTCACTAAACACACTTGGGACCTACATTTTGCCCCAGCTTGGCCATGCTCCATGACCTTGGGCAAATGGTTTGTCCTTTCTGGGCCTTGGGCCTAAATATGTCTGGGCCAGTCCACCTGGCCATCCCGGGCCAGAGCCCAGTGAGGGCTCCCACCTGGCCCTGAGTGACACAGCAGATGCCAGCAGCTTGGACATTCCTACCTTGCTCTCCAATACTCTGCGGAATTTGGAATCAATCTGGTTGTGGAAGAGATTCAACAGCCACCTGGGGAGAGGAGCACAGCGGACGGTGAGTTGTGCACCACTGAATGCAGGGACAGTGAGGCAGCAGAGAAAGCCTGGCCCTGGCCTCTGATCAGGCAAGTCCCCAAGGGACCCTCTCCCTACTGCCCCCCGCCATCCTGGGATCATGCTGTGTCTCCGAATCCTGGACAGGATCAAAATGCAGAGTCCCAGCTCCCAGCACATTTGCTAACTCAGTGTATCTGGCATCCCAGCCCCCTGCTGCCCCCAATCGGATTCAGTAGATTTAGGGGAGAGGCTTGAGAATCCACATATTTCTAGTCAAGGAAACTGCCAAAAGCCCTTGTGTTCCTCTAATAGATTTCATTCACCTTATGATGGTCCCCACCAGTATTCCTGGATCGAACCTGCATCTGTTAATCTCAGCAGGGTCCTGCAAAGAATGACCTCCAAGTGCCTGTGATGTGCCCTGCATTACACCCGGACATCTGCGCTTATCAGAGGCCAGGCCTTGGGCTGGATGGGCCTCGGGCTCCACCCGGGGCCAGCTGGCAAGTGTCCCAGTGGTGACTTACCCCAAATCTCCCGATATGTGCACCTCCACGTCTTGAATGTGGCTGCTGCAGCCGGAGGCAGTGACGGTGGGTCTCCCAGAGGGCTCCTTGCCCAAGACAAGGCTGACCGAAATGGTAATGCCCTTGACCTGCACATCAAAGGAGCCGTGCAGTTTCCTGGAGGAAATAAGAGAAGCAATCATCCATTCCGAGACTAAGATCAGCCACCGTTTAGGGGTAAAACATGAAGCTCAATTCTTATCCCAAAATAAGTGGAGCTGGAACAAAAATTTAATTAGGAAAATTACTACAAAGTAAAGATTTATTACAAGTAAGACCATAAAAGGTCAGGAAGAGAGCCTGGGTCTAGTTATTTATGGGACCAGGTGAGCAAAAGCCTTTCTATGTAGGATCCAAGTCTCAGGAGCTTTGAAAGAAATGGTTGATAAACTTGCCAGCATAGAAAATTAAACTTCAGTGAACAAAAAAATACCATATTCAAAGTAAAAAAAGAAAGAAAGAAAGAAAGACTCCACATGGTGAGCTGGCCAAAGAGCTAATTTCCTTAATACACAAAGAACAAATTCATACAAATTAATAAGGAAAGGACAAAACAACCCAAAAGAAAAAAAGGGGGGTTATCAAAGATATCAAACAGAAAAAAAAAGATATCAAACAGGAAGTTCAACTGGAAATGGAAATATGAGACATTATTAAAAATAAAAATAACCATGATGCCAGTTTTCTCCGGTCAGATGGATGGAGTTCGGAAACTTGGGCAGGTCCCGGCGGCGGAGTGGAGGGAGGGCCTCCGGAACAGGTGGATCCTATCCAGGTCCTGGATCCAGCCTCACATCTTTGGCTTAGGAATTTTACTTCTAAGGCTTTACTCTGCGGCTCGCCCCGCCTTGAGATAAGCATGGGGCGGCTCACGGAAGCATCATGGGTCATAGCAAGAAGTGACAAGCCACCTAAAGGTCAGCTAGTAGGGACGGGTTCAGTAAGTCGTAGGCAGGTACACTATGCAAGCTTTAAAAAGAATGAGGGTAGGGGCGCCTGGGTGGCTCAGTCAGTTCAGAATCCGACTCTTGATTTCGGCTTCGGTCATGGTCTCCGGGTCATGAGGTTGAACCCTGTGTTGGGGTCTTTGCTGGGCATGGAGCTTGCTTGGGATTCTCTCTCTACCCCCTTCTGCCCCACCCCATCCCTTTCCAAAAAAAAAAAAAAAAAAAAAAAAAAAANTATCTACACAATGAAATACTACTCATCTTTAAAAAGGAATAAAGCACTAATGCACGCTACCATGTAGATGAACCTTAAAAATCTTACGTTAAATGTAAGAAGCCAGACACAAAATGTCACGTATCATATGATTCCATTTGCATGAGATGTCCCAAATCGGCAAATCCATAGAGAACTAATGCAGATCGGGAGTTGCCCGGGGCTAGGGCAGAGAACGGTGATCTCTTGGGGGGATGGAGGGAGCTGGTGGTTGCAAATCACTGTGAATATATTAAATGCCACTGAATTGTTCACTTTAAAAATGGCTAATTTTACAGTATGTGAATTTCACCTCAATAAAAATATTACGTTAAAAAAGGTAAAAAAAAATAAAAGAATGAGGTAGATTTTCATTTGCTCATACAAAAAGATCTTTGAGATACTTAACTGGAAAAAGCCAGGACAGAGTGGCTGGCTTGATTCTTTTGGTGGAAATCGAATGAATGTGCCCTACACAGGTGACATGTATCCTGAGAGTCTTTTGCTAGCAGTGCTGTCCGTTAGAAACAGAATGTGAGCCCCATCGGTAACTAAAACATTTCCAGGAGCCACATGCAAAAAGGCAAGAAGAAAGAGGTAAAATTAATTTTAATAGCCTATGTTATCATTTCAACCTAACAACATAAAAATCACTGATGAGGTTTCTTCTGCTATTTTTTGTACTGAACCTTCAAATCTGGTGTTTCACGCTTAGAGGGGATGTCAGTTTGTACCAGCCATTTTTCGAGTACTCAGTGAAGACACATGACTAGAAGTGACGGGATTGGACAGTGCAGGGCTAATGTATAAATAAGGTTAGGTTGCCCAGAAAAGACTGATCAACCCTCCTGTTATGGGCTGAATTGTGTGCTCCTACCCAGATGCATCTGTTGAAGGCCTTAACCCCAGGTCCTCAGCATGTGACTATGTTGGAGGCAGAGCCTTTGAAGAGTTGATGCCATTACACTGAGACCATAAGGGGGACACCTGGCTGGCCCAGTCAGGCGACAGGCTGCTCTTGATCTCGGGGTTGTGAGTTTGGGCCCCACATTGGGTTTAGAGATGACTTAAGTAAATAAACTTGAACAAAAATGAAGCTATTAGGGTGGGCCAGAATCCTGACTGGTGCTCTTCTAAGAAGAGGACATAGAGAGACACCTGGGGTGCCTGCACGCAGAGGGACGGCCATGTGAGGTCCCAGCCAGAGGGCCACCACTTGCAACTCAAGGAGCGAGACCTCAGAATAAACTAGACCTGCTGACACCTTGATCTTGGACTCTGGCTCTCCAGAAGTGTTGCTGAAACCACCTAGTCTATGATGTTTTAGTATGGCGGCTCGAGCAGACTGACCCACCTTCCATCCAAGGACCCTGGAGGTTGAGAACAGTTCAAAGTGCTAGGGAGTTCGTGCCCCTGGGATCTGCCCTTGACCAAAGGCAAACAGGAAGAAGGGGTCATAATGGCCGAGTTGGGGTAACTCAGAAGTGTGCCCTGCTTGCATGGTCTCCAGAGGTCCCCAGGAGAGCTGAGCTCCAGTTGGCTGCCCAACTGACTTCCTTCCCTCCCTGCCTCCCTTCTCCACCCTCATGGACATCTTCTTAGGTCATTTCCCAGATACACTTGAATTCTCATCCTGGGGTCTGCTGCTGGGGAAAGAAAACTAAAAAGATACAGAATTTTCTCCTTCAGCTCACTCACAACCCCATCAGGGAAGCATGAGAAGGGAAGAGACTCAATCAAGAGCCAGTCTTTGGACCCCTATGGGCTCTTTCCATCCACCATGTGGCCCTTCTGATGAACTAGGAACAACTTGGACCCAAGAAGGATAGGACAAAGGCCAAAGCCAAGGGCCCAAGAACCTTAGGTGCAGAATCCACTTACACGAAGGATTTGCGCACCTTCCACTCGCCCTGGACTCTGATGAAGGAGTTGGAGATGGTGAGGCTCAGGCCCTGGCCGGGCAGGGGGGTCAGAGCAGAACCAGGCAGCTCACAGCTGTGGACTCTCAGGCTGAGGAGAGAAACACGGGGAGCACATCATCAGCCCCAGGTTGAGTCCAGCTTCAGCGGGGATCTTGCTCCAGTCCTTGCCAACCCCCAACTCCCACCCAGTGGGGACTCAGCTGGCAGAGCCAGCACCAGGCAGGCGTGGGGCTCCCCCCACTTCCTGAGCACCTGCTGTGTGCTCTATGCTAACCATGCAGCCATCCTGAGTGCATTGCCTCCTTTATGTCACCTGCCTCTCTCAGGGGGGGTCAGCACTGCTCTTGTTCCCTTTTTACAGAGGGTGAAATAGAACTGCTTGAAAGAGCTGCATTTGCCCAAAGTCACACCATTGGGATCAGAGCCCGTGAATCTCATGATCGTGGGTGGGATCTGGAATGGGGCACATCGACACACCCCTTTGGGTTTGTAACTCCTTCTTGGGGCCCTTCTCTCCCTTGACTGATCCAAGTAGGGGGATCAGATTCAGGGAAGGCTGAGGCCGGGGCCAAGAAAAGACATAAAGTGCTGGGAGAAGTAAACCAAGATGACACATATCATGGGGGCAATCAGTGGGAAAGCAGTGGTCAAGTTCCATTTTATATGCCTGGCACATAGTAGGTGCTCAATAAATGTTTGCTGATGGATTGAATAAAAGAAAGAATGAGTGGAGCCATTAATGGTAGTGGGCAGGGAGGGGTTGCTGAGCTGTGACTCTATTGTCCTCCTCCGTTGCCTGTTCCCCCACAAGTGTTTTACGCCTTTTTTTGGCATCAGCTGCTCATGTCTAATGATCCTCTGAAGACTCAGCTCAAATGCCACTGCCTCTGGGAAGCTTTCCTTGACTCCCCTGGTGGACAAACCTCAGCTCTAACCATTGGGTTACTATATTTAAAATTTAAGGTCTATCTTCCCTTCCAGACTCCATGCAGGGGCCAGACCAAAGCCTGGATTATCACAGTGTCATCCCCATTTTGCAGATAAGGAAACCGAGGCTCAGGTCACACAGCTAATAGGTCTTCATTGATATTTTCTGGATGCATGAATAAATGGGAGAACCGAATTCCCTCCCAGACTTTGCTCTGAATGTTTCGAGGAACTCATCCATTGCTGCCCCAGGGATGTCCTGGGGTTCTCCAGAGCCCCACCCCTACCCCCAGCCACCTCAGGGCCCCAGCAGAAGGGAGCCTCACCTGTGGAACTCATAGTGCCCTCGGCCAAAGGGCTTGATCTTGAAGTCCCCGGTGAAGTCAGGCAGCGTGATCCTGAGCAGCTCCTTCTGCAGAGCCACCGACCCCTCCCTGGCCACTGTGGACAGGAAAGAGCAGCAAATCAGCCTGGCCTGGCCTGCCTGCCTCCTCTCTAAACCCCTCAGTGGTTCCCACCTGCTCTAGGGAGAAAGGCTGACTTCCTTGTAAGCATTAACAACAGTTACAGACTATTGAGTCCCTGTTGCATTCCAAGGGCATTCCAGGTGGTGGTGTTATGTGGGTGCCCAGTTTATGGGTGAGGAAACAGTGTCTTTGTCAGCAACCCCACAAGGGGAGGAGAGCTGTGTGCGTGGGCAGGTGCTCCTCTGTCCCATCCTTCCCAGCGTCTAGCCTGTACAGAAGACACCATGAGGATTTGAGGGATAGAATCCTGGTGTCGGCATCTTCCTAGCTGGGTGACCTTGAGCAAGACTTCAGCTTCGTCTTCTCTATGGCAATGGCAACAGAACTTTCTTTGCTGGGCTGGCAGAAAGATTAGAGGAGATCATTGCAGAGGAGATTGGGGGGATGACACCCACTCCTAGCTTGGTGCGTGGCCCACGGCAGGCACTCAGTAGATGCCTAGAACAGCAACGTGGGGTTTATGTTGTTAAAAATACGGAAAGGACCAAAATGTCCAAATCTAGCCAATAGGCTAAGTGAACATGGTATAAAAATCACACAGTGGAAAAGAACGGAAGACAAATTTTGCCTGATTTAGGATTTCAATATAAACAGCACTTGCTAGTATCCTTTGTTTGTTCAGATATATGAAGGATTTAGGATTCTGCCCTCAGGGAGTGCATGTATACATGGAAGACCAGCCCCCCCCCTTTCCAGCTGGCACTGCTCCCTCGAGAGAATGCCCGTGACAGTCCTTCTGCCAGAACGTTACTGCTTGTCCCTGGCCGAGTGCCCTCATCTTTTGTACCTCCCGAACCTCCTCCAAGAAGCCTTCCCTGATTTCCTTTCCTCTGCTCCCAACAACCCTACCTGGGGAAATGTTATTACCCCATTCAACAGATTAGGCAGTTGAGGCTCAAGAATGTGAGGAGAGCCCTGGTTCAGTTCCCCTGGGGAGTGGTATATAAACATCTTAGCTCCCTACCCCCTGGATGGGTGAAATCTGACACTTTGTTTCAGCATCTTTTTCAAAAAGTTGTTCTACTTTTGTTCATTCTTTAAAGTTGAGATAGGACATACATAAAAGACACGGCCAGGATAATTTTTAAATGTTTAGGCAGCCACCTAGCCACCCCCCAGAGCCGGAGGGGGTGCAGTCCCAGGACCCCTGCAGGCTCCCTCCTGCCCCCTCTGGGTCACCAGCTTTCTGTCTTCTAGACTTAAGAGACATGTTTTCCAACTCTACCAAGAACTTTCCGGTGGAACTGCCCCAGTCAGTGGGTAGCCGGCTAGGTTCATAACACACCTCCCCCCGTCTTCTGGTTGTTCTTCCTTCTCCTCTCACTTCCCGCTCTCCTGAGCCGCATGCTGGAAGTTTTCTCCCAAATCAATGCTTGCTCCAAATCCTTCTCCCTGGCAGCTAGTAGGGGACCCCCACTCAGACAAATAATGTGCCCAAGCAGCACCGTGGGTAGGCGACAAGGCGAGACTCGGAGCCAGGGCTGCCAGACCCTGGCTCACCACCCCGACCGAGAGAGCCCCGTCGGTGTCCCCCGCCGCCCCCAGAGCAGTCTGGTGCCCAGCAGACCCGCCAAGCGCAGCCAGCGGCCGCAGCTTCTTACCATATTCTAGGCCCTTGTCTGTGATCCTGGCGACCAGGCCAGGGTTGGCACCCAGGGCGCCATGGGTGGGAGTGAGCAGCAGCCTCAGCAGTAGGGAGGGCAGCGCCCCGGCCCAGGCCCTCATCCTGGACTTGCAGTGCAGTGGCCCAGGCGGGGCCTCGTTCCCTTAAGTAGCCAGGGGGCTGGGGCAGGGGTGGCTCCCGAGTCGGGGGGNCTGGTTTGTGGCTTCGGGAATGGGAGGCACAGAGGCTGGAACTGGCTTGCGACATTGCTGGGGTCATGGGTCATGGAAGCCGGTTGCTGCTGTCCCGGGTTAGAGGGTGGTTGGGCCTGGCCCCAGGTGACAATCTCTGTCCACCCTTCCCACAAAGCGACCCCACATTCATTGCTGGCTAGGCCCGGTGTTACAGACTAGGAGGCTTGGGGAAGTCATGTCACTTCCTCAAGATCCCACACCTGGCAAGCGGGGGAGCTGGGAGTCAAAGCCAGCTCTGGCACCAGCCAAATTCTTTTCTCTTTTTAAAACAGAGTTGAGTATAAAGAAATCTTTTCCCCCTTTCCCCATGGGAAACCAGGCTTTCTCAAACCTTGCTGCTGGTAACATTTTCTGGAAGGCAACTTGGCAAATCTTTAAAAGCTTGCATGCCTGGTAACCCTGAATTTCTGCTTCTGGAATGTTAAGTATGTAATTATATCCGGGTACAAATATGTCACTGCACCAAGGACACCGAGGTTCTGTACCCATGTCTGCCAGTCTGAACAATTTCTAGCAAGGAGTTATGAGGAATTGTCTCTGTTGGGATGGGCAGGATTATGAGTGTTTTAAAATCTTTTTGTTTGTTGGTATTTAAAATTTTTATTTTTTTGGGAGACATATTGTATTTGCAGTAAGTAAAGATAATAAAATTTCATTGAGGAAACAAAATTTATAATAAGTATTGTGCTTAATTCCTAGGGATTCCTCCCCTCCCCCTCCCAGGGATCCTATATTTGTGAACTTTGTTCTGCCCCCACCTCCAGGAAGCCTTCCCTGATCACCCCCACATTTCCCTGGATTAGAGAGAGGTCCTCCTCTGAGGTCCCAGAATATCTGCACTTTCTCCATCATAGCATTAACCACTCTGCTTTTTTGGAACTGTGGTCCTTTAAAAATATGTCCACAAATTCTTTTATACTCTTTCCATCAACAGGTGAACTCTCTGTATCCTCCCCCCTGACGCTGGGTTGGGTCTCTGTTATCACCTTAACAGATGGAATGCGATGGGAGTGATAGTTTCCCCCCAGTGGGTCGGACAAGGCCCTGGAATTGAGGTTAAGATCAGAACTCCCCCCCACCCCTCGAACACAGGGAAGCCTACAGCCCAGGCCTGTCTGCTTCTCTCTATCCTGTCGTTGCTGTCCTCTGGGTTGAGGTTTGTTGAGGTCCCTTGCATAGCACCCCCGGCCCCCGTCTGGGTGCTCCTGAGGGCAGGGCTGAGGCTTCGGGATCCTGTGATCCCTGCGTGTGGGGCAGGAAGGGGCAGGAAACCAGGAGCTGTGAGCTCCTGCCCTGTGCCGTGCCCTGCGCTGGTTGTGCACGCCGCTCAGCCCTCTAACTCGGGTGTTTCTGTCTAATTTTAGCTGAAAGATCTGAGGCTCAGGGACGTGAACTGCTTTTGGCCACAGTCACCCCGCAGGGATTTGAACCCAGATCTGTGGATGCCATTCCAAAACGATGGTCTGGGAGGGCTTCTTGGAGGTGACATGCTGAGCTGAGACCCCGTAGATGAGCAGGAGCCAGGCTCTGAAGAGCCATTCCAGGCTGAGCTGAGAGCCAGGACAAAGCCTGGCAGCAGGCAAAGGCTCCCCCTACACCAGCGGCATCTGCTTCCCGGACTCAGCCTGTGGCGGTGGGGAGGGGTCCTCGGCTGGGAGCTGGGAACCAGGTTTCTGACCTGGCTTAGCTCCTGCCTGGTGTGTGAACCTCAGCAAATCTGTGTCCTCTGTGTGCCTCAGTTTGTCTCTGTAGAAGAAGGGAGATAGGGCAGCCAACTCCCGTGTGGAGTAGGGAAGGACCGTCTGGAGAGTGGGGACGCCTGGGGACACCGGAGTCACCCCTGGGGCAGCAGTCTGGGGATGTCCCAGACTGGGTCCTGCTGGCAGGGGCGGGAATTCCCACAGCAGTGACCTCCGGACCTTACACCTGCCCAGCCAGCCAGCGTGCCACACGGCCCCAGGCTATCCCCACCCCCATGGCAGCCCATTCCTGGCTCAAGGTCCCTGCTGGTGACCCAGGACCCAGCAGAGGCTCATGGGGGCAGCTTGGAACCCCCGGGCCTTTCTTCTCCTGGGCTGTCCATCCGTTTCCAGTGACAGCTGCCACGGTGCTCCTGCCACTGTCCAGTCCTACAGCAGTGAAAATGCTCTCCCTTTGAATAAGAACCGTCTTCATTGTGTGCTGATTACAAAAGTGTTGGTGGAAAGAACTTGGAAAACCCCGAATGTGGAAACGGCAGTGCCTGGAATACTGAGCTGCATGTAGGAGATCACTGCTGAGGGAGGGAAAGAACATAAAGCAGGAAACAGTGTGAGGTCAAGGGCATGGACTCTGGGGCCACCTGGTCTGCGTTGAATCCTGACTGGCCCACTGTGTGACCTTGGGCATTCCGTGACTCAGTTTCCTTGTCTGTAGTTGGGCTCAGCTAAAGGGCAGCAGGACAGGAAGTCAGAGGTCTGGAAGAGAGAGGGAAGGGGGCTCTTCTCACCTTCCTCCTTGCTTTGGATCTCAGTCTGACAGTGACCGTGTCACTTCCCAAAACCCCTCGCCCGTGGCTCCAGCCCTCCCTGGGCTTGGACACCAGACTCCTTTCTTGGCTGCTTTAAGCCTGAAACGAGGGATGCTCGTTCCTGGGTCCCTCAGCATCTTCTGCCAGTGTCCTTAAGCCTGTCCAATAGCCCCTTAATTCAAATCCCAAGAACCATTTGAGTTGGACTTTTTTTTTCCTGCCTGGACCCTGGTGGACAGAATTAGCACAGTGAACTTCTCCTTCACAGCAAATGCCTTCTTCTTGTGGAAACTTTGAATTCTTTGCCAAAGTCTGCACAGGTGTTTTGTGGGGATAGTAGACAACAAAAGACAGGACTAAAAATACACAGCAATCCATGTTCTGCCCCCAGGGGAGCTTCTAAGGGCCACCGAGGAAGGCTTTTAGAGAAGTAGCGTCCTGCCACGTCCTGAAGGTCATGTCGAAGTTTTGCAGGAGAGAGAGCAGAAGGCAATCCAGGAGGAAGGAGCAGCATGGACCAAAACACAGAGACATAAAATAGGAAGGACTTGCAGCCAGGAAGTCCGGGTCCTTGTCGAGGCTTCGCTCCTAGCAGGCTGTGTGACAGGGGAAAAACCATGCCCCTCTCTGATCCTCGCTTTCCTTGCCCGCCAATGCAGATGAAGACGTTAGACCAGGACAGCATTTCTCAGATCACCCAGATCACCAAAATTTATTTATTTGTAAATTTATTTGGGGGATGTAATTGGCATATAAATCTAAGGTGTACAGTGCGTTGATCTGATACATTCATATTTTGCAATGTGATTAGCGCTCTAGAGTTAGAGCCCTCTATCCGGTTGTGTAATTATCATTTTTTGTGTGTGATGGGAACAATTAAGATCAGCCTCTCAGCAGCTTTGAAGTTCATGATACAGAGTTGCTGTCTTTAATCTCATTGCTGTGCATTGGGTCTTTGAGACTTAGCTACTTGTTCCGAGTTTGTCTCCTTACAGGACGTCTCCCCATCCCCCACCCCAGCCTCTGGTGACAACCACTCTACTCCTTGTTCTTATGAGTTTGGCTTTTTTAGATTCCACGTGTAAGTGGTATCACATAGTATTTGTCTTTCTCTGTCTGACTTATTTCACCTCGCATAATGCCCTCAAGTTCCATCCATGTCGTTGCAAATGGCAAACCCTCCTTCTCTCTCACTGTGTATGTGTGTGCGTGTGTGCGAGTGTGTGTGTGTGTGTGTGTAACATTTGGGTGTGGAGATAAGAGAACCCTTGCGCGCTGTTGATCGGAGCGTAAATAGGTGCAGCTAACCTTTTCTAACTGCAGAAGACCGTATGGAGGGTCCTCAAAATATTAAAAATACAACTACCCTATGATCCAGCAATCCCACTTCTGGGTATATATTCAAAGGAGATGAAAATGGGATCTCAAAGAGATCCTCGGGTTTATGGCAGCAGTATTCACAGTAGCCTAGACATGGAAACAATCAATTATCCACCAACAGACAAATGATAAAAAAGGTCGTGGTACAGATATGCCAGGGATCTTGTCAAATGCAGTTCTGATTCTTCAGGTTCCTCTGAGGCCCGAGACTCTGCATTTCCTTTTGTTTCTTTGTTTTTATTTTTTATTTTTTAAAAGTAATCTCTACGTGCCAGGTGGGGCTCGAACTCATGACCCCCAGATCAGCGTCACATGCTCTATGGACTGAGGCGCCCCTGAGACTCTGCATTTCCAGCCAGCTCCCAGGTGGTGCCAATCTTGGACTGTCTTTCGAGAACAAGGGGCTAAAACTAACCCCGATTTCCCTCTAGGCTCAGTGACTCTAGAACTCTGTTCCTTCCCGTTTGCATGCAGTTTTCTGTGATGGGGCTCCCACGTCTGGGAGCGCTGGTTCTCGCGGAGAGAGACCGATGTAAAAGACCCGCCTCTCTGGATCTCTGTGGGCTACTTTGGAGCTGAGAGTTTGGTATTTCTGGCAGCCCCTTCCCCCAACCCTTCACCAGCAGATCTGTGCGCTTGGATTTACAGAAGAAAATACTACCGTCCGTGATGATCCAGTGCGGTTTGAAAACTGTGTCACCTCCTCACGAGGCTGGATTCACAGTCCCTCACCCCAGGGGAACTTTGAGGAACTGAGGACCCCCCCATCTCTCCCTCAACCCTCTCTGAGCCTCTGCAATTGACAGCATCTAAAATCCCAGCCTTAGCCTCATCTCGCTGGGTCTTGATTGCTTTGGGGGGACCCTACGGAGCTTCTGTGGAAATGAAATTTTTTTTTAAAAGATTTTATTTATTGGGCGCCTGGGTGGCTCAGTGGGTTAAAGCCTCTGCTTTCGGCTCAGGTCATGATCTCAGCGTCCTGGGATCGAGGCCCGCATCGGGCTCTCTGCTCAGCAGGGAGCCTGCTTCCTTCTCTCCCTGTCTCTCTGCCTGCCTCTCTACCTACTTGTAATCTCTCTCTCTGTGTCAAATAAATAAATAAAATCTTAAAAAAAAAAAAAAAGATTTTATTTATTTATTTGTCAGAGAGAGAGAGCACAAGCAGGCAGAGGCAGAGAGAGAAGCAGGCTCCCCGCTGAGCAAGGAGCCTGATGCGGGACTCAATCCCAGGATGTTGGGATCATGACCCGAGCCAAAGGCACCTGCTTAACCAACCGAGCCACCTAGGTATCCCTGGAAATGAAAATTTCTCAGCAAGGAAAGATTCTTTACTCTTTTTTTTTGCATTCTTTACTCTTTGCCAGAGCTCCCTTTATTGGATTCCTTTCTGGGAATTCCAGAGGGCCCTTGCTTTTACAGATGGGGAGACTGAGACCGAGAGAGGGGGAAGGACTGGCCACATCATGAGTTCCTCACTGAGCCCAGATTTCTGGCCAGTGGGTGGTTGGCTTCTTGGGGTTGGGCCTGTTGAGGCAAGCAGGCCCAGATCACACTTTGAAAACCATGACAGGGTGGCTTTGAGTCACACAGATGTGGATTCAGATCCTAGATCATTAAAAAAAAATCAGTATTTATTGGGGCACCAGGGAGGCTCAGTCAGCTGAGCATATCAGCTCAGGTCTTGATCTCAGAGTTGTGACTTCAGACCCCATGTTGGGGTACACAGTGGGTGTGGAGCCTACTTAAATAAATTAAAGGAGTGCCTGGGTGCCTCAGTAGGTTAAGCATCTGACTCTTGGTTTCAATGCAGGTCATGATCTCATGGGTTGTGAGATTAATCCCCACATCAGGCTCTGCTCTCAGCAGGGAGTCTCAGTGAGGGGGGGATGGGAGGGGATTCTCTCCCTCTGCCCCTCCCCCTGCCCCACAAGCACTCTCTCAAATAAATAAATAAATCTTAAAAAAAATTTTTTTAAAGTTATTTATTGAGCACCAACTGTCCGTCAGGGATTGGGAATATAATTGTGGCCAGCCAGACACAGTCCTTACAGTACAGTGGGAATTGCTGTGTGTATCAATAGGTAGAACTTACTTTGACTTCTACTTGTCAGGTCCTGTAATCTGGGTTTCATATGTTTGATGCTCTTTGCCACTCAGTGAGTTAGGGACTTCTGTGACCTCCCTTTGCAGGTAGGAAAGTTGAAGGCCAGCTAATCGCCCAGGCTCGCACAGCTAGTAAATAGCAGGGCTGGGATCTGAAACCACCATGTCCGGGACCACAGCTCATGGTCTTAACCACCATGCCTGGAGCTTACTAATTGTACCACTGATTCCTCCCCAAACCTCATGTCAAAGAGGAGGGCAAGGCTTTATCTCTACTTTTCAGAAAAAGACCAGAGAGGTTAAGTAATATTTGGAAAGCTGTGCAGCCTGCAAGGGGCTGGGTTGGCCTTTGAAACCAGGTTCTGAGCTCAGTGACTTTGGGTGGGCCCCTCCCCCCAACTGTCTACCTTTGGAAGTGGCCTTGAGGATTAAATGAGGTAAGTGTGAAGACATTGGCGCAGGGCAGGGCCACACTTGGCCACCAATGGGATGTGGCAAAATGGCAAGTGTAGAGTTTAGTCTCCCCGGGATCTGCCTCCTGTTCTCTCCTCTAGGAGGGGACACCTCTTGCATATTTAACAAGTTAGCATTTCCAAGAAATCCCCAAAGGCCATGCCTAACCCAGAAAGGAAGCTGGTTGAATGGTAAGCTTTTAGGCAGACTGGAGTGGCGATTTTTAAAAAAAATTTATGGACATGTTTTTCACATACTGTCACGTTCACCGCTCAAGTGCACGGCTCAGCGATTTTTAGTGTTTTCAGAGAGTCATGCCACCATCACCACCTGCTAATTTTTGAACACTTTCAACACCCCCAAAAGAAAACCCATACACTTCAGCAATCATTTGGAGCCAGCGATGCTTCGCCTGGAGGGCGAAGTCGCTCAGAGTGGCTTTGTTGGAAGTGTGGCAGGTCATTTGGAGCGTGGTGGGGGATTCTCCCCAGATCATACCTCAAACAACTGCCTATTTCCCCCATCAGAGAGCTGTCCACGGGGCACACGGTCTTCCATTCACTAGTCTTTAGGTCCAAGAAATAATGACATTTTTTTCTGTAGCGAGTAGGGCAGGGGCTGCCTGAGTGTTTGGAAAGTAGAGGGTCAGCGTGGGAGGGGCCAACTACGCCCAAGAGGGTAGTGGGAGAGGACGCGAGGGTGGGGGAAGGTAGGGCGGGGCCCCACACTTCGCGGAGACTCCCCAGCCCCATCAGATGGGGCTTTCAGAATTGTGACTTGGACTGTGTTGTTTTCCTCCTTGAAACTCTCCAATGACTTCCCTTATTTTTTTGGAGGAAAATCCAGAGTCCTGAGTAGACTGAAGGCCCCCCAGCTTCAACCCGTGCCGTGTTCCCACTCATGCTCTTCCTTCCAGCCTCACACACTGCTTTTCTGTCCCTACTCCGTCTCCATCAGCTTTGGCAAATAGGAAAATGTGCATTCTTTTGGTGGAACAAATTAGAGAAAAATCTTGTTCTTTTGGCCTGATGCCTTTTTATAGTGCATGACCTATGCAACAGAACACAGCAGTCCTGCCTTAAGTTGGCCAAGACCCCAACAGACAGGATTTTGACATCTAGGAGGGTTGGAAAGAGCATGGGCTTGGAGGGCGTCTCTGAGGGTGGGAATCCCAGCTCTGTCACTTGAGATTCAATCTAAAAGGAGTGAGTGATCCCCACCTTGGGGGACGGAAAGTGTTGTGAGATGAATGAAATCATTGGTGTGCTGGGCCTGATCGATGCCCCTTCCTTCCCCAGTGTGGCCCAGAATTCCTACCTCCATTTAACAGAGAATCCGTGATGTTAGCAGAGCATACACAGTTTTCTATAAAAACAAAAATTTTTAAATATCTTTTGTCTGCTTCTCCTCACTACAAATGCTCCTCGATTTTTACTAAGCAAGCTGGATGAAGTCTGAATGACAACAGACTCCTAATTGGTGTCCATCCCCTTCCACTCTTGCCCCTCCGATGCCTTCAGGGGTCACAACAAAACATGTTTAAAACCAAATCTGGTCATGTCATCCCACACCCCGCTGCCTGCTTCAGACTCCTCATCCTTCTGGTCTCGGACCAAATGTCGTCAGTGAAAGAACCTTCCAGGACTGCTCAGTCAATGCTAGGAGGACCTGGTTAATGACCCGAGGTGGCCACAGCTGGTGTGCCATGGTGGGAAATGGCCCAGAGCCCCCAAGGAAACTCACCAAGGGCCCAACGAAGTCTGGGCTGGTGGCGTGGCTTCCATGCCAGCCTAGAGAGTCATGGGGAAGAACTAATTGCAGCGGAGGATGTGACTGGCTAAAACCCCTAATGGCCTCTGTCCCCTGGCCCAGTGTTCTGCTTCGGGTTCAAAGGCTGGGCAGGAGAGCTTCCTGGGGTATGGAGCCCAAGCATGGGGTATGGAAACAGGCTGTGCAGGGTAACCGTTCAACAGCGACACCGTGTGGTGGCGACAAGAACAACAGGCGCCGGATTTTGAGGCGCGCACAGGAAGACACTAGGCTGCGCAGGCTAGCTGCTCAACAGCGACACCGTGTGTCAGTGGTAGGAACAGCAGCCTAGTGGGTGGATCCACTCTACAGACCCTTCCGGCTGGACTCGAAGAAAGACTCGCTCCCTTTGGACCAAGTAAACCCCGCACACTCTTGGGAAGGGTGGAATAAGGAGTGTCTTCAAAACGGGACAATGAGGGGCGCCTGGGTGGTGCAGTTGGTTGAGCGTGGGACTCTTGGTTTCAGCTCAGGTCTGATCCCAGGATCCTGAGATCCAGGCCCCATGGAGGGCTTCGTGCTCAGCAGAGAGTCAGTTTGGGTTTCTCTCTCCCTACCCTTTTGTCCCTCCCCTTGCTCTCTCGTTCTCAAATTAATAAATAAATGAAAGAAAGAAGAAAGAAAGAAGGAAGAAAAGAAAGAAGAAAGAAAGAAAAGAAAAAGTGACATGAGACTTTCTGCTAAGAAGGGCATGTGGGGGCTCAAGAGATTAATTACAGGACTGGAGAGAGGTGATTTTATCTGTGCTGAGCTGGTGCTGCCGGGCATGCTGGGTCCAGCCAATGAATGAAAAAATGAACAAAAGACAAAAAATAACACCATCACACAGAATTGCACAGAAAAAGAAGTGTTTTTTGCCGGGGAGGGGGTGGGGTGCCGGGGGGGGTAGGGGTAGGGTATGAAGCACGTTGGTATATAGTGTGGTCATAACCAGAAAGCAATTCTTGGAGGACATCTCTGTGCAGACTTAGCCCTTGCGGGAGACGCATGATCCCTAAAGGACACACTCCACACTTTTCCAAGGAATAAAGTTTCTGTATTTAGATCATTACTGAACCTAAGTTCAGAGAAATTTGCAAGGGGCTCTGGTTCAAGGGCTAGGGAAGGGCAGCCTGTGTCCCCACGGGCACATCAGGAGTGGGTGCCAACCCCCCGGCCCCTCCTGGCAGGGCTGACGGCTCCCGGCCCCCCGGGGCGACTTCAGCTGTAGTGCACATCTGCCCCAAACAGCAGGAAATTCTAGGGAGAGATGAGGGCACAGTCATCAGCGGGGAGTGCACCCTGGTCTCTGAGCGCTGGGCTGCTGGGGTTCTCAAGGGAAACCGCTGCCCCACCCCCACCCTGGGAAGGGGAGCCGAGTGGGGCCTGTCTGCGGGCACAGAGGCTGGAGTACAGGGGGGCCCGCGGGGTGTCACTGCTGGGTCCTGTGTGTCGGCGGCTGTGGGCACCGGGAAGCCCTTGGCAGCCGCCCCGGCACCTCCCGGATGGACGTGCAGGGCCGCGGGCCCCAGGCTGGGACTTCATTTGTCATCCCTGCCTCATGGCAGCTCAAGGGAGCCTTGTTCCCATCAAGGCTGAGAGACCACTTTTCTTTGGTCCTTCCTGCCCTTCACTCAGAATTTTCAGGAATGAAGAAATTACCTTGTGCCATGAGGTCATTTTTTTGGTTAAGGACAAACTTGGTAAAGCGCAGGGGATGGGGGGGGGGCTGTGTGTGTGTGTGTGTGTGTGTGTGTGTGTGTGTGTGTACTCTCTCGGCTAGTCTGCAGTCTCAGCCCCGGTCATAACCAGGTCTGAAGAACTGGGGGCTGGCTGACCGGATGTGGGGGCTGAGGGAGAGCGGGGATCCGGCTGAGGTGGCTGCTTCCCACCAGGGCCACAAGGCTAACAGGAAGCAGAGGTGCAAGGTGATGAGCAAGAAGATGAGCAAGGTAAGGAAGGTGATAGGTGGCTGGCAGCTTCGTGGCCCAGCTATCAGTTTTGTTGGGACGCACTGGGCTTAACGGGCCTCAGAGAAAAAACTGGAAGCTCGGCTGGGTCTCTGGGTGGCACAAAGGGGGCTGTTAGCCTGAGCTGGTGAAAGCCAGTAGGGAAAGCGGACAGTGGGGAGGACAGAGGGCTGGATGGGAACCATGGAGGACTCCTGCAGGCAAGGGGAGGAAGGGGAAGGAAGGGGGAGGAAGCACCAGTAAAGAGAACTGCATTGACCCGAGAGAGGTGCCTGGGAAACCGGGAAAGGGAACCTTCCAAGCTAGGAGAAGAAAGTGTTCCTAACTCGTCTCAGAGGCTGTTGTGGGTCTGGCCGGGGGACAGGCAAGAGCAGGCCGTCCGTTCTGGGACAGAAGCCTCCACTTTGTGCCTCCCTTTTGATCCCCGGGGCCCAGGGAGGCGTGCCACACACACCTGTCAAAGATGTACATGCTTACAGGGGGAGCTCTGTGGCCACCAAGTGAGTTCCATTTTTTTTTTTACCCAGCGGAGTGTGGGAATGCTTCAAAGCCAATGATTCAAAGCAGGGACCTGGCTGTGAATTTGGACTTCCCTGAAGAGCTGTGTGGCTTGTCGGAGCCCAACTCTTTCTTCCCTGTTCGTTAAGAGCCACCCCCCTCGCAGGGTGCCGTAAAGGTAGAGAGTGCTGGATACGGGGCTTGCCCACGGGAAGCTTTCTGGCAACAGGTTGCTGTTGTTGGGGGACACTGGGTGACAAGGAACCTTCGGACCTACCTGGTGGGTCTGAAGCACCAGATTGAAGAGCTGGACGTTGGCGGGCAGCGGGAGGGGGATGCCTTTCTGTAGCCGCTCTGCAGTGGAGAGTGAGGTCAGCACGAGGGGAGGGAGGTGCAGGCCAGAGAGCCGGGGAAGGGGCGCAGCCTCCCTGAACCCGCGTGCCTGGCTCTGGGTAGGGATCCGCAGGTGCCTGCAGGCTTGACAACTAGGCTGTCCCAGAGATTCTGGTTCTTCACCGCGCTCCAGGGACCTGGGAGCCCGGCCTTCCCACCCCATCAGCCCACATTCAGGACCCGTGCAAGCCTCTTCCCCAGAACCGCCCTCCCGAGGGTGCCGGCAGTGCTGGTGTACACGGCCAGCGGTAGACAGCCCGAGGCACGTGATTGGGGGTAGCTACTGGTGTGCACACGAAGGCCCTCGATGTTTAGGGTGAAGCCAGAGATGGGCAGTAGCCAGGGGCCAGCTCCCTGCCATACCACCACACTCTGATGTGGAACTCCAGAGAATTCTCAACTCAACCCTAGTCTCCCCGGTCATTACGAAGCTACATTTGTCAAGGTAGGAAGAGAAGTTGTAGTCTCGAGAATCGTTTGTGGCCTTGATTATAATTTCTACCTATTCTGGCCCCGCGGTCTGGGGGCCTCTGGGTGCACTCTTGCCCCTGGCTCTGCGAAGGTGAGGCTTCTGTCAGCGGGGGGAGCCGAAGCCGGGAGCCGGGGTTAGCCCTTCTTCCCTGGCGCTTCGCTCGGAGGCGGGAAAAGGCGGAGGACTCTGGCTTCAGAGCTGGGACCAAGTCCCAGCTTCACCTCTCACCTTCTCTGTGACCTGCAACAAGGCACCTGACTTCTCGAATCTCGCATTTCCTCCTAGGACAGTCCTCATCTCGTGGGGCTGTCTTAAAGATTGGATGGAATAATAGATGGGCGCACAATAGAAGCTCAAACTGTGGGCCTCCCCCTCCGTCCCCTTTTCTCCATCCCTTTTCCAGGTCAGATGCCCTTTGAGTTTCATTTGATGTGACCACCTTCTGGCCTCCATGACTTGGGCCAGGTATCAGGTGACTCTAGGACTGAACCCCACCGGCCACCTCTAGGACTAAAAGTCACTCATTTCTCCAAAGCTCCTTACCGTTAATCTTGGGAATCACAGTCGTGGGCAGAATAAAATTCATGAGAGTCTGCAGCACCTCGACCTGGAAATCAGGAGGACAGGACCCACATCAGGGCCCCTTGGTGTCGTCGGGCATTCTCTGCCAGCCTCCCTCCCCCGCCGGGCAACCTCAAAGCTGGGAAAACAGGTGAGTGAGGGACACAGGGGATGACGGGAAAGTTCTGCAGCCCACTCAGGTCACCCAAGTGATCTCTTTTGCTCTCAAGTTTCCAAATGTAAAGCATGTTCTAGATGTAAGGTACAAGGCAGAGGAAAGGAAGGTCATCAGAGTATTTAAACATGAACACCTTTGTAGGAGAAAATGCGTGGTCTCAGACACTGCAGGCTGCAGGACACAATGGCTCAAACTTTCTGAGGTTCTATTCGCCCATGTTCTGCAAAAGCCTTAAAAATGTGTGTGCCTGGGAGGCACCTGGGTGGCTCAGTCGGTTAAGTATCTGACTTCAGTTTGGGTCATGATCTCAGGGTCCTGGGATCGATCCACACAACGAGCCCCACATTGGGCTCTGCTCTCAGAAGGGAGTCTGCTTGTCCCTCTGCCCCTCCCCCTGCTCTCTCCCTCTCTCCCTCTCTCTCTTTCTCTCTTTCTGTCTCTCTCTTAAATAAAAAAAAATGTGTGTGCCTGGTGGGCCAGCAAATATGCATATAAGACATTCATCCTAAGGAAATGATGCAGGGTGGAGGCAAAAATTAAGATACAAGGCTGCTCATCAGAGCCATAAATTCAACCAAAACAGTAAATTAACAGCAACCTACATGTCTAACGATTGGGGAATTATCTGGGGGACATGGTGGCGCTTTGAATCTAGGAAATATGATGCAACTGTTAAGAATAATATTGTAGGAATTTAATTATCCACACAGAGATATTCGTGATATATTTTTGAGTGAAGAAAAAAGCAGGCTTTGGAAACCACATAATTCCACGGTCCTATTGAATATGCATAACAAAAGGTTAGGAAGGATATGCTCCGAATGATTAACTAAGTGGCAAAAATAGGAATGGCTTTTATTCTCTTTGGCTTGCAAATCTGTAGGTTCTGATTATTCTATAATGTAGATGTTTTACTTTTGCAATAGTAAAAAATATTAAAAATGTAGCACCCTCAAGATGATTGCCTGGTGACATTTACAACTTGTAAATATGTACTTTTTTTTTTTTCCTGGAACAATTGAGTTTCCTTCCCCAGGCTGGAAATCCCTGGGCTCCTAAAATGTGGTGACCTTCTTTCTATGAATCTGAGAACTTTAAATTTTTATTTTCTCTAGAAGCGCAAGTTAGTTACCGGCTGAGTCAATCCACCATCAGAGCTCCAGCACCAGTAAATCCATAAAAATAGAATGAGGTCGTTTGGGTCCTTCTGTTTGTTCTAGTCTTACCGGATGGAAAAGGGCTGGCTGGACTTCCATCCAAATCTGGAGAGCATGTTGGGATGGCCCAACTTTGGGGCTGGGTGGCTTACAAGGCACCCACTTGGTGGGGATCTTTGGGAGGCATTTGAGGGGTCTAGAAAATGTTCTCCTGGGAAAAGGGCCCCTGGGAGATTTGGGCCACGTGTAATAAGACACTGTGGACAAAAGCAGCACACCGTGGCTTCCAACGGAAGTCACAGGGGCAATGCTCATTCAAGGTGGCTGGTGAAGAGCCCTGAGCTGGTATTTACCTGGGCAACTCCAGTGTCCCGGGGGACTTAGGAGGGAGTCAGGGGGGAGTCTACTCAGTCATGGTCAGTGATTCCAGGTAGTGGGATACTTGCTCTCCTCTGTCCCACCTGCCCCTCTCCACCTCCACATTGGCTCTGCCACTCACCCAGTTGTTCAAGCCAAAAATCTAAGAGTCACTCTTCATAACCCTCACCACATGATACCACAGCTCCCAGCAAGCTCCATCTAATTCCACTTCCAAAGTATGTCTCCCATCCACCAACTTTCTCCTCTTCCTAGATGAAGGGACCCACCTCCCACTGATACACATGGTCTGACTCTTGGCCCCCAAGATCCATTCTCCCTCCCCCAGTCAGGGGCATCTTTTATAAAAGCATAAATCAGATCACGTCACCCTCTGTGTGGAACGGTTCACTGGCTTCTCACGGCCCTTTGACCACGATCTACTCTAGACCAGAACCTCCAGGATGAGCTAGCCTTGCCTGCCTCTTCAGCCACGTCTCCTCCTACACCTCCATCCCCAGCTCGCCTTGCTCCAGCCACACTGGCTTCCCTCCATCCCCTGAACGTGTTGAACTGGTTCTCATCACATGGCCTTGCTCCTGCTAGTCCCTCTGCCTGCAACAGGCCTTCCCCTTGCTGGCTCTTCCAGCCCAGTTATCACCTCCGTAGAGAGGCTTTCCCCGATCACATGATCTAACCGTCAACCCTCCCCATCACTAGCTACCCCGCGCTCATTTTGTTTTTCATGCAGGTGGAAAGGATTATACCTGATGTGGGGGAAGATTTGAGGTTCAGAGAGGGGAAGGGACTTGCCCAAGGTCCACAGTTAGTAAGCATGGGGCAGTGATTCTAGCTTAGGTCTGTGGGCCCACAAAGCTCCTCCAGTCATTACTTCACATGCAAATTATATGAAAATGAATAGGTGGCCTCAGGAAATGATGTCAGGGTTCTGAGTGGGCCCCAGGACAGTTATCTTAAGATCGGGGGATGGAGGGAGCCACTGAGGGCTTCATACTCACCGAGAAGGGGCCGACGTCCGAATGCTTCAGTTCTAGGAACAGCCTGTGAGAAGAGGAGGAGGAAGCTGAGACCACCATTTGCCTGACCTGTGTTAGAGCCCAGTTGCTGGGGAGAAGGGGCCCTCTCTGGTAGATGCCACCTGGTTTTCCTGCTCAGTATCCATTCCCCTTTCTCAGGTCTCAGGCCCTTAATTGTTCCTTTGGGGGCATCACCATTCCCTACATTGTTAGTGCCGAGCTCTGGGGTAGGCTGGCCAATGGACAGAGTCCACCTCCCCTACCACAGTTATTGTTGGAAGGATGGACCTCTGACCCATGCTGGTTCCATGAGAGCTGGCCCTAAGACTTCTGGAAATACCGGGACTTACGTGTTCTCTTTTCTCTAGGAAAACTAAAGAGCTGCTGTTGACCATTTTTGTCACCACTTGGTGACAGCCTGATGAGAAATGAAGTCAGCATAGGGGAGAATAGAACTAAGAAATGGAGAGCGTCAGAATCCCAAGGACATCATGTGAGCACCTGGATTCACCCTTGCCTGAAACCCTTGGACTTTTCGATTACCAGAGCCAATGAACCATCCCCTCTTTACAGTCTTTATGGCATCTTAACAGAGATCTAAAGAAAAAGGGAAGTAAATGGCTACTTATTGAACCCTATCATTCACTGTGTTGTGCGCTTTACCCTGTGGAAATCCTCTAACACCCCCAGAGGCAAGGGCTGTCACTCACATTTTACCGATAAGGAAACTGACACTCAGAGTTGTCAGACAACTTGCCCAAGGTCACACAACGAACAACGAGCAAAGTAGAATTTCAACAGATCTCCGGATGCCTGAGCTCTTGTCTCCGATACTCTCCAAGGCTTGAAAGCTCACCCTTCTTCATCAAGAGCGGGAGCCCCAGGACTCCTGCCCCGTGGACTCTCACACCCCAGGCCTGCATCTTTGAGCATCTGCTCAGCCCTCACCCAGCTGTATCCTCTCCGACTCCTCTACTTGAGGGCTCACGGGTGTTCAAGGAAAATTAAATCCACATGTACCCGAAACAGTAACACTTGTCAGAATGATGCCGGGAGAAATAAGCAGTGTGTAAACCTCAGGAGCCAGTCTCAAGGTTAAGAAGGACAGCTCTGTACTGCCGAGAAGGTGGAAATGGGCAGGAATGTAGGTCAAGACTCAATTTAGGCAGCGTGAACGTGATTAAGAGGCAGACAGCAGGTCTAACCGTTGCGGTCGTCGCGTCGACTCTGCAAGGGTCTCCCTTTCTCCTCCTCTGTGTGTGTCCTTCCCTCTCTCCCCCTTCTGTGTCTGTCTCTCCATCTGTCAGTCTCTCTTGCTCTCATTCTCTTTCTGTCCCTCTGTCTCTACGCTCCCTCCCTTATGTGTCTCTTTCTCTGAGAGTCTCTCCATGTGTCTCTCCATGTGTCTCTGACTTTCCCTGTCGCTCCCCCTCATGGCTGTCTGACTTTTTTCCGTGTGTCCCTCTTGCTCTTGCTTGTTGAGTCCTTATACCCCTGGTGTTCTCCACACTTCAACGCATGTTAATACCTGATTTCAGCCTCACTACGAAGCTCTCGGCAAAGAGCAACCATCGGGCTTGTTTGTTTCTGTTACATCATTGGGCTTCTTTCGAAGCCAGAGCAATGAGAGTTCGGTGAGTAGGGTGTCGGCCGAGGGGGGCTGCACTTGGCATGCAGGCAGGCTCCCCAGCAGAGCGCGCCTGCCTGACCACAGCCGCCGCCGCTGGGGCTCTCCCAGCACCAGGCGGCTGACCACCGCCCACCGATGGGCGAAGAAATGGAGCTGGGTTTCCCACGTGCTAAGGCAGGCCAGCGACAGGGACGGCTGGGCGCTGCTGAGGGTCGGCACGGGGTAGAAACACCTGCTGGCCCCACGCAGCCGTACGTCCGCCCGGGACCAAGGGAGTCCTGGGGTGCAGGACCTTCCGTGCTAACAGTGGGGGACAGCAGGCAGACCACGATGACCAGTCACCTGTGGTGTGTGACCTTAGGCGGGCCACTCCATCTCTGAGCATCAGCAGGGCTCTGGTGCCCACCGTGCACCGTCTGAGGACACGGAGCCTGGGGTGTTGTAGAGCCATCGCTGGCCCATGGGCCCCAAGAGTGGGTGGGTGGCCACCTCCCGCCGTCTCCACGGGCTCACTTACCTGTCCAACCTGAGCTTTGGGATAAGCCTGTCGGGTGCGGTGCTGACCTCCACGGAAACGTTTGTGGTCTGCAAAGCAGCAATCCAAAGAGTGAAATCCCCCCAGCCAGGGGCCAGGGCCTTGGCAAGGTCTCCAAGACGGGAGGGTCAGCTTCACAAAGGCTTGGCAGAGGAGCCCTCAGGGCACCCAAGGAGGAGGACTCTTCCTTTGTGCTTGTTGGTGAGTCCTGGGCTGTGCACAAATTACCATTTTCTCCCACTGCTCTAGGGACCATTTCAGATCTCCAGGCCACTCACACAGGCCCGCAAGACTGACCTCAGGGCTGGAGTCCAGACTAGCCCTATTCTCAAGCCATTCATTCATTCATTCAACAAATATTTACTGAGCCAGAAAACTGAGCTCCCTCAACTTTCCTGCTCACTCTTCTGCATGATCTGGGGCAGACCCCTCAGAACCCATTTAAATTGGCCAAGTGGGGAAAATGGGTCTCAACTTGAGAGAGGGCGGACCTGCCTGAGGCCCGTGGGCGCCCCCTGGTGGGGAGAGAGTCTGGCCTTCACCTCCGTGGCCACAGTGGGTGCCACCAAATGTTCGGGGTGTGACAGAGTGAGCAGATGAATGAATGCGGAAATCAGCAATGGACCAAAAACTTGAATCAGAGAAGGATTACACCCCCAAATGAAGGAATAAACAAAGGTATGCATAAATGAGTAAGTGATGAATGAGTGAACAAATATACAAATGAATACTTAGACAAAGGTATAAGTAAATGAATAAATGAATAATGGAATAAATTAATGCGTGCATGAACCAGAACAGGTCTAGCATATTTCAAGCATAAGGGATAATTGAATGAATGAACAAATTCACAAATGCATAACTGAGTGACCAAAGATATGAGTGAATGAACCTGAAACAGTACACGTATTTCAAGCCAGCGATGGAGGGAAGAACTGAACCCATGAACGCCTGCAGAAGCCAGAAGCAGCTAGTACCGGGGCTCCGGTCTCAGGCCCTGGAGCATCTGAATCTGGGCAGGACTCACTCTGGTCTCCCGACCCCGAGGCAGTGCCCTCATCTGCCCACACCGGGGAACAGCTTACCAGGTGAAGCACGAAGAGGGGAGCCAAGGAGGAATTCGGGAGTACAGCAAACGCCTGGGTCTCCAGGACAGGGGTGAAGATGAAGCCGGCGGGGACCACGGTGAGGTGCGGTGGGGACGAGGCCCAGATGTTGAGCTGCACCGTCATGTTGGGGAACATCCTGGCCACCTGCAGCCCCCAGGGGGACAACCAAAAAAGTGACCGTTTTGTTCCACCGTTTCTAAATTCCATCTTGTCTTGAGCCTGCATGAACATCCCAATGTATTCCTGTTGCTTCTTGCCTAAATCGTAAAGACTGCGCTCTCTGGGGCTCGGGGCCTGCAGCCTCCCCTCACAGGCCTCTACCCCTTGCTCTCCGGCTCCAGCAGGAGGGACTCTCCTGTTCCGCAAATATATGACCCACTCTGTTCCCGTCTAAAACCCTTGGCACTCTCTGTTCCTTTGGCTGAATGCTTGTCCCCCCATTCTTTCACAGCTCGGCTCTCTTCCTTCCTTCAGGGGTCAGCTCAAATGTCACCTCTCCACAGAGCAGTGGTGGCCTCCTGAGGGGAACTGAGGAGGACTTTGGTGACAAGCCCCTTTCTTCTAGCCTCCAGTCCTCCCCCAGGTAAACTCGTGGTCTCAGGGAAAACATGTGATTGTTAGGCCATAAAGCTTCACAAGGATTCCCCTGAGTCCCTTACCAGTCATGCCTCCCCACATCAGTGCCCCTTGTATAGAAACTTCTGGAAGAGCCAACATTGGAGAGGCTGTTATGGATTGAATGTTTGTGTCCCCCAGACTCATGTATTGAAGCTCTCACCCCCAGTACAGCTGTAGCTGGAGACGAAGCCCTGGGGAAGTAATTAAGATTAAATAAAGTCATAGGGGTGAGGCTCTGATCCAATAGGATCTAAGTAGGGAGACACCAGAGCGTTCTTACTCTCTCCATGTGAGCTCAGAAGAATGGCTATGTGAGGACACAGCAAGAAAGTAGCCATCTGTTAACTCGGAAGAGGCCCTCACCCAAACCCAAATCTGTGGGTACCTTGACCTTGGACTTCTCAGCCTCCAGAACCCTGAGAAATACATTCCTGTTGTGGGAGCCTCCTGGCCTGTGGCCCTTTGTTATGGCAGCCCGAGCAGGCTGAGACCGAGGCTCTTGTCTGAAGTGACCTCATCCATCCATTGACATCCATCATGTCTCACGGTGGGCACTTTCTTTTGAATTGTTTTGGGTCATTTTGAAGGATCATTTTCTCTCTTCACTGGACTGGGGCTCCAGGAAGGCAGGGATATGGTCTGCTTTGCTAGATGCCAAGAGCAGAGCCCTGTCCACATGGTGAGCACTCAGTAAATATTTGTTGAGTGGATCAGCCCCCTGCGTCTGCCCTCATGCCTGGTCGCCTGGGTGCTTGGAGCCTTTCTCTGCATGGAGGAGGGGCTACCCAAGGCTGTTTCCACTGTCAGGCTGGGTCTGGATCTGGATCTGGAGTGGGGGCTCTCCTTGGGTCACTCAGCAGAGCTCAGTCCTCCCCAGCACCCCCCAGGCTGCCTCATGAGTGGACAAAAGGGGAGCAGCTCTTTCTTACCTGGGGTATCAAGGTTCCAAAAAATGTGGTTGTCAGTCGGAATATGGATCCCTTTGGTATCTGTAGCAAGGGAAGAAGAGAAAAGGATCTTGGGGGATTATGTTACAGATTCGGGGGGCAGATTCCATATGAGGGGCGAGAGACTGAACATGCAAGCAGACGACAGCCAGCCCATTCGTGACAACAACGCTGACCCATGACGTCGGCAGCCATCAGCCCAGAAGAGTCCAACATGATCGCGGACTGCCAGCTTCCCTATTTTTTTGTGTTGAAAAACTCAAATATGCTCTTCAAACCGATCACGTAGGATGTCCAGCTTCTATTAGCTCACATCCAGGTTCCCCATGCCCCAAAACTCCACAGGAGCGTAGTTGTGATGGTATAAAGCCATCAAGCTCCCCCTTCTCCATGTGCATTCGTCTCTGCCAAATGCAAGTGTGGGTGGCTGACTTGCCCTGAGGAGTTCCCATTCTGGTGGTCTTTGTTTATTTCCAGGGGACGTGTGGGGGCTCAGCATCCCTTTGGTGCCCCTACAGAAAGGGGGAGCCCCTCCCCCTCTTCCAGGAGCAGCATGGGAGGAACACCACATGGTTGGTTACCAGGCTGTACCTGGACACTGGAGAGGATGGTCATGTCCCCATTTTACAGATGGGTAAATTGAGGCCCAGAGCAGGACTCAGTCATGAATATATCAATAGAGATACTGACGACGATGATAATGGTGATGTGAGGCTGAGACTGCATTCGGGCACGTCCTCGGGCAGTGTTGGCTGTAACTTTGACCCCTCGTGGAGGACTTCCTGCCTGTTCAGCATGTGCTGACTGCTTCTCGTGCATTCATACCTCATTCCACTCTCACACCCTTGGGAGACAGATACTGGTGCTGGTATTTTACAGGTGAGGAAACAGGTTCTGAGAGGTTGAATGACTGGCCTAAGGTCACCCAGCTAGGAAAGAGGGGGCCGATATTCCAGTTGAGGTCTGGCCGCCTCTAGAGGCTGGACTACCATCCCCCCGCCAGGTGAACGCAGGTTCAAGTCCAGACGGCCCACTGCGCTCTGAGCCCCACGCTCGTCCCTCATCCACCCCCAGCCCGGCCTTACCATGTTGTCCGTGATGGTCAGGTTTAGGGCTCCCGCCTGTTGGTACACGAACCCCGCTGTGTTGAAGAAGTAGTCGGAGATCCCCAGGTACACCATGCGGTTGTGGTCGGCGGGTAAGGCCAGCGCCGGTGGGGTGAAGGGAGGAGGGCTGGGGTGGGCCACACTGAAAAACTCCCCCTGGGGGTGGAGGAGACAGGGTGAGCCTGGGCTTCCTTCGGGAATTACAATTTAATGTCTTCATTCCAGAGGAAAATGGGTTGAGGAGACCAATCGTGCACTCACAGAGGAGGAACCCACGACCAGAAACCAACAAGAGTGTCATGCGCCTCCCGGGGGCTCGTTTCTAGGGGCTTTTCCTGCCAGTCCTGCAAGGCAGGTGCGATGAAGCTCACTTTGCAGGAGAGGACACTGAGCCGCAGGGAGGTGAAGTGACTTGCCCAAGGTCACCCAGGCAACACTCCCCATCGCTCCATGGGCTCAGCTCCGCCCTTGCCGATGAGCATAGAAACGACACCAAAAGAACAATGAGATCCTGTTTGTTTGTTTTCATCTGTCAAATTAGCAAAATTTGAAGAGAGAGGTAAACTGTTCTAAGTGCATGTGTATTTCGAACTCGCACTCTCCAGTTTTGGGTAAGAGTGTTCCTATGCTGCTGGGGAATATATATTTAATAAGTTTCTGAAGAGCAGTTTGGCAAACGCGCTGCAAGAGCAGATCACTTATTGAGCCAGAAAAAAACAATGTTGAGTTATAAAAAAGCAAATTGTAGATGGATACATATGGTAGAATACCATTTATGTAAAATTTAAAGGCATATAAAGCATACTAAGCAAGAATTATTGACACGTGCAGGTATGCAGTGAAAATATAAAAACGCAGGTAAGAAGGATACACAATGGCATCATATCCGTGGGATTCCCTGGGGGGTAGAGGGGACCCCAGGGGGCCTCAGCGATTTATTTTTAGAGTATTTCATCTCAAAAAAAATCAGAGACAAATATGACAAAATGGTAACATTTCTTAAGTCTGGGTGGTGGGTTCTCTGTACCTTTGAATCATCTCATTATTAAAAAAAATAAGCACCACGACACCCATCTTACAGAAAACCATGCCACTCTTAAAAATAGTAAGTGGACCCATGTTCCAACCAGGAGCCAACTCTGATGCATATCTTTAGGTGAGAAAAGCAAGTGAAAGGCTGATGTGTATCCATTCTTGCAAACAGATTACTAGCAAAACCAGATGGATCTGTCCTTGCGTGTATGTGAATGCTTAAAACCAGGGAGCCAAGAGGTTAACACGTCCTGTGGCTCACAGCCCTTACCTCTGGGCAGGAGCCTGGGGGTGGGGGGCAGTAAACAGGACATTCTCATTCACTAAAAATAACTATGTATCATTTTAATCCTTTATTCCATTGTATCACTTGGATTTTTTTAAAGTATACTATTCGGTCCAGCAATGCCATTTCTAGGAAATAGTCAAGGATGGGCAGGGATCCAGATACGAGGACGTTCATGATAGCTCTGGTTACATGTGTGGAAAAAATGGACAGACTCCAAATGTCCCAGAAGGTGGCACTGTCCACGAACCTTATCTCAAGCTGTCTACCAGAAAGACCCAACAGCAAGTAAAAGGGCTGTCGAAGGACGATTTGTGGAAAGATGCTCACGTTACACTGTTCCGTTTTGAAAAGTTGTGAGCTAGTATGTATAACACGACTCATGTATGTGTGTACTTGTCTCTATGTCTATACATGTGGGGTTTTAATGCAATGTACGCATGTACGTGTGTGTGTGTGTGTGTGTGTGTGTGTGTGTGTGTGTGTGTGTGATTTCCTGTGTCTTGGTAGAGACAGGGTTGGAGGGAACTAATCTGTGTGTCAATAGTGTGTATCTCTGAGTTGTAATATTTGGGTGGTCTCTCTCACTCTCCTTCCTCCCTTCTTTCTTTCCTATTTATTTCTCTGCTCCTCTGTAGTTTCTAGATTTTCTTTTTTATATCAAATGTGTCTTAGAACAAACAAGTAAACAGTAACAAACAAGTCAATCACCAATTGTGGAGGGACTGAATGAGGAACATCCAGACGGAATCCAGAGGTGGGACCTAGTCCAGCTAAGGCAGTCAGAGAAGGCTGCTCTGGGAGCAACACCCAAGCACAGACCCACCTGGACTGTAAGAAGCCAGTGGGGTGGAGGGGAGCATGCGAGGGAAGGCAGGTCAGGGGAGGGAAGGGGTAGGACAAAGTCTCGAAGGTGAGGATGACTTTGGTGTGTTGAGGAAGTGCAAGGCCAGTGTGTCTGGCTGGAGGGTGGTGAGTGAGGGGTAAGGGGCGTGAAATGAAGCTCCATCCATCCCCATCCATCTGTCCATCCAATGAAAATATTTACTAAGCAGCTAGTAAATACCAGGTACAGCTCCAGGTGCTGCACCAGCAATCAGGGACAAAGCAGCCATAGCCCCACGTCTTTCATCACAGAGGGAGACAGGCGTGTGACCATGTGTGTGTATGTGTGTGCACGTGTGCATGATGGGGGGGTGTTAGTAAAAGTAATGCTAAGAACAATAAAGCAGGATATGGAGGGAAAGGAGGGAACTATTTCAGTGAGTGTGGTCTAGGAAGGTCTCTCTAGGGAGAGGGATATTTGAGTAAAAACTGGGAAGATGGAAGGGAGAGTTTATGTGAATATCTGGGTGAGAGCTTCTGGGCAGAAGGAGGAGCAAGTACAAAGGCCCTGGGGAGCAAGCATGCATAGGGTGCATGGGGAGCAGTGGGAAGGCCAGTGTGACTGGAGCAGGGAGAAGGAGCTGAGATAAGGCTGATGAGGAGCTCCGGGAGGGTCCAAGACAAAGGCCTGAGGGTATATGTCCCTCAGTGTCAGTCTCACCTTCAGATGCCCATCCAGGTTGTCAGCTGTGACTATTGGAGGTGCCACCAGTGAGTAATTGATCTCAGCAAACTTATCTATTTTGGTTGTCACTAGAGGGGAAGAAGATGGACCATGAGCTGGCTCAACACGGCAGCATCTTTGGGGCCTGGGATGCACTGTCAGCATCAGCCAAAGCTGAATCAAGAACTGCAGTGAGGGTTCCATTCCCTCCTCCTTCAGGGAGCCCTCCCTGAGGGAGGAAAATGAACCCACACTCCACATAAACATAGATCATCTCCATCCCTTCTTCCAGCAGCCCTGAGATATAGTCAAGGAGCAGAGGGCTTGAACTGAATACTCCATGACCTTGGACAAGCCCTTTCATGTCTCTAAGCCACCTTTTGTCATTTGTAGAAGAAGATAATACTAGAGACCCCACAGATGCCCTGTACATGGTAGGGTCTCCGAAGCCAAAGGGACTATTACTAGCAGTGATAATAACTCAGGCTGAGCCCAGGCTGGCTCAGGTCTGAATGGCTTCTGTGTTTTTCAGCAGTCATCAATGAGAATTCAATAAATACTGGTCCCCCGCTTAAGCTCTTCCTTCCTGAGTTAGAGGGGATGAAATGAGGCTCAGAAATGTAACTTGTCCAAGATGACACAGCGGGTGAGTGATGAATCTGGGACTCCAACCCACATCATTTTCCTGCCAGTTGAGGCCAAACCGTGGACACTGCAAATCCGTGGGGGGCTGGGAAGGTGTCTGGGGATAGAGGCATCTTAAACGTGCTCACACCGTGTGCCGCCGAGCCTCCTCTGCAGGGAGGGAGCCCAGGTAGCAGTTTGGGGCACAGGTTCTGGAGGAAGAAAACCTGAATTTGGATCCGGCTTCTGCTTCCTTCTGGCTTTGTGACCTTGGGCAAGTCACAGCTCCTTTCTGAGCCTCAGTTTCCACCATGGTAAAATGGGGAGAATGCACCAACCTCCGTGGGGGTGTTGGGAAGCCGGGAGGAGATAGTTCTGCGGTGTGCATGGCTCATGACAAGGGCCGGTCAGGGGGAGTCTTATCCCCACTGACAGCAGCTCGTCACAGTTTACCAAGTACTTTGGGATAGAGAGAATTGCCCTTATTTTAAAACTATGAAAACAGAAGCCCAGAGAGGTGAAATGATCAGCCTCAGATCTCAGGCCAGCTATGTGTGTCCAGCCTCAGAGCTAGGAGTATTTGTTTGTTCGGCCCCTGCACGGGTAGGGGAATGGATGGGTGTGGGCTGCTCTAGCACCTGCTCTGCACCTGTCTCCCGAAACCTGTGGGCATGTGCTCTAGCACCTGCCACCAGAAATCTGATGCCAACTGCCATTTGCAATCTGTTCCACCCACTCCTACCCCGGTACACGGTCCCTGTCTCCCTGTCCCCCTCCCCCTTGTATCCCAGCTGCCTTGACCTCACCCAGCACTCACCTCGCAGTGTCTTTAAATAAGACTGCAGCTTGGAGGACACGGAACTGGTCACCACCTGGCAGATCTGGAGAGAACCAAAGGAGTGAGCCCATAGTGGAAACTGTCCTTCGGGAATAAGGAACCTGACAAGTTTTCCTTTCCTCGAATGTTTCTTTGAAGGAGGGAGGGAGGGAAGGTAGGAAGGAGGGAGTGAGGGAGGACAGAAATGTAGGAGGGAGAACATTGGTTTCCCGGAGCGTGTTTCTATCACACCAGATTTGTGACTCTGCACACTCCAAAATGTCATCCTCTAGGAGCCTGTGCCTCTGCCAAATGACCCGGGGGGGGGCACATCTGGGAGCTGGGGCCCCACTGAACACCTGGGTTACTGCCCTCCAAGGCCACTCACCCAGGAGGGCCGCCAGGTGGCTCCAAACCACAGCAAATCACACCACAGTCTGGAGACCGGCTTCCTGCTGCTGCTCCTAGTGCTCCATCCTACCTCCCAGTCTCTGCCCCTACCCCCTCCCTCCTCCAGACACACTGAGCATCCCTCAGATACCTACTTTCCACTCTACATTCCTGGGGAGTCAAATTCCCAGCTCACTCCTCTTCATTTCCAGCCCTTGCTACTATTACAGACACCCTGGCACCTCCTTTAGCCATCCCTCCTTCCATCCATCCCTCCATTCATCCATCCAGTCACTCAAGCCAGTACTGTCTTCTAAAGAATATCTTGTCATGATTAAGAGCTTCACCTCTGAGGTGGAATGGCCTGGATTTGAACCTCAGTACTCTCACTCCCTTCCCTGTGCTTCAGTTTACTTACCTGTCAAATGGGGAAAATCATGACAACCCCCCCCCCATCATAAGGATTTTGTGTGGGTCAAGGGCTGGGATCCTTGCAGAGTAGGCATCATGCCAAGCCCACCCCATATATGTAGTACCCTCTTGTTCCTTTTCCCTGTCACCATTGCTATCTGAGAGCAGTCCATTCTTACTTTTTAGCTTAGCTGCTTTTGAGAGGACACTCTCAAGGTGTTACCAAGAAATACTCTGTTTTAATAGTCCCAGTGTTAAATGCTAACTTTCCCCTGTTACTATTACTTAATTAAAAAGACAGTTGAACCATGGGTTAGCCAGACTGGGGGGTGAGCACATCGCCTGCATCACCTCAGTAATCCTTCCAGCAGCTTGATGCCAAAGGTATTCATGCCCCCATTTTGCAGATGGTGAAACTGAGGTTCTGATATTTGCTCAAAGTGACAAAGCTAGTTAGGCCCTGGGGCCAGGATTAAGACCCAGAGATAATGCCTCTAAATCCCATTTTATAATCTACAGTGTTATTATTCATTGTGATGACCAGGAACCGTGTTTTTGTTTTTGTTTTTAAGACTTTGATAGAATGCCTTCAGACCAATGATCTGATTTGACTAATGTCTCCCTAAACCCACGGTCAGTGCCTTCGCCTGGGAACCCTGTGCTCCCATCCAAACAACCACACAGCTTCCTCAGTCTCCCTGACATGCCCTGCCCCATCTTCTGGCTCCTCCAGTCATTCTCATGGCAGCCACAGAAATTTCTCTAAAACACAGATCTGGCCAGGTCACCCCCTTGCCTCTAATCTTCAATGGCTCCCCATTGCCCTTGTCTCACTTGGCCTGTGAGACAGCCTCAGGGTATTCCTGGGATCTAATGGTTCATTCATGGGAAACCAGCCCAAGGAATGGCCCCATTTCTCAGCCGAAGAAGCTGGTCTGGGTGGATTTAGGGTGAGGGCGGGATTGGGATTGCTGGTTGGTGCCAGTTCCAGCCTTAGGGAATGGTTTGCTGGCACTCTAGCGTAGCAGCTTCCTCTATTGCATGTCAACCCCCTTCCAGAAGGGGGTCTGTGGTGCGGCAGGGATTGGGGAGTAGGCCAGAGGGCTTTGAGAAGGGGCTTTGGAGGCAGGGGAGTCAGAAGAAGGCAATTTGCCTGAAGGGAGGAATACGGGAGGAAGAGCAGGGGTGGTCCAATGGGAGCGGGGCGGGTGCACTGTGGCTGTATGCTGGGATGCTTTCCTTGGCTCTTGCTGGTGTCCTCATGACTGGTTTCTAGGTTGGACCTGTGATTTCAAAGGGCTGTGAGGACCACTTCCAGTCCTCTGGGGCGAGAGCAGAAGAATCCAGTGATGCGTACACTGAGCCCATCTTACCTTGCTCTCCATGGTCTTTCGGATAGAAGACTCAATTTTTTTGTGGAAGAGTTGGATCAGCCACCTGGAGATTGACACGTGGAAACAGGCATGAGGCTTCCCAGGTGTCACTGGGTTGTATTCGGGAGCCTGCTTAATGTGGGAAGCCTTCCTGCCTCTTCCAAATAGCCTAGGCACCCTTGTTCCTGGGTTTTAACCATGCACGCACACACACACACACACACACACACACACACACACCCATTAGATACTTGACCCACTGGGTGCAGTGACTCGTTTATGAGTTTATTTCCTCAGGTTGTGCGTAGCTGGACCACCACCTTGTCTCAGCCTTTCCTCACTACTGCTCTCTCTCGGCACACCAGCCACACTGTTCTGCCATATCCTCTTGTTTTCTGTGCTGCCTCCCACCACAGGGCCTTTGCACATGCTGTTCCTGCTGTTTAAAACACCCCCTGTCGGGCGCCTGGGTGGCTCAGTGGGTTAAAGCCTCTGCTTTCGGCTCAGGTCATGATCTCAGGGTCCTGGGATTGAGCCCCGCATCGGGCTCCCTGCTCAGCGGGGAGCCTGCTTCCCCCTCTCTCTCTCTGCCTGCCTCTCTGCCTCCTTGTGATCTCTCTCCCTCTGTGAAATAAATAAATAAAATCTTAAAAAAAAAAACACCTCCTGTCCGCAACATCCACCTAATTAACTCCTACGTCTTTTCATTTCAATTCAAATGTCGTTTCATGAAGGAAGAACTGGCCAGCCTCCAGACTATGTCAGATCCTCCTGTTCTATGTGTTTGTAGCACTTTGTACCTCTTTTTCTTAGTTCTTATATCCTTTTGTAATTCATTATGAGCCATTTGCTAGGGCAGTGACTTGATTAATGTTTATCTTCCCCACTGGGCAAGAAGCTTCAAGAGAACAGGAACTGTGTGGCTAAGAGTCCGTGGCCAGATAGTTCTGGGCTGAATCCCTTTTCAACACTCACTAGGTTTGAAAATTTAGGATATTTCCCATTGTCTCTCTGCCTTGGTTTTCTCCTCTGAAAATGGGAGTAATAATAAGCTAACTCCATTGTATGGATTGGTTGAGGACGATTTACAAGCTTAAAGAATGCTTGGCACACAGTGAGGCATGTCACTGATATCAGCTATTGCTAAATTTTAATTGGCCACTACTATTTCTCAAGCACGAGCCTGATGCACAGAAGATTCTTGTTGAGAGAATGCATAAATGCCTATGGGTTGGTGGTGAGGACTGTATAGCTTAGTGCACATCAAGTAGGTAGCCCAGAGTGAGGGGTGTCATATGTGCTCATGAAATCTACTGAATGAATGTTGGATGAACAAGTGACTCCTTGAGGCAGGGAGGGTGTCTGATCTGTCCATGGAGCCCTACACCTACACCTGAGGTGAGCCCTGTCACACGTAATTCCTCCCCTACACCTGAGGCCCCTGGAAGAGACCTGGCAAGGAGGGGGGACTTGGCATGATTTCTGAATACAGAGATGATTAGGACGGTGCTTCTGGAGGTCCTTCCTCCCACCCACTGTCCCAGGAGATCATACCCCAGCTTTCCGCCTGAGATGTGCACATGGACATCACTGATGTGGTTGCTGCAGCTGGAACAGGTGGCGGTGGGGAGGCCTGAGGTGGGCTCAAAGCCCAGCTGCAGACCAGCCGAAATGGAAATGCCCTCCATGCTCAGGTCAAAGTTGCCGCTGGTTTTGCTGAAGGGAAACATGGACAAAATAATTGAAGCAAGCATTTTCTTCCCTGCTGCCATTCAAATGGCAAGCCTGGGCTGGCAGGTAGGCTTCACTATTTGAGATGGTGTTCAGAGAGGGGAGGCAGCCTGCCTGAGGTCACACAGCACTGAGTGAAGTGTGGGTCTGTGTTTGCCCAGCAGAATGCTGCTCTTACCCACAGCCTCTGCCCTTGCCCAGTGGCTTTAAGTTTCTTAACTGCTCCTAGGTCCAGCTGCTTCACATAGACCCTTGGCCAGGAGTGGAACACTGGCTTTGCCCCTGAAAAATTGGGGGACTGGGGGGGGTCGATGACTTTAATTAATTAATGCTCTCATTCATGAAATGGGGTTAATAACTCCTTCTTCAGGGATGAAACGAATTTGGATAAGACAGTGGACCTGAATGTATTTTGTCAACTCTCCTTCAAGATGATGAAGTTCTGTTCGTTTTTTTTGCCATCAGTGAGTGAAATGATAATTGCAAAAGAGTCCATGTGAAGAACTAAGTGATTCTTGCCGTGGGGAAGGGGCAGACCCAGCAGTCCGTGTACGGGAGGGCAGATTCTCCCCAGAATGCCTTCTCCTCCCTCCATTCTGCCCCTGGACTCCCCACCAAGAAGTCGCTGAAGTGATCGGTCATTCTGAGCCACCACCACTAGAGGACAAGCTCACCGTGCAGTGAACCCAATACATAGCTTCAGAGTTGTAGTTTGGATGATTTGCCTCAATGTGTCACCCCTTTGCCTATCTTGGGGGAAGTTGTGTGCATTTCCAGGTGCTTGACTTTGGGCTTGGCCATGTGACCTACTTTGGCCAATGGCATATGAGTCAAAGTGACCATAGTCCAGTTCCGAGTCTAAGCCTTAAGGGGACCTATGTGTTTCCAGTTGTCCTGTTTGCGTGTCTGCCATCATCAAGGATCTGCTCTGAGTAGCCCACTGGTCTGAGGAGGAGGAGGAAGACGTACACGTGGAGCAGGGCTGCCTCAGCTGAGCCCAACCCAGATCAGCAGAACCCCAGCTGACACACAGATACATAGTGATAATATGGGGCTGAGTTTGGGGTGTTTTGTTACACAGCAATAACCGACTGATAAAAGGGGCAAATGAAAGGTCCCATTTAGCCTTCCGTCCTAAGCTGCATGTACCAATTCTTGACAGTGTCTCACATTGTGATGTGGACAAATGCTCAGCTATTAATGAAGGCTATGTTGAAACTTCACATGTGAAAAATGCCCCCAGGAACCCTCTGGGGACACATGGTGGTGGGTAAGGCAAAAATTGGGCATTTCTGTGATCCTGGCTCTCACCCCTTCCAAATATCACCAAGAGCTCCCCCCCACACTCAATAAACTCCAAGCTTGGCAACTCACATGAATTTCTTTCGTGCCTTCCATTTTCCACTGATCTTGATATTGGCATCTCTGATGGAGAGATCAAGGCCCTTTTCGGGCACTAGTCTTATCTGGGAACTGGGAAGCTGGAATCCACGAATAACTATGCTGTGAAGAAGAAACACTCTGTTAGCCTCCGGCGGCCCACACAAGGACTCAGTTTATGGTTAGTGCAGATTCACCCCCACCCCCACCCCTGCACCTCATCCATTCCAGGAGAACCCAGAAGCTATGAGAGCAGCCTTGGAAACTCTATGGGCCTTGGGCAGAGTAGCTAGGCTTTAAAGTCAGACAAGGGCGCCTGGGTGGCTCAGTGGGTTAAAGCCGCTGCCTTCGGCTCAGGTCATGACCCCAGGGTCCTGGGATCGAGGCCCACATCGGGCTTTCTGCTCAGCAGGGAGCCTGCTTCCTCCTCTCTCCTCTCTCTCTGCCTGCCTCTCTGCCTACTTGTAATCTCTCTCTCTGTGTCAAATGAATAAATAAAATCTTTTAAAAAAAAATAAAAATAAAGTCAGACAAATCTGCATTAGAATCCTGTTCTCCAGTGTACTATTGTGTGACCCTGGGCATGTCACGCCATCATCCTAAGCCTTGGTTTCCTCATCTGTAACATGGGCCCAATCATCTCCATTTTGCAGGAAGTGTAATGGTCAATGAGGATAATACACATAATCTCAACTGGCTGCAAGTTCTGTAAAAGATTGGAATGTGCCTCCCTCGGTTCACTATTACACCAAAGCCTGCTGTGGCACACACATAGTAGGTGCTCAAAAATTGTTGTTGAATGAATAGATAGGTGTATAAAATTCTGTAGCGGACACTTATGGGTTTTTCTGTCCAGCACCCACACTTCCTTCTTGTGGTAACAGAACTGCATTATACTTTGGGGGAACCCCCCCCCACATCTACTCTACATTGCTCCAAAGAAGATTGATTTCCCCTCCACCTTCATGGGGTGGAGCTTCGGGCACAAGCTAGTCAGTGTGCGCTATCCCCTGGCCACAGTGCTTGGTTCAGGGCTGTGTGTGTACCTGAAGATGGGACAATCACAGGGACTCGTGAGGTTTGTGTTTGAGTTGCAAGGGAAAAGTATTCTCTCTCCACAGGATTCTCAGTGCCGAGGAAAGGCTGGTGGCCATCTTGCATCTTTGAGGGGACACCCTATCTGGGAATTGGACCTCCCCAAGGGAAGTGATGCTGAAGAGTGGCAAGGCAAAGACAGGGTCCAATGACATATGGTCTTACCTCAAGCTGAACCTGAAGCCAGGCTATTCCGGAGACTTCTCATATATGTGAGCCAATAAATTCTGGCTTGGGCCATTTTGGATGAGGCTTCCTGTCCTTGAACCCCTACCCTTCCTCCAAAATCCTACTTGTTATATGGGCCTGGCACAGAGTTTGGGGGTTCATGACACATTTTCCCTTGCCTTGGGAGGCACGGTAAGTACCTTCTGTGGCCTCCTCCCTATTCAGCTTGGGGGATTATATCCTCTTGGGGTGGTGTCAACACTAGTTTGTAGATCCTAACCTCTCTGAGTTTAGGAGTTCGGGGCTCTGTGATTCTAGGGCTTGGTGGCCCCCGGACACTACAAGTTCTGTACTCTAAGGACTGAGCTCCAAAGATCTCACCTGTAGAATCTATAATGCCCTTTCCCGAGATGCTTGATCTTGAAGCTTCCGGAGAAGTCAGGCATCTTGATCTTCTCCAGCTCTTTCTGCAGCGCGGCCACTCCTTGCTGGCAGGCTGAGGGGCAAGAACAGGGGCGATGGTCAGAGGCTCAGCCTGTCCCTGTCCACCCCAGGGGTCAGCGACGGCTTCCTGTAAAGGCTCGGATAGTAAATATCTTTGAATTTGTGGCTCCTACTGTCCCTGTCACACCCACCCCGCTCTGCTGTGATCGCGGGAGAACCACCAGAGACAATGTGTACATGAATGGTTGTGGCTCCGTTCCAATAAAACTTTACTGATGGACACTGGAATATGAATTTCATATAATTTTCACAGGTCGTGACTTATCATTCTTTTGATTTTTTTTCCAACCATTTAAAAATGTAAAAGGTAAATGCCATTCTTAATTCAAGGGCCATACACAAACAGACGGTGGGCCAGAATTGGCGTAAGGGTTGCCATTTGGCAATCCCTGGTCGAAAATATCACCTCAAACACCCAGTCATGTGTCCTATCAGTCTTTCTGGAACACTGACTCTGCGCCACCTTCGGTGCTATGCCCTCACAGGCACCCTACCTCCCTGACTTTTGGCCCCTCTCTCTCTGTAGGACATTTGCACCATTCCTTTTTTTTTTTTTTTTTTTTTTTTTTGCGACCCTGCTGGGACTCGAAACCTTGCTTGTGCCATTCCTGCGACCTAGGAGAGCTTTCCCTCCCACCTTCACCTGCTCAGCTTCTAGTCAGCTCAATCAACACTTCCCCCAGGAACCTGCTCTGAGCCACCAGGTGGGAGCAATCCTCCTTGTCATCATTCTCACAATACATCTCCTTAGGACCCCCCATTACTGTTGGTAAGTGTACATCTATTCCTGTGACTTTGGGGTTGCTATCTCTCCCCGCTGCCAGAGACAAGCCCTCCAAGGCTTGCAGTTCCGTCTGTTTTATTTATGAAAGCAGCCCCTGCATCTACCACAGTGATGGGCACTTACTATTAGGAGGCCCTTCATATTTGTTGAACGAATAAATGAACGAGTGAATGTCAATGTCAGGAATCTTGCCGTCAGTTATTACTTGGCTAGCACCATCCAAGAACCAGTTGAAAGGCAACTTTCTCCTCTTGAGAAAGAGGAAGTAGTAAGAAGAGGGAACCCAGGCGTTGTGTTTTCCAGCAATCACCATTTACGGGTGCCAGGTGCCGTTCTGGGCTCTGTGCACCTACGAAGCTGTCGAATCTGAATAATCCCAGGAGGTGGGTTCCCTTACCACCCCCAATTCACAGAGGAGGCAGCTCAATTTTGGAGAAGTGGCCACACAGCTGACAAGGAATGGGTCAGGATTGGAATCCAGGTCTTGTGATCCCGGAACCAAGGCACTGGGACAGTTCTCCCGGGGATTCAAAAGAAGGCAGTGTAGACATAGTCACTGATGGGAGGGGAAGGAAAATGTGGGGTGGCGAGGACCTGTGGGTCGGCTGGGCCAGGGCTCGAAAGGTCTCAGATGCCATGCCAAAGGGTCAGGCTATCTTCTGCGGATGGGGACATGGGCAAATGTGCTGCTCTGGTGGCCACATGGGAAGATCGTGACAGAAAACGAACACTGCCAGGTTTAAAGGCTGAGCCCAGGCCTCAGCTCCCGGGAAGCCTTCAGGCTACCCATCGTCTTGTCTCTGAGCTCACATGGAGCCTTCTGTCTGCAGCCCTGGGATTCAGAGGTGTTCCGCCAGGTCCCCCCGAGTGCTGTCCTGCCTCCCTCAGCGGTACCCCAGCTGACGAGGCTCTGCCTTCTCCTCGGTCTGATTTCGCCGCGGCTGGTTCTCCCACACCAGCCTACGGCCGGCCTCTCCGCCACTGCAGACGGCATCAAGCAGCCACACGCGGGGACGTGAGCCAAGACTGGAGGTCAGCTCCAGACCACCCACTTCCAGTCCCTCCTCCAAGTTTCAGTTTGCTCACCTGTTCATTGTTGCCAGTAACAGTCTGTCCCACCCGGGGCTGACGCAAGGATGAAAGGAGATCGGGTGTGTAAAGGGGCTGGCCCAGATCCCGGCAGGTCAGCACGGGGCTGTCCCAGGCCACGCTCTCCTCGCTCTGGGCCCGGCTGAGTGGCCTGGAGGGAACCTCTCTGGGACATCCAGATGTGTCCTGTGCACAGTATGGCTGTGCCAAGCCCCTGCCCTGGGGGAGACCTCGAGGAAGGCCCTCCTCATCCTTCCCTTCCCCACCATTCAGCCTCCTCACAGGGCCTGGGCTCTGCTCACGCTGGAGTCCGAGCCAGAGACCTCAAGGCAAATGACAGGACTGAGAACCAGGTCTGGAGGGAAGAGAAGGGCCTAGAAGCCTGAGTTGGCAGCTGCGTAGAGAGAGGGAGGCGACCGCGAGGACCCATGGGGGCCTGAGCACTGGACTTGGAGTCCTCCAGACCAGCACTCAGATCCCAGCACTGCCTCTTTGCAGCTCTGTGACCTTGGGCAACACCCCCCGTCTCAGTTTCTTTGTCTTTATGACCGGGTAAGAGGGCCTCTCTTGAGGACCAGTGAGCACGCCCTGTGCTGGATTTAAAGGGCAGCAAACAGCAGGTGCTCAGTAAGTGCTCCTTAGGGGCAGAAGAGGAGGAAAGGAAGGCATCTGATTACCGTAGTCCAGGCCTTTCTGGGTGATCCTGGCCACGACGCCGGGGTTGGTGGTCGCGGTCACAGTGGTGCCCAGGGTGGCGAGCAGCAGCAAGCCTGCCCACTTCATCATGCTATCAGGCTCTCTGGCCACGTCTTCGTCCTCCGCAGCTGCCAAAGCCTGGAGGCCTTGGAGGGGAGCCAGGGATCTATAAAGGAGCTGGCTGGGGAAACGCAAGCCAGTTGGAGGTAGAAAGGAGGAAGGAAACTGGGTGGGGGCGGGAGAGGGGGAGGGCTGCTGCCTGCCATGGTTGGGGCCACGGGCCCAGAGGCAGCCAGAAGGGGAGCCTGGGAGTTGGGGGTGGGGACGCTGTGTGTGTGCTTGTGTGTGGGGGGGTCATGTGTGGGATGTGTGTGTATGGCGGTGATGGTGGTGTGGGGGGCGTGTGTAATAGGATGAGACTTCTGGCTCTGGGCATCCTCCCTAAGCATCCCCGTGCCCCTCTGAGCCCTCACCTAAATCCCTCCACGTAAGAGCTTCGTTGAAGCGTACATCAGGGTTCATTATATTTTTCTTTTCTTCCCCACGCTACTGAGGTATAATGGACACATCAAATGGTACACATTTACAGTATACAACTTGCCGGTTGCCGATTGCCACGACCAAGCTAATTAACACGTCCATCCCCTCCCATAGCTGTCATTCAGTGTCCTCTTAATCCACTCACTTAGCAAATCCCAAGAATACAATAAAGTATTCGTAACTATACTTATCACGCTGTACGTTAGATTCCCAGGACTTTTTCACTTTATAACTGGAAGTATATTTTTCTTTCCACTTTTGATATCCTTGATATTTTCCATAGTAAAACATTTTCAAAAACAGACCCTTTGGCTTTCTCTTGTCCTAAGAGACAGTAGCGGCAATAATTAAATGTTCGAATTTTGGAGCCCAGTATCTTAGCCGTGGTTTTAAATCTCAGCTCTGCCATTCTCTGGCGGTTTGACCTTGGTCAAGCCCCTCAACTTCTCTGAAACTCAATTTCCTCCTCTGTAAAGTGGGGGATCATCAGAGCACCCTCCCCCTTGGACTTCTGTGAAGACAGAAAGAGCTTTAAGCCTCCAAAGCACTTAGCACAATGTCCACCCCCCGCCCCCACATAATAAGTACAGAAATGGTAGCTATTAACGTCTCTCTGACTTTAAAAGCAATGCATGCTCATCAGCCAAAACGCGAGAAAGAACCACGAGAATAAAAATTGCACGCGATACCCAATCGTAGAGACAATCAGAGGTGTTCTGTGTTTTTTAGAGTACCCCTTTCCCCGGTTTTGGTAAGCATAGATAGCGTGTGCTTTTTGACAAAGAAACATGGGGCCCCACTGGCCAGTTTTGTCCAGTTCCCCTTTTGCAGTGACCAGTGTGCAGTGAATGTTCACCCCAGCACTAAATAGCCTCCTCACGCACCATGTATCATTGCTTCCTCATCCCACAGTTTTCTTCACCAAGCTTTTGCTTTTGCTCCTTCTTATCCCTTCCTCTGACAGACGTGGAGCCTGAGGCTTGAGAAGGGAAACGTTCTTCCTACAGTCACGCGGCGAGCCGCTCGCAGAGCTGCGACGCCGACGCCGACCGCCAGGAGCGCCCCACTTCAGCCTGAGTCCTTCAGCGCCTGTGGCGGGGCGGGGGTTGGGGGGGAAGTAGACACTCCCCACCCCCACTCCGGCTCTCCAGTCCGGTCTCCGTCGGCTCGGCCCCTGCCCCTCCCTTCGCCAGCCGCCTTAGGCCTTGGGTGGGCGGGAACCCCGCCGGGCAGCCAGCGCCGTCTCCATGGTGATGAGAGAATGGGCGGGGCTGCGGAGGGGGAGGCCAGCTTCTCTCCTGCCGGGTCCCCATCAACCCCCTGGCGCCCTGTCTCCCCGAGTCTAATTTTATGAAAGTCTAATGAAGCCCGCTGAGCAGGGAGGATGTAAGACCTGAGTTTTTCAGTTTTTGTTTTGTTTTTCTTCCTCCTCTTTGCCCGGTTCTAAAAGGCTCTCTCCCTTCCTGCCCCCATCCACAACAAGAATCCTTCTGGCTTGCTCAAGACTGAAAACAGTGGCCACGTACAGAACATCTACTGTGTGCCAGACACTTTACATATGTTATCTCCAGGCCTAAAAACAGCCCTCGAGGGAGGGATGACAGAGAGGGGTGATTATTCTCTATTTTGAATTGAGGAAACTGGGCCATTATGTCCCTGTCAAGGTCACACCGCCTTTCATGGAGACAAGACTTCTTCCCCTTACTTGGGGCAGTTGCCAGGAGGACTTGTCACCCCGGGCCCTCACCCTAGCTCTAACTTTCCTGGGTCCCCACACTCAGATGTTTGTGTCTGCACAAGGAAGATAGCTCTAAGCAGCAGCCAAAACCCATAGATCAATGATTTTTCAAAAAATTAGATTTTTAAAAAAGATTTTATTTATTTATTTATTTATTTGAGAGAGAGAGAGAGAGAGAGAGAGAGAGAGAGAGAGAGAGAGGGAAAACACAAGCAGGGTGAGGAGCAGAGAGAGAAGCAGGCTCCCTGAGCAGGCCTCTGAGCAGGGAGCCCGACACAGGGGCTTGAACCCAGGACCCCAGGATCATGACCTGAGCCGAAGGCAGATGCTAACAGAATGAGCCACCCAGGTACCCCCCAAAATTAGATTTTCGAAAAATTTATCTTTCATAGTTTTGAACCCTTGCAGTTCTAACTGCCCCAAATTCCTGAGTCCCCTGGGCCCAGGCAGGGGTTGCAACCATGAGGTGTCGGACAGAAAAGGAACATTACATGAAACTCATGTGACTATGACTTACATTTCCACAAAAACGAAATCTTAAAACCAACCAGCAAGTTTCTAAATAAGCCACCTCCCCAGGCTTCCCTCTGATGGCTCACGGCCAGTCAAATCCAGATGAGTCCATCAGCGACCCTCCAGCCTCCTTTTCAGTGCTGTCACTGGCCATGGAGCTGCCCCACTACTTCAGATCTGACTCTACTCTGTATGAGTGATGATGTTTTCAACCCAAGTAACAGAAATCCCCAATTTACACTGGCTTCAACAATAAGCATGTTATCTCAGAGAAGTCCAAAGAGAGAGGGCAGGTTTCAGGTTCTGGCTGATTCAGCAGCTAGCAGTCATTTACCATTTCTCCATCTCTCCGCTCTGTTAACCCAGATTCAAATTTATTTTCACATTGGCTTCTTTCATGGCTGTAAGTTGGCTGCAGCTGCTCCAGCCATCACAACTAAGCAAGTTTCCTCCAATGCCTCCTTCTCCTCTGCTCCTCTTCCTCTTCTTCTTCCTCTTTCTATTTCTTTCTTTCTTTCTTTCTTTCTTTCTTTCTTTCTTTCTTTCTTTCTTTCTTTCTTTCTTTCTTCCTGCCTTCCATCCTTCCTTCCTTCCTCTCTCTTTCTTTCTTCCTCTGTTTTCTTCTTTTCTTTTCTTTCCTTTCTTTCTTTCTTTTCTTTCTTTCTTCCTCTGTTTTCTTTTCTTTCTTTCTTTTTATTATTACTGTAAAATATTTCAAACATATAGATAAGAATAGACCAGCCAGGTTTATAAAATCTTAACATTATGCCATATTTACTTCCCATAGTTTCTTCTAGTTCTATGAATTTTCATACATGTGTAGCTATAGGTAACCAGGACCGCATTAAGGATTAGAGTATTTCCATCACCCTCTCATGCTCTCTTCTGCTATCCTACCTCAACATGGCTGAAAGCCCAAGGAAAATATAGTATCTCTGCAGGAATTCCAAGGTGGGTGGATCAAGAGTTTGTGAATCCAGGTGCTGGTTTTGTCCATCTTTCTACTCTGTGGTCCTTAGAATGTTGACTTTTCCCAGAGGAAAGTGCATTGGGTTTGGAGCTGGCAGACCTGGGTCTGTCATTCTAGTCAGGCTCCCCCCTCTCTGTGTGACTCTGATCAAGCTCTTTGACCCTTCTGAAATTCATCCTTATTTAAAGATGGGGAAACAGTGCCCATCATGTGATATGTTCTGGGGGTTAAATGAGATAAGGTGTGAATCAATTTGCATGGAGAAGTTGCTCAGTAACTAGTCATAATTCAGTCTTTATCACTAGCTGGCTGGAGAGCCCTGGACCCCCAGGAAAACACATCAGGGGCCCCACAAACTGAGCTCTCAGTCCTCCAAGCTTTGGGTTTGGGCTGGAAACATGTGAGAGAGAGGAATCCATGGCTCACATAGCCTTCCGGAGCCTGCCTCTTGTGGTGCTGTGAGCAGTGACCACTTTCCACACAGCAAAGCAATCAAGAGTGAGGTCTGGGAGCCTTACAGACCTGGGCCTGAATCCCAGCTTGCCACCTGCTCGCTGTGTGAGTTTGCACCATTAGCCTAACCTGGTTGAACCTCAGCGTCCTTGTTTGTCCCCACTTGATCCTCAGGCACAGATTCTTCATAGAGATCTGACCTCAAGGAGCAGTATCTAAAAGGCAATCAGACACTGCACCGTGTGGTTAACCCCTTGGGAGGGCTCCTCCCCTACCCTATCATGCTAAAAATGTGTCTGTCTCATTAAAGGGCCCCTCTCTAGCCTGCTCTGGGAGGTGCGGGCAGACCTTTGTCACGGTGGTTTTGCTGCTGCTATAATTTCTGCAGGCCCAGAGCAGATCCCAAGCTGTATTTAATGGTGAACAAATGAAAGAAGGGTCAGAATCCGGAGCATAGATTCCAGACAGTAAGTGTTTGGAGCCTGAGAAGGACAAGCGCAGCCTGAACTGCCAATCCTGCAAGGCTTCCAGAAGGCGGTGACCTTGGCCCTGGGGTGGAGGCCCACCAGGGTGTGGGGCTGCAGAAGGCTTACTTCTGACGCTGAAGCCATTGGCTTTGTGCAAGGGATAGTTCCTGCAAAGAGCTGAAGTCTGGGAATGTAAAACAGAAAGCAAAATTGCTCTCCCGGGGGGAACGGGGAGAAAGTGCCGCTCTTACTTCTTTCTCTCCCAAGAGCCTCACCTCTGTTGCAACATCGGCTCTAGCAGGCTGGGCCTCCTCCAGCCTGAGGGAGGATCACAGGAAGTCAAGCAACAGGCTGTTGCCAAATGGCCAAGGGCCTCCAACAGCCAAAGTCAATTCCCATCAGCCTCGTTAGGAAATCTGTATGTGTGCTCAGCCAGCCCTAGGGGCCGAGGATGGTCCCAGAGAGAACTGTTGCCCGGATCCCTGCCTGGCTCTGCCCAGGGGTGGTCAGAACACGGGGCTGGGGACACAGACAGCCTGGGACTCGAGCGGGCCTCGTCCCTCCCTGGACTCCAGGCTCCTCGTCCAAAGAGCAGCCTCCACTTCAGAGGGCTTAAACCATGCCAGAGACAAAGCCAAGCCGTTGGCTAACATTCTTTTTTAATCCTCACCCATAAAGGTAGGTCTCATTGGCTCCATTTCACAGATGAGAAGATTGAGGCTCAGAGCAGTTAACCAGCTCTCCCAAGGCCACGCAACCGAGAAGTGGCAAAAGGATGTTGAGGGCTTCAGAATGAGGGGAGGGGCATCCTGCTGGGTTGTGTGAGGGGGTGACTAAGGAATGCCGGGACCCCTGGAGAAACACGGCCCCTCTGCAGACACCTGCCCCATGGATAGGCGTGGGGGGGTGGGGGCTGGACAGACCCAGTGGAGGGAACACTCCAGCAAAGGCACTGAGGGAGAAACTCCCGCCGGGGCTGCAGTGAGGACTACAAGGGGAAAGTGCTGGGGAGGGCTTTGGGGTCATGCCGTGGTCTTGTTCTTGGAGACCAGGGGCCGTCCAAGTTTTTCGAGATGAAGGTCCTCCCATGACAGTAGTTAGATCTGCAGCTGGTAGGTTGGGGAGAACCACTGGGAATCCAGCAACCCTTTTAAGTGAATGGACATTTTTCTAGCCTCCAATCTGCAGGCATTTGGAATAAGGAGCCAGGCAGGCATGTTTGATGATGTTTGATCTTTTGGCTAAGGGACCTCTGAATGCCCGAAACTTGCCCTGTCTGTTCCCTGCCCCCTGGCCCTCGCTACACCTGGGAGCTGAACCCAGAGACTGTCACGCTCTGAAACAAAGCACTGATTCACTGTCAGCTGGGCCGGGGGCCAGTGGCCGAGCTCAGGGGCCCCTCCCCACTGTGCAGCCCTTCTCCTTCCAGCTTCTGGCTGGCCTCTGTGCTGCATGGGCGAGAAATCCCAAGGATGGCTAGCTTGGCTGGAGGGAGGGACTTTGGTATACTTATTAGTCACATAGTGCGATTTGAAGAACAGCGAAAGGTAACCTGGGTGTGTGGCCCTTTAGCCACAGGGGCAGGAAACAAGGCTTCCCCGTGTCCTAGATCCAACCAGTCAGAGCAGCAATTCCAAACTCCTAGGGGTGGGGGAAGGACTAGAGAGCAGAGAGGCAGGTGGAGGTGAATGTTTCTTTGCCCCAGTTGGGGATGTGTGCTGGTCCCCAGATAATGCTTCATGGCTACGTGAGTTTGCAGACCCTTGGGAAGAATTCAGAGCCTCTCCCTACCCCCACTGCGAGTACCCACAGCTCTGGGGCCAGGACTCCATTGGCAACAGTTGGAACCATGAAGCATTTTGAGCGGAGATGTGCTTTTGTTATCAGGTAACATTTATAGAGCACTAACTGTATACAAACAAAACTCAATGCTACTGTGCCTCTCAATTAATTTTTTAAAAGATTTTATTTATTTATTGGTCAGAGAGACAGAGAGAGGGAGCACAAGCAGGGGGAGCAGGCTCCCTGGTGAGCAAGGATCCCAATGCAGGACTCCATCCCAGGACCGCGGGATTATGACCTGACCTGAAGGCAGATGCTTAACCGACTGAGCCACCCAGGGGTCCTGCCTCTCAATTAATTTTAATAAAGTTCATTCCGCCTTCATGGTAGAGGCCTGGAGAACTTCCCATGATTCCATAAGTCACACTTTTATCCTTTCCATAAATTCCTTTTCTGCTCTAGTTAGCCACAGTCGGCTTTCTGTTGCTCGCAGTTAGGAACCGGATTAGGGCAATGCCGCGTCCGTGTGTCTGTGTGGCGAGCACGAGCATGCCCGTGTGGCTGGAAGGAACTGAGGGGCCACGGCGCTAAGTACCCCCCAAGGTGGCATCCTGGGGTCTGTTCCTGGGTGTCCGTAGTCTGAAGGTAGAGGCTTCTTCAGTGAGAGAAAAGACAGACAAGCATCTACAGAATGTTTCTCTGTACCAGATACCATTTCATTCTCTCCACCGCGGAAGGCGTTAACATTCATCTTCATAGCTGAGACACTGAGGGTCAGGAAGGTCCGCAGTCCTCTGAGCTACCGACCCTGGCCTCCTCCCACACCACCCACTTCCTGCCCCGGGAAGCTCCCACAGGTAGTCAGAGGACTAAACAGTTGGGAGGTAACCAGGTGGGGGCTGACAGAGCTGTGATGATGTCTAAAGGCCCGTGGAAAACCCCAGCCACCCCCGCCCCCACCCGCCCCCGACATGCCTCCCAGCACATCAGCGGATTCCGGCCTGGGCCATCCACGGCCTCCAAAAGAGATGAGTCCGGGAGGCGCCTAGAGAGCCCAACCAGCCAGCAAGGGCCTACTGTGCACCTTACCCCATGCCGTACGCTCCCCAAGGAGTGAAAAACATGAGGGTTCCTCCTGGAACTTGCTGCCAACCCCACTGGGGATGAGCTGACGACTGGGATTGCCCTTGCTGAGCTCCTACTGTGCGCTGGGCCAGGGCTGGCGCTCTGCACTTGTCATAGGACACAGTCGTTGCTGACTGGGAATGCTCGGTCTCTGCTCAGGCCCTGTCAGCTTGATCCTGGCTTTACCAACTCGGCTTCTTCCGTCCGCTGCCATCCGTAGGGGTGCTGTGGGGTTTCCTTGGGTTCTAGATGGCAGAACGAGGAAGAGGGTGGAGAAAGACCAAGGTTCCAGGGCTAGCTCTGGGGGACGGATCTGTAATCTACACGTGAACAGTGGGGATTCTTACCGATTTTGTTCCCTGATCTATCCCAAGTATGGCTCCTGGCACACAGTAGGTGCTCAGTAAATGCTTGTTGGCTGAACGAAGGGAGTTTGGAGAAGAGCCCCCAGAGAGCTGGTAGTGATGGTGGTGAGGGAAGTGGCTGGCTGAAGAGAGAGATTAGACCGTGTTTTGTAGACGGTGCATATTCCTTTCAGGATGCTCTAAATCGCGGTGAAGAATATGAGTCATTTTAAAATCACTTGGGGGTCGTTGGGTGTGTGACTCTGTGACCACCATGTGTCCTGAAATGGGACCAGCAGGCTCATGCTCCTATCAGCTGGATTTTCACGACAATCTTTCAAAACATTCCCAAGCACTTAAATTAAGGTGCCAGGTATGTTTTAAGCTCTTTGTACACACACGCATGCACACATATACACACAAAACATCCTGGTGAGGTGGGCACCATCTTTATCCCCGTGTTACAGAGGAAGACATGGCGGCACAGAGAGGTTGAATAAGCGGCCCAGGGACACACAGTCGCTACGTGATGAAATGGGAGTTGAGGGGTGCCTGGGTGGCTCAGTGGGTTAAGCCTCTGCCTTCGGCTCAGGTCATGATCTCAGGGTCCTGGGATGGAGCCCTGCATCTGCTCAGCAGGGAGCCCGCTTCCTCCTCTCTCTCTCTCTGCCTGCCTCTCTGCCTACTTGTGATCTCTCTCTCTCTCTCTCTGTCAAATAAATAAATAAATAAATAAATAAATAAAATCTTAAAAAAAAAACCAAAAACAAAAACAAGAAACGGGAGGTGATGTGGCAGGCGCCAGAGTCCAACCTCCAGACCGCCCACACTCGTCTACAAGAGCTCAGGCAGTGGAGGAGGGGCGAGCTGGCTCGGAGGGCCAGGCTACCCTGACTGGGGCATCTGAGTCTGAATTTCTGCCCCTTCGTCCCGTCTCCTGCCTTGTCTGCCCAGGGAGAAAAAATAAACACTGACAGGACAAGACTCAGGGTTCATCCGGGGGCTGCTGTTTTCCCAGCTGTGAAGGGCCGCCTCCTTCCCGCTTCTCCAAGCCAGCGCTGGACTCCAGCGGTTCTGAGGAGCCAGGACAAAGCATGGTCATCGTGGGAAAATTAGCAAACACAGGAGCAGAAAATACAGATGAGCTGGTACCCCTGCCACTCAGAGAGACTCCTGGATGCCATTTATGTTGCTTATCTGGTAGTTCATCTTTCCACCAATATGCGCAGGTGTGTACACAACACACACACACACACACAGAAGCTCATTTTATAGTCGCAAAACACGGGCATTCATTTGACAATAGAATGAATGCTATTCTATCTCATTAAATGTCTCGCACACGCATTTTTCTTCAGCTCTCACATTGCTGGTTTATTTTAATTTATAAGGCTGTTATACGCCACACCTCTTACAGTTTGCATTTTGTGATTGAGCTATAATTTGCATACAGTAAAAATCACCCTTTCTAGTCTTTATGTCTGAATTTTGAGAGACTCACAGCCGTGTAATCACCACCATAATCAATCTCTAGAAAAGTTCATCCCAAACAAGTTCCCTGTTACCTGTTCGGAGTTGGCCCCTCCCCACACCCCCGCACCTGGCAACCACCAATGTTTACTTTTCCTATAAATTTGCCTTTTCCGGAAAGTCCTATAAGAGGGATCACAGAGTACACAGTCTTCGAGTCTGGTTTCTCTCGTTTGACACCATGCACTGAGGTTAACCAGGGGCTGCAACCATCAGCGGTGTTTCTTTTTATAGTTGAGTAACAATCCACCGTGTGGATGTACCACAGTGTGTTTATCCGTTCACCAGTGGAAGGAATCTGGCTTGCTTCCAGCTGTCGGTGGTTAGGACTATAGCTGCTATAAACGTTCATGTACAGGCTTTTGCGTAAACTTATGCTCTTATTTCTCTTGTGGAAACTCCTTGGGGTAGGATTGCTGGATCCGGTGATATGAGCTTAAGCTTATGTAATTTTTTGGGGGGGCTATGTAAAAAAAGGAATTGCTTTTTATTTGTGTTTTTTGATATTGTTATAGCAACTCAAATAATAAACAACTAACAGCTTCCTAAAAATCCTTCCTTCTTTGCGATGAATATATGAACACCCTCTAGATCATGGGGAGAGAATTTATAACACATCTGTGGCTCTGCAGGCTGCTTTTTTTTTTTTCATTATTTCCACATTACCATGTTAAAATCTACCATATCTTTTTGGATTATAGCACAACGATCCATTGTATGGATATACAAAAATGTATTCAAATAACCCCCTCTTGTTGAACAAGTAGATTGTTCTCATTTTTTTGGTTCTTATAACAACATCCTAGAACTAAGTATTTTTTCACATTTACAGTTATTTCTTTAAGATAAATTCCTAGACATGGACTTGCCAATGTATTTCATTTTACTTTTTCCTTAACATTTTTTTCTTATGCATATATGGAGAGCTGATATTCAGCACAACCTGCATTGCCAATCTGGGAAGAAAAGATGGTCTATCTAATAAACAAGGCTGAAACAATTGGCCATTCAAATGAAAGAAAATGGAAATGATTCCCTACCTCACACCGTACACTAAAAATCTATACCAGATGGATTAAGGATTTAAATGTAAATGGTAAAACCAACAACTTTAGAAAAAAATATGGGACAACCTCCTTACAGAAAGAGTCTAAATGAAAGCTTTTAAACATATTATACAAAAAATTTAAACCTTAAAGGAAATATTTGGTAAGCTTGACTATATTAAAATTGAAAACTTCCATTCATCAAAAACCCCAATAAGAATGAAAAACCCAGGGGCACCTGGGTGGCTCAGTTGGTTAAGCATCCAACTCTTGGTTTGAGGTCAGGTCATGATCTCATGGGTCTTGGGATTGAGCGCCGTGTTGCGCTCCCCATACAGTGGGGAGTCTGCTGGAAAGTTTCTCTGCCTCTGCCCCTCCCTCCACTCATGTGCACATGCACTCTCTCTCTCAAACAAATAAATAAATCTTAAAAAAAAAAAAAAGGAATGAAAAGACCAGTCACAATCTACAGTAAGGTATTTGCGACACACATAACTAACCAGAGTAGCATCCAGAATGTATAAAAACACCTATGAATCAAAGAGACTAATAAATAACAGAATAGAAAATGAGCAAAAAAACATGAACAGAAATTCCATAAAAGACGAAACATTTATCATTATTCTTTAAACTGCGCACACACGCCTTTGTATCTGTGGTACATTCCACAATAAAAATGAACAAAAAATCCATAATCATTTTTATTTCCTGTAAAAGAAACACATCATCATACCAACATTAACTTCTTAGTTTTGATAAATGTGCTACGATGGTGTAAGATGTTATCAATAGGGGAACTGAGGTGAAGCGTATACTGGAATTCTTTATATTGTTTTTGCAACTCTTTTGCAAACCTAAAATTATTTCAAAATAAAAAAAATATTTTTAAAGTACTACAGAAGCCAAGCCATGCAGAGCCTTGGAGGCTATCTGAAGGGTTTGGATTCTGTTCTGTGAGCAATGGAGTCACTGGAGGTTTTCAAAAGGTGGGGCAGGGTCCAGTGGATGTGAAAAGACAAAACACAGCTTAAGAATCTCAAGTATTATCAGGGATGTGGAGGCAGAGCTTCCCTTCAGCCAGATGGAGCCTGCCTTGACCATGGGCGCCGCGATCTCTGTGATTGGGGACACGTGGAGGAGAGCCAGGGAGAACACAGCAACCATTGATCAGAGTGGACATCGGGTGGGGAGGGAGAACCCCACAGCCTGTCATCACAGGGTCCTGGGGGAGATGGGGAGGAAATGGGAAGACCAGAGGCTGCAGGGGTTGGAGATGGTTGGGAGGGAGGCCTGGGAACTGAGCAGGCAGGCCCCCACCCTTGAGCTTCCTGTGTCCCTCAGCGAAGGCTGTGTCCCTCCCTAGGTCTCATTGCTGTGGCCCTCCCTAGGTCTCATTGCTCCTCACCCGCTCCCATCCCCTGTACCTCTGCACTCAGCAAGCAGTCTCCTCCTCCTTTCTCCTCCTCCTCCTCCTCCTTTCCCTCTCTCTGTGCTCAGGCATACACGCCTGCCTCTTCCCCCACTTCCCCCTCCCCTTTCTCTCAGCTCCCAGAAGAGGCCTGGTCCTTCCCTTTTCTGAATTTTTTGGTCTTCTCAGCTCACAAAATTCTCCACCAGAAAATCAGATGAACCTTCTCTTTGATCCCACGCCTCCCTCCAGCTACTGCCCTTCTTTCCCTCTTCAGCCAAACCTCCTCAAAGCCCCATTTGTCTCCAAGGGTCAGACTCCCACTTCCTGCCCGCAGGCCACCCTCCCTACTCAGCCCCTGGAACCCTCCTACCCTATAGATAAGAGCAACACCTTTCCTTTGGCCTACTCATCCCTGTGCCCTGCTTTCTCCCTGTCCGTAACACCCCTCACCCCCGGAGGTATTACGTACTCACTTGCTTCTCGTCTGTCTCCCTCACTAGATTATAAGGCCAAGTGTTACCTGTTGAACTGTGTGTCCATCCACCCCCAGCCCTGCTGCCAAATTCAAATGTTGTGGTCCTAAGGTTCAGTACCACAGAGTGTGTCCTCATTTTGAGATATGGTCTTTAGAGAGGTAAAGCAGTTAAAATGAGATCATTATAGCAGGTCTTAATCCAGTATGACTTGTGTCCTCATAAAATGAGGAAATTTGAACACCTATACACAGGAGAATGCCCTGGGAACATGAAGATGGCCAATCACAAGCCAAGGAGAAGGGTCTAGAACAGACCATTCCCTCTCCTCCCTCAGGAGGAACAACCAGGCTGACACCTTGATTTCAGACTCTTAGCTTCCATAACTGTGAGAATATACATTGTTGTTTAAGCTCCCCAGTCTCTAGTGCTTGGTTATGGTGGCCCTACAGACTCACAGCTGATGACCGCAGGAACTTTGCTCTGCTCATGTCACTCTTTCCAGTGCCAAGAACAATATCTGGCACATAGTAGGAACTCAGCAAAAATATTTATTGTTTGAAGGACTGAAAGAACTTTTCCAAACTCAATGGACACTCCTTTTGGCCACCTGATAATCATTTGTTTTAAATCTATTTCTTAGATGAGGAGAAACACGTGAGCTACAAAGAGTTGAATGGTGAAAAGCATACCCTCTCAGAGCTGTTCTGTGAAAGAGACACCCTGTGCTCAGGTAGATGGGTGACCTTTTAAAGTCTTCCACAAACCAAATGTACCACTGGGCACTTACATTCTTACTGTCTTCACCTTTTAAAAGCTGGCCTCCAAGGTGATCCCCAGTGACCCCAGTGTCCATGTAGAGTCCCTTCCCACACAGAATAGGACTATAATCAGATATGGAGGAAATAACAGTGTGAAACTTCCCAAGTTAGGCCATAAAACGTTGTGGCTTCCACATTCTTAGGTCACTGACGCTGGGTGAGGCCAGCCGCCATGTTGTGAGGCCACTCAGGCAGCCCTGGGAAGGGCCCAGGGGATGGGGAACCGAGGCCTCCTTCCTACAGCCAGCACCATTCATCAGCTGCTTAAGCAAGCAGCCTTGGAAGTGGATCTGTCCGCCCTAGTCAAGCCTTCAGGTGACTGTAGCCCCGGCCAACACCCTGACTGTGACCTCGCAAGAGACTCGGAGCCAGAATGGTGCAACTATGCTGTTCCTGAATTCGTGATCCATGGGAACTGAGCAACAATCAGTGTTGCTTGTTGCCATAAGCCGCTGAGTTGGTGGAGTCATTCGTTACCCAGCAACATATAAGGAGCGCAACCATGTCTGTGCGCTAAGAGCGCTGTCAGTCGGTTTAGCGCTTGGCTAAGTTCCCACGCACATATTTTAGCCCTTGGTTGAATGGGTCTCTGAGAAGACTTACCACCGCCTGTCTCTCTCCCCTTGAAGCATCTGTGGCTTCCACCAACTCGATACTCACCCTCCTGGGGGCCCAGACAACTCCTTCTCTGGCTCCTTGGTGGACTTCTATTCCATCCCTTAAACCCTGGGGTTTCCTGGGGTTCCATCCTGGGCCCTTCCCTTCCCACTAAACAATCATGAGTCAACTCAAATGACCTGTGGGTCAAAGCTCTCCCACCCCTCTTTACATTGGTAGTTCCCCAACACCCTCCCCAGCTCAGATCTCTCTAGAGCCCCCATTTGTCATCCTTTGGAGAGGGACATCCCCCAGGAGCCTAAGGCCCAGAGTTGCAAACTAAATGTGTCTTCACCCCAGTCTTGCTCCATCTAAGAGGTGGCATCCCACCAGGAACCTGACACATCTGGGCCTCCTTTTCCCCAGTGATAGCAACCAGGCCAGCCCTGTGGATTTTGCCTCCTGGATAATTCATTTAGTATTTCTTGTCTTCTTTTCACCCCTCCCACACCCTCCCATGGCAGCCTGGGCCACCATGTCCTGCCACCTGGACACTGTAGTGGCCTCCTCACCGTTCTTCCTGCTGCCGTCTACTTCCGTTCCCCACCATCCTCTGCCATCAGAAGGAATTTTAAAATCTAAATTTGGCTGTGCTCATTCTCTGCTTAAAACTTTTGCCGGCTTCCTATACTTTATGAAAATAAGGGGGGAAAAAAGTCTCAGCGTGTCACGTTAAGTTCCTCCCACCAACCTTTCTCCAGCCTCATCTCTCCCCTGCCTCAGGACCTTTGCACTTGCGGTTTCCTCTTCCTAGAATTTGCTTCACTCAGCTATTCATGACTCACTGTCTGGCTTTCTTTAAGTCTCTACTAATGGCTATTTTCTCCAAGAGGCCTTCCCTGGCTGCTCTTCACAGAATAGGAACCCCCAGCCCCTTGCCCTGATTTATATTCCTTCTCAGCACATTGTCACTTCATGAACATTATGCTTTTATTTGCTAATTGGTTTGTCTTTTTCTCTCTTTCCCACTAAAATGGAAGGTCCATAAGGGTAAACATTTTGTCTGCTTTTTTCTTTTTTTTTTTTTAAGATTTTTATTTATTTATTTGACACACAGAGAGAGATAACAAGTAGGCAGAGAGGCAGGCAGAGAGAGGAGGAAGCAGGCTCCCTGCTGAGCAGAGAGCCTGATGTGGGGCTCGATCCCAGGACCCTGAGATCATGACCTGAGCTGAAGGCAGAGGCTTTAACCCACTGAGCCACCCAGGCACCCCTTGTCTGCTTTTTTCGATGTGCCCAAACCCAGTGCCTGAATAGGGTCTGGCATGCAGTAAGCACTCAACAGATGTAGTGAGGGAGCTTCTTGCTTTACATTTCAGGCTTCAGTAACATTGAACTGCTATTGGCTGCCCCCCCACACACTGTTGCTTCTTGCCTCCAAGCCTTTGCTCATGCTCACTCACCTGCCTGGAGGCCCTTCCTTCTTGGCATAAATATTTTCTATGGCTCCTTAAAGGTCTTGCTTGTGTTATCACCTGCTCCAGGCAACCTTCCCTGATCACTGCCCCCCTTTGCCTGGGATAATTACCCTTTCCAGGTGGGCTCCTACAGCCTTGGACATGTCAATTGCAGTACCTATCACCGTGTTTTTGAAGGACATATTTGTTGTTTCTTTGCTTGCTTGCTTGTTGTGAACACCTTGGGAGGAACCCCCCTCTCTGGTAAATCTTTAGCATGTAGGCTGGGATAGTCAGTGCTGAGTGAATGTTTTTATGAATGAATGAATGAATGAACAAATGAATGAATGAGTCACCTTGAGTTTAGCCATAAAACGCGTTCTGTGACCCCGAGCAAGTCCGTGTCCCTTTCCAGAAAGGAAGTCCCCAGTTTTTCTCATCTGTTAACCAGATGTCTCACCAACCAGCTGTGTTTATTAAAAATACAATTTCTGGTCCCAGCCCTGGGGGTTCTGATCCTGGTGAAGGGGCGATATCTGCATAAAATGCATCCCACGGGCCATTCTGATGTGGCAGCAACAAGATACCATGGCTTCCAAGACCCCTTCTTGCTCTGCAGACCTGAGATTCTGCTTTGATAAGAAATTGGAAGGGGAAAGTGGGGCTTGATGGCCCCTGGAGGGCTGGGGGTGGGGGTAGGACAGGCACAGAGAAGGCAGCTGCCCCTCTCCGATCAGGGCTGTAGACTGAAAGGGGGAGAAAGACAAGCACAGCTGCACAAGAGAATTAAGCTCTTTCATGGCCAAGTTCTCCACGTGACCCTGCCCCTTCCTTGTTGCCACCCCCATAGCACCATCTGTTCACTTTTTTCACCCTGTCCAGACCCCATCTCTCTAGGTAGAGGTCCAGGGTGTACTTGGGTGGCCCCGGATCCTGAAGTGGAGCCACAGAGGGAAGGGGTCGTCACCATGAGAAAGGAGGGAGAGGGAACAAGCATTTTGGGGAAGGAAACATCAGTGCTGGGACTCCCAGTGATGGGGCTAAATCAGGCTACACTGTGGCCTTGGGGGCGGGGTGGCTTGGGGAGTCCCACTTCCTATTTTTTGCAGCTCTGTCACTCCAAGATGATGTGGGGAGATCCCACTAACCCTCTGAACGTCCCTTGCCTCCTCTGTGGCGGGTCTGATGATGTTTTAAAGAGTCCTGTCTGGTCCCTGCCATTCCCAGCACTCAGAGTTTGGGCTAGATCCCTGGGCTAGGGGTTAGGATAATAGGTTCTAATCCTGACTCTGCCATGGACATGCTGTGTGGTCTTGGGGAAAACCATTGCTCTCTCTGGGCATCTTTGCAGGGCAGGTAGGGGCAGAATGGAGGATGTCTAAGAGAGTCTGTCACTTAATTCCTCTGTCCTTGCAAAATATATCCAGAGTGTCTACTGTCAACATGACTTACGAGTCTTGATGTTGACCTTGAACACTGGGCTGAGGTACTGTTTGTCAAGTTTATACACTGTAAAATTGATTTTCCCTCCTTTCTATACTGTGCTTTTTGAAAGGAAGTTCACATTAGGACTGGGGAGTTAGGCTCCATCTCCTCAAAAGTGAAGTGTCTGCATAAATTATCTGGAATTTTTCTGCATGGGAGATTTGTCTGTTCTCTCCGCTTATTAATTCACTCATATTTATATCTGTATAATACTTCCATTTTTTTTTCTTGTTCAAATTGTTGCAGCTTTGGTCATTAGAAACTCTTCCAGTGGATTCCTGTGTCTCTTTGACATACTTCCAACATTGCGGGTTTTATCCATTTTTTGTTTGGCACTTCCTTACTTTCTCCAGGCTTATCTTGTGTATTTCCTACCCTCATCCTAGAGTCAGTTGCTTCTATCCTGATTTCTTTTATTGGAGAATGGTATTAGAAGCCAAGATGTGGGTGCTAGGTGTGCTCATTGCTGAGGGGTATGATTGCTTGTAAGTTTCTTCAGCTGATGGAGCAAGGCAATATATAGACATATATATTGACTTCTGTGTACACGCATATCTTTAAATGTTTCTATGTGTATCTATCAATCTACCAATCTTCATCGATATCTATACTAAACTAAGCTTGAGTTCATACTGTCTCTGGCTCTAACCCATTACCTCAGAGATCATTCTACTCCCTGCTTGTCTGTAAACTCTCACTCCAACAGTGAGAAAGCACATCACTCTTCCTTGATGATCAACTTGTCTGAACTTTGGTTAGTGGAAGCCCCTTTTAGTAGGATCCTTTCATTTGCCCTCACCATTCTTGAGTGCTTCCTTGCTTTCTGACATGAGGTAGTTCAGGTTCACCTTGCACTTTCCTTGCCCAGTCCTGGAATCAGACTCTTCTCTAAGGACGTGGGTTTTACCTAGTGGAGATTGGTGTTTAGAAACGAAGATCTGGCCACTGGGAGTGCTAATTGCTAGGAGGGTATTATAGTTCTTTGGGCCTGTAAGTGGGCAGAGCTAGGGAATGTGTGTGTGTGTGTGTGTGTGTGCATGTGTGCATGTTTTTTAAAGCATGAGCTCCTACTGATGTCTCCAGTTAAAACTCAGAGCTACAGATCTTTTCCCCATTCCATATTTTTAACTTCCTTTTCCCATAGTGAAGACCTGGGTTCCCAAATCATCAATATATTTGCTCATTTCTTCAATCATGCAACACATATAATTGCTTCAGAATTATAATATGAATGCCTCTGCCAACTACTACTGGTTAAAGTTCAGGATTTCTTTGCTATTCTGTTTATCCATAAAGTATATTCTACTAAGAGGTCAGGAGTCAGAGTCCTGTAGCCAAATTTACTTGAATTAATTATTTTGTGTGTGTGGTTATACTATTTACTCAAAGTACAGTTAAGTTCATTTTTTCTCTTTGTTCTTAAGTTTAGGGTTTAGGTTTTCATATCTTTATTTAATTTTATTTTTGAAAATATAAAATGTTTATGTAGTTAAAAAATTCAAAACTGTATATAAATCTATCCAGAGAAACCTCGCTGCCATCTCTTTCTTCTCCATTGCATTGTGACCAACTCCTTATGAGTGACTATTTTCAATAAGTTTTCGATTTATCCTTCCTGGATAAAATTTTGCATAATTAAACAAGTAAGTAAGTACACACATAAATAGATGGTTTTCAAAAAGTTTTTTTTTATGTGGAAAGTAGCATACCATATACAGTCCTTTACATTTTGCTTTTATTTTGTGTTTTTGCTTAACAACATATGCTGCAAGTCACTCCCTATAGGTTCACAGAGATCTTCCTGCCTGCTTTTATGACTGTATAACATTCCCTTGTTTGGTACCATAGTTCATTCACTTGGTTTCCCATAAATGGACATGGGTATTCCAACATTTTGCTATTACAAATAATGCCTCAGTAAATAAGTTTATGCATAAGTCACTGTGTGTGTGTGTGTGTGTGTGTGTGTGTGTGTGTGTGTGTAATTATATCCTTAGGATAAATCCTAGAAGTAAAAATCCTGGGTTGGAGGGTACAGCCTGTGTCATCCTGCTAGATATCATCAAATTTCCCTTGTATAAAGCTTATTACCAATTGGGGTTCCTACCAATAAATGTGTGAGAGTGCCTATTTGCTCAAAGCCTCACTAACATGTATTGTCAAGCTTTTGAACTTTTGCTAATTTAATAGATGAGAAATGGCATTTCAGTGCAGTTTGATTTGCCTTAAAGCTTCTTATGTGTGTCAGACTCATTTGCAAATACATTTCCCTGGGACACATGCTGGGCCATTTCAAACAATCCCAATGGACTGGATCTTGCATTTGCCCTAACCTATGGGTGGTTGCTGTGTCTCCCCATCACGCCTAGGGGCCAGTGGGGTCTGCACAGAAAATTGAGCTCCTTGGTCTTCCTCTCTGATTCCTGAAGGCCATGACCCTATTCCCAGCCCCCACGGGCCGAAGGAGCAATCGCTTCTTCAACACAAAGAAGACTCTGAGTGAGGAGGATGACTTGGTCTCTGAGAAATGCTCAAGTCTTGACCTCCTTCACAGCCCAGAGGGACAGTCAGGGGTGAGGAATGACAGAGGCAGGACCATGGGGTACAAAGAACAGAATGGGATTGCTGCTGGAGGAAGCTGTTTGGAGACAAAAAGCAACCCGTCTCCCCAGGATGACTGACACAGCCTCTTGCTTACCTCTCAGCCCAAAGACTCATTATCCTTCTCCCTTACCTGTCTGCCTGAGTGACCCACTATAACTTAGATATAACAGTGCACTCCTGGATTACAGTCTTCTCTTGGCTTTCCAGGATGACAAAATTCAGTTGGGATCTGACCCCTCTCCCCTTGCTTGGCTAATAGACTCTTTCTTCCTACTTAACACACCCTTTAACCATCCATTCCCTCTATCCATCCCATCCATCAGTCCATCCATTCATCCGTCCATTCATCCATTCATTCATCCATCCAACCATCCATTCATCCATCCATCCATCCATCCATCCATTTGTGTTAATTTATCTATTGCTATGTAACACATTACCTCAGCACTCAGTATCTGAAACAACAATAAAGATTCACTATTGCACACTCTCTGTGGATTAGGTATCTAGAAGCAGCTTAGCTGGGTGGGTTCAGCTCTGGGTCTCTCCTGAGGCAGCCATCAAGCCATCAGCTGGGGCTATAGCCATCCAAAGGCTGGACTGGGTAGGAGTGTCCACTTTCAAAGTGATTGCGCACATGGCCAGCAAATTGGTGTTGACTGTTGGCAGGAGGCTTCCATTCCTTGCCACATGGGTATTTCCATAGGGTCACTTGAGTGTCCGAACAACATGGCGGCTGGTTTCCACTACAGTGAGCAATCCAAGAGACAGCAAGGTGGAAGCCACATGTCTTTTACGACCTTGTCACAATAGTCACATACCATCACTTCCTCCACAGTCAATTCCTTAAAGGTGAGGATCTCGATCCAGCCCACACTGAAGGGGGCTCCATCTTGGAAAGGCAAGAGTGCTAAGATATTGTGGACATGTTTTAGAATCATACTATCCATCCACCCAGCCAATACTTACTGAGCACCTGCTGTGCACCTGGCCCTCTTAGCACCTCATGTAGTTCAGAGCCTCAGGAAGCATATCATCTGGATCAGGGATGCAAACTCAAATGCCCACAGGGTCCAGGAGTGACCCCAGAAGTGCAAATGAGAGAAGTGACTCAGGTGGAGACTCCAGTGAGCTGGGTACCACATGCTTGAAGTGGACGAAGGAGAGGCTGCTGCCCAGAAATTTATGTGACGCCTCCCTGTTTTTAGATGTTGACAACGAATTCAGTTTTGTTTTTTGTTTTTTAAAGGCTGTGTTTGCCAGGCTTGGCACATACATCACCGGTTTACAATCTGATGCAGCTATAGTCAATTTCTTAATGTACTTCCTAAATATTTGTTCATTAAAAAATGCATGGTGGTGGGGGTGGGGGAGACTCAGTCAGTTAAGCAAGCATCTGCCTTCAGCTCAGGTCATGATCTCAGAGACCTGGGATCAAGCCCCATATCAGGGCTCCCTCTTCTCCCTCTCCCTCTGCCTGCTGCTCCCCCTGCTTGTGTGCTCTCTCTCGCTGTCAGATAAATACAATCTTTGAAAAAAAATGCACAAGGTCCTTTCACATATCCCAGAAATGATTCGCAATCACCCCCCTGCACACACCACTTCCTTGGCCTGGAATGTCTTCTCCTCTTTCCTTCCATAGTGAACTTCTATTCCTTCTTCACAACCTGGGTGCAAATGTCTCTCCCTCTGGGAAAGCTCCTCTGACCCCTCCCCTGGGGGTGCTGCTGGCTTCCTCCTGTAGGCTGCTACCATATCTGTGTCCCAGGCCCATCTTCGCACTCCCTTGCCTCCCTCACGAAGAGGTAAGCTCCTGAGGGGGTGAATGAAAAGACAGGTGTTGTTGAGCAGAAGGGAAACAATCACCTTTGTGCATGGGGCAGGGATTCCCGGAGGAGGTGGTTCTGGGGGGAATGAATAGGACTTGCAGACAGGGGGTCCCCTGGCGGGAGGAAGATGATGAGCAAAATCATAGAGGCAGGGAAGCGTGGATGGTGCCTGAGTGGGCAGAGTCCCAGCTCCTCCCTTCTTAGACTCCCCCCCAGCTGGAAGGGCTCTTGGCTGCCTTCCCAGATGCGAGGGGTGAGCTCCATAGGCCCGGAGGAGCTCCAAGTAGCTGGAGCGGGGGAGGTGGCTGGAACGAGAAACCCAAGTCCTAGATGAGTCACTGATGGAGTCTTTCCTACAATAACAAGAAAGGGCTGGACTGGGAGGAAAAGAGAAACCCTGGGTGGGGGCTAAAGGATGAGCTGGGGGAAGTGGGATGGCCCTCAGTGGCCTCTGCCATGGGGCCTTGGCTCTTGGTTTCCACTGTCCTTGGAGCTTGACCCTTCTCCAGCCCTTTGTGGCAGCCCTCTTGCCGGTGGGTTTCCTTCCCCATCTTCTACCCCCTTGACCTCTACTTTCTACTGTCGGCTCATCCAGCAGCTAGAGGAATTTTGGAGAAAAATAAGTCAGATCACATTACTCTTTTCTTAGTTTCCTCACATGGCTTTTCAGGGCTCTAAGAGAAAAGCCTCCTCCACCTTTTCTGTGTCCCTGTCCCTCTCACTGTGCCTCTTTTGTGCCTCCAACTCTTCTCCTACTACAGGGCCTTTGCATATGCTGTTCCTTCTGACTGTAATGCTTTTCCCTGACTTCTTCCACTAGTTCATTCTTTCTCTCTCTTCAGATCTCAGCTTGAGGCTTCAGGGGAGCCCACCCAGACCCTTAGAATCTACTGGATTCCTTTGATATGTGCTTTTCCCCTCTTGAGCAACCATACCATGATTTGTACAATGCTTCATTATGAAGATCTGCTCCCTTACTACACTGTGAGCTGCACAAGGGCAGGACCTGTCTGTCACGTTTACCCTGCTACTCCCAGGACTCAGCACCCTGTCCCTGGCATACAGTGGGTGATCAATAAATGTATCTACGTCTTTGCAGGATGCGACCAGTGCTCATTGCTATTGTCTCACAACAGGCAGGGGAAGGAGGCAAAGCAAAGATTATTGGTTCCATTGTACAGCTGAAAAAACTGAGATTTGGAGAATTTAAGCAAACCCCCACGAGCCTCCAGGGAGTTAGTGGCCAGGAAGGAACTTGAATTCAGGGTCCTGCCTATATATCATAGGCTCCTCCACCAGGAAGCAATTTTAGGGACAGTCCAAACATGACAGCTAGGTGTCCTGGCTGGGCAGTGTGACACTGTGAGTCAGGCTTCTGTGGGTGGATCTCTGTGATATAAGTCAGGACAGATGGACAAGGTAAGTTTTAAGTCTTAGGGGCTTTGTTCTCATAGGTTGTTTCCATCTCTGTCCCTGTGGACCAGACTGTGGGCATCCTAGGAGAGGGTGGGACAGTGTCTGAGGTATCTGTGTGTCTCCATCTCTCCTCCACTCCCATCCCAAGATCTGGTCTCAGGAAACTCATCTACACATCACATTTTCACCTGCAAGAAGAGAAGTTCCTTGAAGGACACCACCAAGTCATTTCCATCTTTTGTCTTCCCACCATTCATGAACTGGGCAATGATCCCCAAACCTTTTGTTGGCTTAGCCTGTGTTTCCATCCTCTCTCCTTCTGGTTTCTTTGAAGAACTTCTCCCCCACTCCATGCAGTCCTGGTAGAACTACCATCGTATGTGCCCAGCCAGTGGTAGGCATAGAGTCTATTCTGACCAATCAGAATATCCTCATTTCCCTGACCACAGTGACAGGCTAAGGAATAGAATTGGGATCCAAGAAAGGCCAATCAAGATCTCTTCCCTAGGATTAGTATACAGATGCAGGGAAGAAATGTCATGGTCCTAGGATTGTTGAGCTGAACTTCTATCCTTGATAGGTAAGGTCAATTTCATCTAGGGCAGGCCATAGGCTATGGTACTGTGCTCTTCAGTCTCCCTGTTCTGGGTTTTTGCCACCAACCCTGACAGTAATCTCTGTGCTTCTCCTTAGTCTCAGCATCCCAGAGAGGAGCACACTCCCTTCCAACCCAGACTTAGGCAGCTCAGTGTGGTGTTAGTCAAATCCTCTACAGCAGATGTCAGAGACAGAGTTAGAGGTGCAAGAAACTTACCGGGGGTGATGCCCATGAAGGTGAAGGGGAGATGGGCAGAAAGAGCAAGGAAGAGCACCTTCAGGCCAGGCCACAGGTCTGACATCCATGAAAGGAAGGACGGAAGAAAGAAGGTGGGGTAGAAACCATTGCAGACTGTGGTATAGCACTGAGAAAGTCTCAGCCAGCCCAGGGACGAGCTCTGGCACAGAGAATATTCATAGAAGATTCTCACATCAGGCAGAGATGGTGACTCCTTGTGCATGCTGTGTTCAGCTGGGGGCCGTTCCAGAAGCATGTGGTCTCAGGTCAAAAGGTGTATCCTGGAGGAATCCACAGCTCACTGAACTTCCTGCTATGGGATCCCTCTTGAAGGGAGATCTGAAGGGAGGGCACAGTCTGGCTGATCCGGAGCCTCCATATCTACTCATTCTACAGACAGTCCATGGGAAATTTTAAGGCAAGATTCAAAGCCAAGCCTCCTGTCTCCAGAGCAGGTGCCTTTTTCAATGCTAATCTTCATTATATGTTAGGGACCACAGATGGCCAATTAAGTATCGTCTTAACGCCAATCCTGTTGATTGGTAGTGGCTGCCTGGGCTCTGTGTTGAGGAGGTTTCTGAGGCTGCTTCTAAGTTCTGCAGGAAGGTTCATGACCAATTCCTGATGCCTACTGTGGGTAGGAAAGGGGTGAGTGTACATAGGTGTGCCAAGTATTTGCTATCCTTATAGTAGGAACAAATAAATACTGAATGAATGAATTTGGAATCCCACGACATTGTTTGAATTAGGCAACTCTCTTCCCCCAAGTGAGACTGTCTCTGGGGGGAGATGTCCTGGCACCGGGCCCTGGGAATCTCAAAGTCATAGGGACAACTGCCATTTGCTGGGGACCTCCTATATGCCAGGCACTGAGTTAGGCTCTTTGAATCATCACCTCCTTGGATTCCTACAAAAGTCTCATGAGGAGAGGATTAGAGCCTTCAGATTATGCTGAGGAAACTGTGGTCCCCAAAGAGGAGGGATCTGTGCAAGGCGACCCAGCAGGTTGGTAACAAAGACCCATTTCCACCATGCTTCCCCACTTTCTTCACTCCACCCTATGTCAGAGCAGCTATGGGTTTCATTATTTCCCCAAATCTGGTGTAGCAAGTGGAACATGATTCATTCAGTTAATCATTTGCCAGAGAGAGAGAGGAAATACATTGAACAGTCCTTGGAAAATCCTCTGGAAAGTCCCTGAGAGAAGAACGAAATCCAACCCAATAGTTAAGCCTGTGTAGTTGGAGACTGATTTCACAACCATTGTCCCCTTACATAAACAACACCATTTTATGTGTCATATATTAATTCCACTGTGTACCAGACACAGTGCAAACCATTTTTCATTCATCGACTTATTTAATCCCCACCACAGTCCCATGAGGAAGTAAGTCATATGCTATTTTACAAAGGATGGATTTTAGGTTCAGAAAGGTGAACTTCTTTGAGGTCACACACAGTATGGCGCCAAACCATGCAAGGGTGTAGGTATGTGTGTGTATATTTTGGCTGTATGTGGAGTAGTACCATGTCGGTAGAGAGTATTTTTGGAAGAAAGTGCACGGGAATAAAGATACAAGGGATGTTGAGAGGCCCAAGGGATGGACTGTAATGAGCACCGTTTTTATAAGCTATTTCAGATCCTTTCCCACTCTTCTTGTGCGACCTAATTTCCCTTTAGATGACCAACTAGTCCCAGTATGTTCAGTGTCATGGGACCTTGGGCACATGATCCAGTTCCTGTACTTTCCAGAGGATGGGCCCCCAGTCTTCTCATTGATTCTGAGAGCTCCTGATACTCTGCTAACCCATTATTTCTCTGCTAAACTAACTCAGAATCGGTCTCTGTTGCCTGCAACCCCAGCATGCTGGATGTCACGTCAATTCTGTCTCTCTGCAAGACTGGGACTCTGCAGGCTCCAAGCTGGGATCCCTCCAATTCCCAGTGGAACTCTGCACCTGACATCAATGAGTCTGTTCTCTCTCAAATTCATGTCTGGAGTAGTGATGCCAAAAGAGACTGCCCCTGCAGGTGGGAGACATTTATTTGCTTGCTTAATACATGCCAGGGAGGAATCTTCTGGGCTGTGTGACATGGTGAAACTATTCAGGATTATTAGTCCCAAATTAACAATGAGCAAATGGGAGGACCAGGGATGTGAAGGGACTTGTTAAAAGTTACACAGCAGGATGGGATGGTTCCTAGGTCAGATTGTCTCTGCTAAAAGACTGAGTAACCTATGTGGGGTGGAAAATAGGCTGTAATAAGGCTTGGGTTTTGAACGTGAACTCTCAGTATTATACCTGTCCTTTTCCTGTTCTTCCCGATTCCCAGTTTCTTTAAGCTTTTTTTTTTTTTAAAAGATTTTATTTATTTATTTCACAGAGGGAGAGAGATCACAAGGAGGCAGAGAGGCAGGCAGAGAGAGAGAGGGGGAAGCAGGCTCCCTTCCGAGCAGGGAGCCCGATGCGGGGCTCAATCCCAGGACCCTGAGATCATGACCTGAGCCGAAAGCAGAGGCTTAACGCACTGAGCCACCCAGTCGCCCCCCAGTTTCTTTAAGCTTAATGATACCTCAGGGCCTTTGCACATGCTGTTCCTACTGCCTGGAACTCTGTTTCTTCCCCCATCACCCCTCCCCCACTCTTCACCTAATCCCTTCCCCCTTTTTAGATCTAGGCTTCTCTGTCCCTTCCTAGACCACCAGTTCCAAGTTTGTCCCCCTACAGTCCTCAATGTCCACATTTGTCTGTTGCTTAACACTCAACACGTCTAAGAAGCAGGTACTATCACCATCACCCCAATCAGTAACATCACCCCCAATTTACAGATGAGGAAACTGAGGCTTGAGACACTTTGTGACTTGCCAGATCCCACAACCAGCAAGCAGACGTGGTGGAGACTCGAACCCAGGGCTGAAGGCGAAGCGGTGCGCGCCTAGCGATGGGTGCGGCGCGGGCGCGGGGTCCTGGCCGGGCTGTCGGTGCAGCGGGGGAGGGGACGGTGGGGAGCGGGCGGAAAGGCGGCGGGCGCCCCGTTGCTCTCGGGGCGGCGCGGCTGGGGCCAGGAGGGGGGCGCC
>LNAC01000052.1:2189276-2202594 GCA_002007465.1 Ailurus styani
AGGCCGGGCGCCGCCACAAAGGGGCCGCCGTCGCGCCGCCCCGTCCCGCGCGGGGAGCAGCGCCCGGACCCGCCCCTGCAGCCGCCCGCGGCCCCCGCTCGCCTCGCCCTGCCTCCAGTCTCGTCTGGGTCTCGCCGGCTCCGTCGGGCTCTCTCCCTGGGTCCCCCGCCTCTCGGGCCAGCCCGCTCCGCTCGCTCCAGGGCTAGGAGGGCGCTGCGCTCCGAAGACCGACCTGCGGACGGACTAACTGATCCCGCGCCCCGGGGAGGAGCGGCCCGTCACCATGGTAACGCCTGCCAAGGCCTGGACCACCTCGCTCTGTCCGCTTTTGTTGGGGGTGTTCAGGGCGGACCCCAACCCTTTATGCTATGACCCTCAGTACCTAGCCACGGGTCTGTGTTAACTGCCCCCCCCAGGAGTTGGGGGGAGATGGGGGTGGGGGTGCCGGGGGCTCCCCCTCCCCCCCCACCAAGTCCTCTCTCCTCTCTGGGCCCTGTCTTTCCAGGCGCGAAGTGGATGGGTAAGATTAGATGACTTGTGGTCTTTGATGTCGCTCCATCCCAGGCCCAGATCAGAGCTGGAACCCTAGCTCTTGGGCGGGAGATGAGATGCGGGGTGGTAATGCATTTTTGACTTGGGACTGAGGGCCAGGTATGCCCACTGTCCCCACACAAGGTGTAAACGGAGATGGGGGTTCAAGCCCCATCCCCCAGCCCAGTGCCCAGTGGAGAGGAGGGGGCTTTTCACCAAAACTTGGGGTGGTTTTAACACTTCAGACTCAGAGCCAAAAAGTCAGGTGTGCACCTAGTCCTGATGTGAGGTGGTCTCGTGGGAACAGGGTGGGGAGGTAGGCCTGGAAGAAGGGGAAGGAGGAGGGCAGTACCTCCATTCTGTGGCTTCCTTGGCTGGCCCCTCGCTAGGGTTGAGATGTTCTTGGAGTGTTTGTGTGTGTGTGCGCGCGTATGTGTGTGCGTGCACACACGCTCACATGTGCCAGTATCTGGGAACAGGGAATGAAAGAAAAGTCTGTTTTCAGGGAATCGCAGCCCAGCTCCGAATAGGCACAGGAGCCCTGGGCGGATTCACGGGAGTCGTGGGGATTTAGAAAAGTGCTGTGAAGAGAGGCCAAGGCTTTAACCCTTGACTGATGGGCCATGTTGAATGTGTGTGGGTCTTCACTCGGTGCGGAAGAATTCTATTTAGACGGGTACACACACGCAGAGCACACGAAAGCATGTTCCCATTGTCTTGCATGGCTGAACACACATGCCCTCTGACACACACAAGGCTTACCCACAGGCTGTCCCTACTGCTAAAATATGGACATCCACCTGCATCCACACCACAGACATATTGCAAAACCAGGCTGCTAGATCCACACACCAGCAGGACAGGTGTGTGACACACATTGCTGCCCGAGCTGTTTGACAGAAGTCATCATAAGCTCGTGGTTCTTCACCTCTCACCACGGGCAAGGCAGCGTGCCCGGAGATTTACACATAGGAGCTCATGTCATGCACACCAGCCCTAAAAATAGACCTGCTGGTATCTCCACTCCATAGATGGGGACCTGAGGCTCTAGGAGCTTCCGTGGCTGCCCAAGGTCACCCAGCCAGGAAGTGGGAGATAGGATGGCCTGAATTCTGAATGTGCACTCAGCTGTTCTGGCCACCCCAGAAATACACCTGCACCAAGCAGTGTTTGCTAAACCTTACCTGGTTTTGGACCAAACTCAGTGATTACTTTTAGAACCCAGAAACTCCTTGCTGAATGCCAGGCCCTTATTAAGAGTCAGGCCCTGGGTGGCTCCCCAAAAAAGTTGAGCAACTCTTTCCAAAATAGTCTTGATGGACAGACTTTTTTCCCACTTTTGTTCCCTGTCCACCTCTCTGACCTCACCTCTGTGCTTTAACCACTCTGACTTTGGTTCAGAGTCTCCTATCTTTCATGTGCCCTCCTGCCACAGGGCCTTTGCATATGCTATTCCTGCTGGGGTGGCACCCCTTCAGCTGAAGAATTCCTATCCATCCTATCAACGTCCACCCCAGTATCACATCCTCAGGAAAGCCTTCCCCAATTTGCCCGACTCCCACTCTAGCATGCTATGTAGCTTTCCTTCATGGCCCTATCACACTTGTTCTTTTCCTGGGATGATTTGATTAAAGGCTACCTAGTGCTCTGGGGCGGCCCAGTGCCAGAGCGTCTTATGACAAAGGGGCTTTGGGCTTATCCGGTTTCACATTCCCGAACTTTTAGTTCTATCCTAACCATTTCTGCACATTCATTTACTGGACAAGATATTATGAAAAAAGAACAAAATCAAAATTACTATTTGCTTAATATTTTTCTTTTAATCAGCTTACCTTATACACTTAAAGATATATTTAAATAAGACATTTTATATCACGACCATGAAAAATCAGTATCCGTTGACATAAACACAAAGTAACCGTAAAAATGTCTACAATGAGGGCAAATTTGTGTTGGTAAATTCTGGCTCTATGAGGTTGGCTCTGGATGATTCCAAGTGGGGGGACTGCTTTCTTTTTGTTAAAAGGAGTAATCACTGAGTGTCTGAGAGGTGTTTTAAGATATCCTGGCACTGAACGGAGACTTTCTCTTTGGTGTTCTCAGGAAGACTAAACAAGAGTTGGGGAAACTTTCTGTGATTTTGCATCGAGTTCATGTCCTCCCATCTCATCTCATGGGTAACCTGTCAGCTTCTCCCATGCTTTTTTTTTTTTAAGATTTTATTTATTTGTTTGACAAAGAGAGAGACAGCGAGAGAGGGAACACAAGCAGGGGGAATGGGAGAGGGAGAAGCAGGCTCCCCGCTGAGCAGGGAGCCTGACGTGGGGCTCGATCCCAGGACCCTTAGATCATGACCTGAGTCGAAGACAGTCACTTAATGACTGAGCCACCCAGGCGCCCCATCTTCTCCCACACTTTGAGAGAAGCTGGTTGAATCCAATTTATTCAACACTGCCAAAGTACCTACTTCGTGGTGCTCCTCCAAAACACTGGCTATGTGCCCGGCCCCCTGTAAGGAGGGGTGGGAAGGAGCTCGCCCAGTCCAGGGAAGGGTGCAATGTGAGCTCAGGCAGTACTTCTCCAAGTGGGGCACCCGCCATGGGCCCAGGGTAGGGACACTTTAGATGAACATTTTTATTTACGGTTGTTTATCTTCATGAGTGGTAGGAAGTGATTTAGGCAGCACAAACACATGATGATAAATAAAAATCAATGGATTTAAGTTGGAAATGAATTGACAAAAAGACAAATGTGAAGTAAATAATAATCAATATAAAATAAAATAAATTAGGATGTATACACAGCAAGAAAAACTCTGCGTGTGGCATACAGGTGATTGGGAAGCCCTGGGCTAGAGCGTCGAGTGTGTTACAAGAAGCAGGAAATGTATGCTGGTGTGGACTGATGGCCACTAGTGGCAGGCTGAGTTGTTAAGGCAGTGGGGAGCCACTCCAGGCTGTTGAGCAGTGGAGGGTCACAATCATGTCTGTGTGTTCAAAGGCTATTGTAGGGGCATCTGGGCGCCTCCGTCATTAAACATCTGCCCTCAGCTCTGGTCATGATCCCAGGGTCCTGAGATGGAGCCCTGCAGCGGGCTGTCCGCTCAGTGGGAAGGCTGCTTCTCCCTCTCCCACTCCACCTGCTTGTGTTCCCTCTCTCACTGTCTCTCTGTCAAATAAATAAATAAAATCTTAAAAAAACAAGAAGACTATTGTAATGGCCAAAGGAGAGCCCAGCCTGGGGAAGGGGCAGAAGAACTGGTAGTGATGTGCCATGTTAATAACCCAGCTCTACCATTTCCTGGTGGTAGAGCCTTGGGCTCAGTGTCTTAACCTGTAAAATGGGAATAAAAATACCAATCCCATAGAATTCTTGGGAACATGAAATAAAATAATGTTAATAAAATAATGAAAAGCGCTTAGGATAGAACCTGATACAGAAGCTTGCTCAGTAAGAAGCTCTATTTATAATTGCTGTTATTATCATTATGTGTTTTGGGTGGGTGATGATGAGCCCCAGGGCAAGGGCAAAAGGGACAGGAAGAGAAAAGAACAAACACAAAACTAAGCCCCGGACAGGTGAAGTGACTTGCTCAAGGTCACACCAATGACTCATGACAGAGCTGGACTTGAATGTGGGTCTTCTAATACCCACTTGCTTTTCAGTTCACTGCATCTGGGCGTTTTTCCAGTTTCTGAAAGGTTCCTTTTTTTTTTTTTTTTTAATAAGGAGCAATTCTCACTCATGCCTCCACCCACACAAAAATAAAAAGGATTTAAAGTGGGAGAAGTTTTAGTTGGACATGAGTAACAACTTCCTGGCAGCCAGGGCAATAGAATACCGCTTTTAGAATCTCCAGCCTGGAGAAGTTCAAGAGGAAGGTCCCAGGTAGCTGAACCTGAAGGTCACAAGCTGAGATCCACTGGGCTGTATCTGGCTCACAGATGTGTTTGGTTTGGCTAACCTTTAGAACACTGGGAAACTTTACTAAAATATCAGCAGACCCAGCAATGCTGGGTGAAGGCAACACTGGGCTGGAGCCGCTGAGGTGGGACATGTGCCCCAGGCCCCACTACTCCCTATTGCTTCCCCAACACTGAGGCTGATTATTAGGGGTCACTCATCAAGGGGCTACAGGGTTTTTTTTCTCGCACTTGGCTTACTTCTGTCTTCTATGTCACCTTTCAGTCCCCCGTGGACATCTGTGCCTATGGCTGGTGGTTTAGATTCTTCCTGGGTTGAGTAGAGAGATGGAGGAGATAGATCTTTTTAAACTTTCCCATCATTTGAGGATTAAGTGATCCCATTTAGAAACCATGTCCCAGCTCCAAACCTTCCTGCTCCTGATTGTACCTTGAATTCTAGAGTGATCCTGCTGGAAGCACCCTTAGAGATAGATAGATAAGCCCAATGCACCCATTTTACAGGTGGAGAAATTGAGGCCACAGTCACCCTGTGAGTCAAGGGTGGAATCTCACCTTCCCTAGGCATCCCTGCCATGGAGGAGAATAGGAGATGACGGAAGCCCTGGGGCACTGCCTACCTCAGTTTTTCCCAACCCTCTCTCTTCCCAGGCTAGGAGGCTAAGTGATGCTCCAAGCTTTGTCTGGTGGAGCAAATGGATAAATCTGGGCCTTTAAGAAGAGTTCGGCACACATCTCAGAAAGCCCAGCTAACAACATCTGGTGAGACCATTTAAAAAGGGCCTTAAAACACACACACAATCGCACTTTTATTTTTCCCCGTTGATTATAAAAGCTACACAGGCTGGTTACGGAACGGTCGGAAAATCCAACAAACTATGAAGCAAATGAAAACGGTGACTTATGAGGCCCCTGCCCCCCACGGCGCTCAGGGGTGACGACAGTTAACACTTTATTCCAAGGCCTCTTGGTTTACGTACCTTTTCCTGCCATGGAGATCACCCTGTCTGGGGATTTTTTCTTTTAGAAACTTCCAATAGTCAGAAGTCGTTCCCCTTGGGGCGAGGGAGTTGGCGGGATGGGGAGCCTCTTTCCGGGGTGATGGAAATCTTGTGTGTTGATCTGGGCAGCCCGGCCTGGCATCGGGGTCTGTGGGCCCCCTTGGGGGTTCCTTCTCTGGGGCTGGGGAGGGGCTGGAGGACTGCAGACCGGCTCTGGCCGGTCTTACCTTCTCCCTTTTCAGCTTCTCGCTGGCTCCTGGCAAGGAACAGTTAAAGGCCCAGCCTGGCTGTGCTCACTGGGGAGGAGTGGAAATGCGTTGATTAAGTTTCACGGAAATAATTTTGAGGGCCCCGTGTCTGGCCGGTGGTGTTTGGGTTCCTGAGGGCCCAGGCGGGGCTGCCTGATTGGTTTTGAGTGGAGAGGGGCCAGATTTCCTTCCTGCAGGCTCCTGGGCTCCCACACTCTGTGCTTACCCCAATACTTGGACGGCTTCTGAACCCCTGGGGTTCAAGCCTCTAGCAGGTAACGCTCTGGCCAAGAGCTTGGAGTCCCATGAACTTGGAACATTCTTGTTTTTTACTGGCCGCCCCTTGAATCGTTACAGTGTGCAGCCAGTGAGCCCATTTGTGAAAGCCAAAGGCATCCCATCTGTGAGCTTTAGTCTGCGAGAAGTAAACAGCTTGAAACACCGCAGGACAGGCGGCTGGGAAGGCCACCCTGAAGGCTGGTGGCTGCTGCTGGCCCCGAGGCGGGCAAGGCACAGCGGGCAGGGGAAGAGGGCGGGCCTGACTGGCCAAGACTGGGTTGGATCCGTGGCTCCGTCTTCCTCCTCCTCTCTGCGATCTTGGACAAATTCAGCTTCCCCTTCTTTATCTGCAGAGCAGGCCATCCCTTCTCTGCCCCAGGACCTTTGTGTGGGCTAAGCAAGAGAATGTGAGTGAGCACAGGGCCCAGTGCACAGCAGGTGCCTGGAAGTTGTTATTCTTGGGATGACAGCCGTGGGTTCAGGAAGGGGTCAGGAGGGGGACATGGCTTCACACAGAGGCGGGAATCTAGCTTCGTCTGACAGGAGGAGTAAAAACAAACAAAAAAAGAGATGATCACAAAAAAGGCAGCAGCACCTTTTCCTTTCCTCAGGACCCCTGCATCCATCATCTTCCTGCATCTGCAGAAGAATCATCTGAACAAGATAAGATAGGCTCTAGAATCCCCGTTTACAGATGGGGAAACTGAGGCACATCAAGCGGAGATGGTTACGCTCACTGTTGCCTTGAGGTTGGCATGCAGACCACAGCCGGGACACAGGCTGTCACAGAGTGGAGCTAAATAACATAGAGTCATGTGTTGGGAGACTCAGGCCCTTCGCGTTTCCCTCTAATGCTCTGAGGACCCCCAGAGCAAACCACCCCCCCCCCATGGTAAGATGTCTTCACTACCTTTCTAATGCGTGGCAAGCTTGCTTCGGAAGAATGAAAGAGAAACTGGATGAGCCTTCAGGAGGTGACCAGATGTCCTAGAACCTCATTTAGAAAATGTATTTGTTCTTACTGCTTCCTTTTTCTTTTAAAAAATAGTTTATTTTTATAGAACTAGAACAGTAAAAATGAAATATATTTTATATAATAAGTGTGTATTTATTATATATCACATTATTTATGGAAATATATACTAATGTAAGGTCTGCCCTGTGGTTAGAATAATAAATATATTTATATAAAACAAAATACAAAGACCACCCAATGCATCATTGGTTTATTTTTGAAGTTCCATTCCGTTTATGCCAGTTGATGCCGATTTTCCCCGTAAAGCAATGACGTAATGATAACCGTAGTGATGACCACAAGCACAGCGGTGATGGCTCTTGTTGAATGAACTCCTACTAAGAGCTAGCCCCGTGCTGAGACCCTCCGTGTCTTATCTCATTCGGTCTCGCTTAACCATCTAAGGCACGTACAATTACGAGCTCCAGTTTTCCCCAGTTAGGAAATTGAGGCAGAGAGAGCTAAGCAACTTGCCAAGTCGAATAAACAGAAAGTGGCAAGAGCAGGGATTTGAACTTGGGCAGTCTGGCTGCATTCTCCTAACCCTTATGGTGACATAGCGTCTCCGTTTAAAATACAATTATGTAAGTATTTTTGGTGAGTGACTTGGGAAAAAAAAAAAAGGAGTCAGTGCTAATAGTACCAATGGTATTTGGCTATACTAAAATTCACGACGGTGCAAGTGAATGATTACATTTCCAAAACGAAAACGAAACAAAGCTAGCCGAACTCAACATGCACAGAAGCAAAGTCCCAGAGAGGGAAGGCACCTACTCCAGGAGGCACAGTGGCGAAGACTGCTGCAGGAGAGGCCGGGTGAAGTGGGGAGGGCTTGGGCCAGGGGAGGGGTGCTGGCTTATGGACATCACAGATGTCAGCCAGAGTCCTCTAACTCGGGGTCCCGTTCCCACTGCTGTCCTCAGGATTGCATGGGTGGGGGGTTAACTCTAGGGGTTTGGCCTTGCTTTGGAGGGGAAGAGCATTAGAAGAGGTGGCCAGGCCAGCTGAGGCTTTCCCTGTTCTGCCAACTTAAAGACGCCCCTCCCCCACCCCGACCTTGCCTGGCCCCTCAGTGGGAGAGTAGTCCTTCCGGGCATGCGCATTTTTGACGTCAACAAACTGCTGTCCGTCACCCCCACCATCGCGTTGACGTTGCGTCAGTGGCGAGACCCTCCTTCCTTCAGAATGGGGGCTATAGGCGTACATTCATTCCTTCCACAAATAGTGATGGGGGCCCCACCCTGTGCTCAGTGCTGTGTGGATGCGGGGGTAGAGTGACATGGGTCCAATGACCCTGACATTGGTCCAGTTACTCTGGGCTAGCGCCCCCTGTGTTATAGCCTCCTGGCCCTGGCCTCTTGCTGGGGTGGAGAAGTGCCACATCCCTCCTCCTCAAAGCCCGGGTTTTATTTCCCTGTCTGAAGGGACCTCATTTGTAAAAATGATTTTTCTGCCCCAAATAAGCTGCCTTTATGCTGGATTCTAGTTTATTCTCATCTTGCTTTACACTCCTCAGTGACAGATGGACCCAGAGCTTGCGAGCGGTCTGGGCCAACCAGAATGGCTTCCATCAGGCGTTTTAAGAGTTGGAAATCATAACCCATGGGTTCTATTACTATACAGGACTGGAAACCTCCGGTCTTGTCCAAACCGTTTTACAGATGGAAAAACCTGTGGTTTGGAGACGGATGTTTTGTTTGTCCTTCCACAGCGTTTACTGAGCACCTATTTCGGCCCAGGCCCCCTGCCAGGAACGGGAGACCCTTGGAGGAAGAGGAGTCAATGCCCCCGCTGTGGCAATTTCCAGGGCTGTTATAACAATTGGTCCCAGACTTCGTAGCTTAGAGCAGTATCCAGTTCTATAGATTGGAAGTCCAACATGGGTCTCACTGGGCTCAAATCAAGGTGTTGGCAGGCTGCACTCTTTTCGGGAGACTCTAGAGGAGAATCTGCTTGCCTTTTCCAGCAGCTAGGAGCAGCCTGCCTTCCTGCGCTCTTCCTCCATTTTCACAGTCAGCAACATGGCATCTCTAGGATCCTTCTTCCCAATGTCACACTTCCCCCCCGACTCTCACCTCTTCCGCACACTCTCACCCTTTGGAGGCCCCTTGGGGTTGCAAGGGATCCACTGGCTAATCCAGGATACTCTCCCTATCTTAAGGCGGGCTGATTTGCCATCCTTCTTCCATCTTTGCCTTATGGGGAAACAGACTGACTGACAGGTCCTGGAGATTAGGGCATGGGCATCTTTGGGGGCCACTGTTCTGCTTACCAGCCCTGTCTTCGAGGAGCCCTGAGTGTCTGGGGGAGACAGCAATCAGCTGCTATGATAGGGGAGCCACAGAAGCCCAGGAAAGGGGACGCCTGGCCCGGGGGTGTGTGTGGGAGGGAAGTCCAGGGAAATCCCATAGAACAGATGAGGGCTGACCTGACTCTTGAAGAGTGGGAAGGAGTCAGCCAGGTGAAGAGGGAGTGGAAGTGGAAGGCACGCCAGGAGGAAGGGACAGCGTGTGCAGAGGCCTGGGATAAGCAAGAGAATGCACGCAGCGCTGTGGCCGAAGCGCAAGAGAGGCAGTTGGGGCGAGGCCAACGCCAAGATCACAGGGAACCTGAATGCCTGGAGGCTGATGCTTTCCTGAAGGCAGCGGGGACAGTTCCATGGTCAGGTTCGCATTTGGAAAGACCACTGTGTGTTCCTGGTCCAGAATGGCTGCAAGTAAGGGAGTCTAATGGTTGGATGGCAATAAGGAAGGGATTCCGTGGAAGAGACAGAGGCCTGGGTCAGGGCAGGGACAGGGGAGCAGAGCCGAACTGGTGGGAGGGCTGCTGGAGGGAAAAGGGGAGAGGACGTGGCTGTGGGCTGTGCGTGAGCAGAGGAGGCAAGAGGAAGGGCAGGCTGATGGGCAGAGTTCTGGTCTGGGAGTCTGACTGGAGTGTGGGGCCATCACTGAAGTAGGGACACGGGGGAGGGGGTTAGGGGTGTACTGAGTGGGGTTTGACGTGTTGATGATCTGTGCCTGGTGGACATCTAGGGGAAGCATCCAAGAGGCAGCTCATTATGTGAGTCTGGATCTGTGAGCTCATGTATCAATTATATTAATTTGTATCAATCAGTTATTGCTGTATAACAAAACACGCCCAAACTTGGTGATTAAAAAAAACCAAACAATTACTATTATCATTCATGCACCTGCGTGTTGGTGCACCTGCATGTTGCCTGCGGGTGTGCAGGTCTGCCAGATGGTGGGATTGGAGGATGCTGACCTTTCTGTTCCCTCTGGCCCTGACCTAAATGTCCCCCACCATTCCTCCACTCCACCTTGGTCCAGTGGATGACATTGAGCAAAGACCGCAGGAGCTGAGGAAATGAGGATGTCTTGAGGAAGAGCATTCTAGACAGAGGGAGCTGCCAGTGCAAAGGTCCTGTGGTGGGATGGTGCCCAGTGTGTTTGAGGAATAGGAAAGAAGGCCAATATGGCTGGAGGGGGTGAATGAGGGGTAAGGGTAGCAGAGGAGGTCAGCTAGTTAGCGACAGCTTAGTCATATGGGGCCTGGAAGATCATGGGAAGTGGCCACTACCCTTATTATTACTGCTACGATCACTTTTCATACTCTCTTCCTGTCCCCCACAGGACCCCCCATCCCTGGACGCAGCCATCCAGCATGCCCTGGCAGGCCTCTATCCCCCTTTTGAGGCCACAGCCCCCACCATCCTGGGGCAGGTGTTCCGTCTGCTGGATTCTGACTTCCAAGGGGATGGGCTGAGCTTCCTCCTGGATTTCCTTATTCCTGCCAAGCGCCTGTGTGAGCAAGTGCGAGAAGCAGCCTGTGTAAGTTGGGAGGGACGATGGGGCCAGGGGATAAGCTCTCCCAGAACCAGAGGGCTCGAGGTGAGCAGAGAAGGAAGTGGGCTGGTGCGTGTCTTATCTCAGAGCAAGAACTGAGGATGTGGGATGGTTCTCCAGCTACCATTGCTTGCCCAAGGGGAGACGTCCACCCCCTAGTGGAGCAGGAAGCTCGCTTGGCCCTTTGCTCTCTGATATCTAGGAGTCAATCCATTTATCCTTTCACTAGCCGGAAGTAAATCCTGGATAAAAGGCGTCCTCGTGGGGTGACGGCTGGGAGCCTGCCCTGGGGCTGGCATTGTGGGCATCACCAGGCTGCCTTGGCTGAAGTGGGTCAGCTTCCATGGAAATAGCAGAGCATGTTCCAGATCTTTCCTGGAGCCCTTGAGGCCTCAGGACTCACTTTTGTCCCAGGAGACCTCTTTGAACCCAGATCTCAGGGAGGCCTCTCTAAGGCAAAGTGGAAAGGAGTGTTTTAGGTGGGTCTCGTTGGCTGCAAATGACAGATCTTTACTCAGGGTGTTCTGGCCTCAGCTCCGAGTTGATACACCAATCAAATCCCCAGGGGCTTCTGTCTCTTGTCTCTGCTTTTCCTTGCTTGCCAACATCATTCTTACAGGCTAGATGTCTCCCCGTGACTGGGATCAACTCCCATCCTGGAGAGGAGAAAGAACTCTTCCCCATCAACTGCAGATAGAGAAGTTGCCAGGAACGACCCTGATTGGCCAGGGTTGGGTTGGATGTCCATCCCTGGACCAATCACTGCAGCCAGAGGAATGGGATAGCGGGGTTGGCCCGACTTGCATCATACGCCTGTGTCTCTGGTCAGAGGTGGTAACCGCTTTAAGGGTGGGGACCGGCCTTTGGAGACCAAACCCTCAGACGCCCGTTGCAGGAACTTGCCCACACCCTTCACGGGGTTGCCAACTGTGCCCCTGCTGCCCCAGCCTCAAGCATCGCTAAGAGGTTCGTAGCTCCCACTGGCTCATGTGCCTCGGGGACATGATACATCAGGAGCAAAAAATAAGAGTGGGAGCTGTGTGCATCCTTTCAGGGGTAGTAAGACATTGAATACGGCTGCTAAAAGCTTAGGTTTGGGAGGTGGAACTAGAGGTGGTTGGGACTGGAAGGAGACCGATCCTCCGTTTCCCGTGCTCTGTGTGGCTCCTGGCACGCGGAAACTGTGGCATACACAGTCATCGTTATTGCAGGAGAAGGAAAATTCTCACCAAGCCCCTGCTGCCGACTGTCACTTACCCACCTGACACTATTTTTTGCATATCCCGCCCCTCCCGACTCTTTCCCCAGGACAAGCTCTTCAACTCCCCGCTTCCCTTTTTTGGCCGTTAAAATTGTATTTGCATGGTCTCCTTCCCCATTTCTTCCAGGAACAAAGGTCGCAACCTTTTAATTTCTCTATTTTTAATCAGAGGCGATTTTAATTGTAATTATAGGTAACTTCAAATCACCTTCGAGCCTGGAGTGGGATTAACGGTATGGTGGCAAGGGTCAGGTGCCCCAGGTTCAAAGTCAGGCTCCATCACTGTGGAGCTGGGGGATCAGCCTCTGAGCTTCAGTTTCCTTAATGGGAAAGCGGGAATGTGGATAATACAGTACCCAGGTCCCAGAGAGGATACACACAGCCTGGCACAGAGCCTGGTATGCAGAGTAGATGCTTAGTAGCCATTGGCTGTTACTATCCCACTTCCTTCTTTCTCCCCCAGAAATAAGAATGTGCCAGCCTCAAATTCAGCCCTGATAATGGCCAGCACCCAGAGGCAGCCAGCACCCTCAGGTGAAGTCCAGTGGGGATCAGGGACAGACACAGACAGCTCCAAATGTGAAAGCCTAGGCACAAGTCCTGTTTATGCTGCTCTCAGCTGTGTGGCCATCAGCCAGTTCTTTTACCCCCCTGAACCTCAGTTGTCCTCATCTGTAAAGTGGGGACAACAGTGCCTAAACTCCCTGCTCCACCAAGTGACTCTGAAGTTCAAATACATTGATCATAGCCATGATCTCTATGGTGCGTTGCTGTTTGCACAACACTGCTGGGCGGTTGTGCCTCGTTCAATGAGAAGGAGAGGGAAAGTAGTTTGTACACAGCAGAACGCTCCGTGAAAGTAGTAGGGGACCTCACGGACTTGAGGGGTTTGTGGATAGGAAGGTTCCCTGCAGCAGCCAAATCTCCAGCATCACTGACAGGAACTGGTTAACCCACTCGAGGTACAAGGGCAGTCAGTTCGTGCCCCAATTAATCAACCTGGGACGTACCGGCTTCATTAGTGGGAACTTCAGTGTCATTCTCTGGAACTCTCTCACCTCTCATCTACACATCCAGATTATAGAAGATTATCCGGGTTTTACTCAAGCCACAGGACTCTTTTCAGAAAGCCAGGGAGAGAGAGAGAGAGCTGTTTGTGAGTCCGGTGGGGGGTGGGGCTGGTGCCTCTGTTGTTGCCACATGGTGTCGCTGTGG
>LNAC01000052.1:2202973-2282133 GCA_002007465.1 Ailurus styani
GAGGGTGCAGGGCCGGGGGAGGGGGGTGGTGGTGGTGGATATTTTTTAAAGTTTTTCTTCACCTGCCATGTCGTTACTCAGTAAAGAAAAATAAATAAGTAAATCATAAACCAATAAATAATAAACATTCAAGCCCAGAATAATGGAATGATTCTTTTGTGTTTAAAGATCAGCAAGGTAGTGAGGCGATTTTAATTGTAATTATAGGTGCCCAGGCAGCCAGGCACTGCCAGCCTGGAGCTTGGCCAAGGGCAAGGGCAGGACCTATGGGAAGAAGTATCCAGGACTCATCAAGGTCAAATTTCCTGGCTTTTCACTCAGGATTATTTTGACTTCACTCTGTAATCTCTCTGCCTTAAAAATTAGAGAATGGCGTACATGTCGTAACTGACTCTCTTATTTTTTAATGGAAAATTCCCACAATTTTCCAAAAGGTGAATGTCAAAGGGAGAGGAAATTAATATTTATTGAACGCTCACTTAGTGTATGTCAGGCATTGTGTTGTGAGGGTTTTATCTAGGTGTATATAAAATCTCACTTAATCCTCATACCAACCCGGTCGTGTGATACGTATGGTCATTCCTATTTGCAGATAGGAAAATTGAGGCTGGAAGCGGTTATGTAATTTGCACAAATTAGCGATTCAGACCTTGGAAACTGTGTCTTCTTGGCTCTCAAAGGAAGGGCTCAGACTTGATCTGGACTGAGAGAAGCTTGGGATGGATGGGAAGAAGGGGCCGTGACCCGAGCAAGATGATCCTCATGGGAAAGGCATCTGCAAGGTAGCACCTGCTGTCCAGAGCTTTGCTCCCTTGGGACAGAAGGCTGGCAAACATTTCAAGGTCAGGGTCAGTGCTGGGGGAATCAGGAGAGGCATTTGCTCCAGGGGTTGTGTGACCTCCAAGACCCCCCTGACTTGGGGCCCCTAGTGCTGCATGCTAGGCACCTCCCTTGCCTCCCTGTCCCCCTCCCCAACCTGCTCCAGATTCCATCAGCCCCATGGGCAGGGCCTTCCTGGGGCAGGAGTCTCTGACGTCACCCTTCTGTCCGCAGGCCCCGTACTCACACTGCCTCTTTCTGCATGAGGGCTGGCCTCTGTGCCTGCGGGGTGAGGTCGTGGTGCACCTGGCTCCCCTCAACCCCCTCTTGCTGCGCCAAGGGGACTTCTTCCTCCAAGTCGAGCCCCAGGAGGAGCAGTCTGTCTGCATCATGATCAAATACCTCTCCTTGGACCTCCGCACAGTGGACACAAAGCCTGTTCCCGTGTCGTCCTACCCTATGCTTTTCACCCAGACGTGGCTGGAGGCCATCAACAGTGACTTTGAGGGAAGCCCCCTACACAACTGCCTGGTCGCTTCAGAAGATGGAATTGTCCCTGTGCCCTGGACCAAGATAACCAGCCCGGAGTTTGTGGATGACAGACCCCAAGCAGTGAATGTCCTCTCCCTGGCCTGGGGGTCCCTTCAGTTAGAGGCCCTTGACTTGAGCCACCCTCCAGAGCTGCACCAGCCCAGGTGCCCAGGCAGCCAGGCAATGCCTGCCCGGAGCTTGGCCAAGGGCAAGGGCAGGACCTATGGGAAGAAGTATCCAGGACTCATCAAGGTGGAGCCAGCCAGGCCTGGGGAGGTGGCCCTTTGGATGGACCCTGTGGCCAGCCAGGACTCGGAGGGAGACTATGTGGTCCTCCTGGAGAGCAGAGGAGGGTCTCCCAGTGGGGAAGTGGCAACACCCCGTGGGTGTCCTTTGGGGATGCTGGAGGAATTGTCCAGAACTAAGGAAATCCCTTTCTCTCAAAGAACTCCACCTCTCTCAGGCACCCATGGGGGACCTTCCTTGAAAAAATGGGCTTGTGAGAAGGCAGCAAACTCAGAAGAAGAGCCCTGCATTTTGGGCTTGAGGGGAAAGGTCAACCATAAGGTTGACTCTCCCACCCACGACTCAGAACACCAGCCCGAGGAGCCCTACCGCAACATCCTTGAGAAGCCACCGCCCTGTGCCTCTGGCCTCGAGGCAGGTGGTTCAGAAAAGCCAGCTTCCTCCAAGATGCAGGGACATCTAGAACACCCAGCAAATACCATCCAGCCCGGGCCTGACCCAAAGCAAGCGTCCTCCCTGCACCTGGGCCCGGCTTCCCCTCCTGCTGCTCCAGCCCCTGGAACCAAGATGCAAGAGAGGGCCAAACTGGGCCATGGGAGACTCCCCAAACCTGGGCCTGGCCTCAGTCACAACACCTCCTCTTCCAGGTCCCCCACTCCTGGGCTCAGATTCTCCTTCTTGAAGACACAGAGGCAAGTCCCGGGGCCCCCAGAGAAAGCCGCACTCCAGCAGGACGGGCCCTGGAAAGTCTTGTGTTCGCTCTACTCTCCCAAACCCAACCGAACCAAGGGCTTGGGTAAAGGTAAGGTGTACACTCGCTCGGCTGGAGAGGGGACTATTCTCTGGATGTGGCCAGGTGACAGGAGGCGCAGGTTGCCAGGTTTTAGCGCACAGGGGAGCATGTCAAAAGGCTTGAAGTCTCAGGGATCTGGAACTGAGCTATTCTGAGCCAGCCCACGTCCACATCCAGTGCGGCCCCACTCTCGCTGGCTGACCTTGGTCAAGGACTCCTTCTCGGTGCAGTGTGGGTCTCCCCTGCCTCACACAGTTGTTTTGAGGTTCAAAGACACACTAGAAGTAAGGAGCTTAGGGACACCTGGCTGGCTCGGTTGGAAGAGCACGTGACTCTTGATCTCAGGGTTGTGGGTTTGAGCCCCACGTTGGATGTAGAGATTACCAAATAAATAAATAAACTTTAAAAAAAAGTAAGGAGCTTAGCATAACACCTGCCACGTGGTAGGCGATCAGTAGCCATAAGCTGTTATTATCCGTCAGAAGATTCCAGAGAAGACATTTCCTCTGGGGAAACCCAGATTCTCCTTAATACTGTTTTCTTTGTTGTTCTTTCCCAGCTGGGACAACTCAGACCAAAACATCTGGCTCAGCTGCTGACTCAGGCCCACTGACCGGGGAAAAGGCTGGCTCTCCAGAAGGCCCTCCTGAAAGAGGCCCCGCTGTGGATGAGGAGACCCCAGGGCCTGAGTCCAGGATGGGGGCTCTGAGTGTGGAGATGTTCCAGTCAAGAATAGCATGCCTGCCAGGTCCGGGGATCATAGGGCAGCTGGAGGTGGAGGGGAGGGTGGGGGGTGGGATGAGGGTCTGTGGGAGGGGGACGTCTCTGAGCATCCTGATGCTGGTGGGTGTGGAAGAGACGGGAAGGTCCTGGAGGCTTGTGATCTGGACCAAGCCCCCCTGGGACTCAGGCTCTTCATATTTCCAGTGAGGGAACTGGATTACATGAAAGCAATTTCTAGATATCCATCCATGCATCCATGCATCCATCCATCCAACTGTCCGTCCATCCATCCATCTAACCATCCATCCATCCATCCCTCCATCCATCCTACTTTTCAGGGAGGCAGCCAGGGTGCGTGTCTTATGTCAGTTCCCTAGAAGCAGAGCCTAAGACGGGGATCCTTGGGAAGGTGATTTGTTGAAGGTGGCTCTCGGGAGAAGGGGAGCAAGGGTAGCAGCACAGGGCAGGGGAGGAGTTGAGCGACGATGGGGCCTGACCCCGTGAAGGTCTGGGGCATGAATTACACCACAGAGCCTGTTCCATTTTAAGGTGTAGGGGGCTGGTATTTTGTGTGCTTGGGTCGGTTGGTCATCAACCCAGGCTGATCCTGGGATGGGGATGCAGGTTGAGCCCGTGATCTGGTTCAGTTGAGAGCAATTCTCTAGAGAACGGGACACCTGTGAGCCAATATAGCCAACGGTCAACAGCTGCTGGGGGATGGGTACATAGCCTGACCAAGGGATCCGAGTGGGGTGTTACCAGAATCCAGTAGAGAGGATGTTATCCCTTCTGTTGAATATTTATTCATCTTTGCATTTCTTTAACACCTGCTGTGTACAGCCTGGCCCTGGGCTTCACACTGAGGATTCAGCGGGCAACAAGACTGATGTGTGCTCTGCTCTCAAAAAGTCTATATTCTCGGGGTAGAGAAAATTCAACAGTTTATTACAATCCAGTGTAAACAAATTGCATCGTGGAGCAGGACAGGGGCTGTGGGAGGACAGGCGAGCGCCCTGGCCCAGGCTTGGGCTGGAGGAGAGGTCAGGGAGGAAGGAGGAAGCGATAGAAAGCTCAGTCCTAGAGCATGACTAAGTGTTATCCAGGTGAGGGGGTGGGAACAGTGTTCCGGACAGAGGCAACAGGATGTGCAAAGGTCCAGAGGCAAGAGAGACCGCAGGGCTTTCTGCGACCTACTGTCTTGAAATTCTGTTTTACTTCATGGACTTAGGCTTCTCTGCATGACCTTGGACACTGCTCTGCCTTTTTGAAGCCCCCAGGGGGCACTGTCCCTCCTCTTCCAGGTCATGTTTGTTGAAACTCATGCTGTTTTTGCCCATATTAATTGTACACAAAGGGTCTCACCATCCTTTCGGGCTGTAGTGTTCGAAGAGCTCAGATTTTGTCCATCAAAGGGCCTTGTTTTGGGAGGCAGGAAACCATTCTCATTTCAGTTTTATGGGCTTCCTGTGTGACCACAGCGGAGTCACTTGCCCTCTATGACCTCGGGCTCCTCCTTGTGTAAGAGGAAAGGAAGCAGGTAGGACTTGGCTCACTCTTTCCACAATGACTCTTGTGAATTTTGGACTTGTAACACACGCTCATGGGTCCCGGGTGCCTGGAGCAGCGTCTGGTGCATGTAGGTGCTCAAAAAGCATTTTTTGAGGGAATGGATATTCTCCATGTAGATGCTCCTTCCATTTCCTCCCTTGACCTCCTCGTCTTCAGTGATCTTGTCCTCATTCCCCCCACCCACCCACCCCCAGCTTCTCCCACCGTGGCCAAGCCTGGGATTACATTACCTTGCCCCTCTTCCCTGCTCACCCACCAGCCCACTTTTAATAATCTTTCAGTCCCCCAGACCCTGAACCTATTGCTCCAACTACCTTCTCTTTGTCCCTCCCCCATCCTTCATCGGGTCCTCATGTCTTTCCAGCTCTGCTCCTGCTCACCTACTCAGCGACATCTTTCCAGCGAGATTCTCCTCTCTCTTGGACCGTTCCCACCAGCATAAGACATGCTTCCATCTTGTCCATCTGTCTTCGCACTTTATTCTGACAGCCTGAAGCCCAGAAAGGTGTTCGGCTTTTAAGGATCCGTGATTAGATTAGATTAGATTAGATTAGATTAGATTAGATTAGACTAGATCACCTGCATAATCCAGGCTAATCTTCCAACTAAAGGTCCTGCTTTAATCACGTCTGCAAAGTCCCTTTGCCAGGCAAGCAGGCATACTCACAGGCTCTCGATTAGGATGTGGGCAACTTTGGACCCATAACTCTGCCTACCACAGGCACCAAGCCTTTGGAGAGGGCTTCTCAGGCTTTGCATGGAGAAACCCCTAGTGCAGAAGAAAATGAATAGGACCCCAGAGGTTGAGACCTCACCCGAGCTCTCCGTTGCTCTGCACGTATCTTTGAAATCCTTTTCGTCTTTAAAAATTTCTATCCATCTTATATTCTACTTTAGAATGCATTCATATTTGTTTCAATATTTAAAAAAATGCTCTACTTGGCTGCCAGTTATATCACTGACCATTTCCCCCCAGACGGAGTGAATAGTGCTGCAGAAAGGTGCAACAGGTTTTTGGTGGCTTTCAGTACTCCCCACCTCCCGACTTGCTGTCCCGGTTTCCACCAGAGACTCAGAACCCAGTGCGCAGAGCGCAGCTCTGAACCAGGGCTCCGGGGCACTAATTGTGTTCCTGGCTCCAGCTGTCAGACGAGGGAGGCATGTGAGGCAGAAGGGCCTCCGAGCTGAAGGCAAATCAGGTGGACAGCTGCCCATCACTCCAGTGGACTCAGCTAGTTCGGACTGTGTGCAAGCCAGGTCCCAGGCGGTGCTGGGTAGGGAAGCAGACACACGAACTGAGAGCCATATCCCAGTGTGGAATGTTCTGAATACTGGAACCCTCCGCTGCTCAGAGTGTGGTCTGGGGACCAACTCTCATGGTATCACCTTGTTTCCAGGGAGAGATGCAGACTCTCAGGCCTGATTAGCATGAGAATCAGCATTCTAGCAGGATCCCCAGGCGCATGGAAGTTTGAGAGGCACAACTGTAATAATCCAAGCGTTCATCAGTCGCAGACATTGATTACCTGTTCCAATTCTGTGCTTAGTGCTGGGATACAATGAGTGGAGCCCTCAGTCTTGCAGGATTGAATAAAGGCCTACATTTGCTGTAGGAAGCTGCGGTGGGAGAAGGGCTTCTTCTATAGACGGCAGGGAGGAGGTCTTCCTGGGGGAGGTGGCACCTAAACTGGGCTTGGAAAGATGAGGAGGGTTTCACCCTCCCTCCTCAGAGACAGGAGGGAAGAGAATCCCTGGCAGAAGAAACAGCATGAAGAGAGGTGCGGAGAGAAAGGATCAGGCTAGGTTAAGGCAATTCTGGCTGGGCCATAAGTGGCAAGGGGTAACACGGTATATTAGTTGTAGATGGCCATCTGATCTTCACGTGGTCTTCATTCTGTGTGTCCGTGTCCACATTTCCTCTTTTCCTAGGGACACAAGTCATATTGGATTAGGACCCACCCCAATGACCTCATTTTAACTGAGTCACCTCTTTAAAGACCCTATCTCTAAATATGGTTACATACTGAGTTCCCGGGGACGAGGACTTCACCATATGGAAGGAGGGGTGGGAGGTGTGGGGAGGGCATAATACAGCTCATAACACAAAGTGAACGAAATGAGCCTGGAAGAGTGTGCAGACTCTGGAGAGACTTAAGGGCCAAGTGGAGAAACTTGCAATTTTCCCTAGGGGCCATGGGGAGCCAAGAAAGGATTTAGAGTAGGGGGGTAGCACCCCCAGAACCTGAACCGAGCTCCAGTCATGGGTCTACAGAGACAGGAGCTCATCTCTCCGTGGGGTCAAGGTCAGATCAAGCATGACTCAAGCAGGTTAGGGACCTGGCTCTCTGCGAGACGGGCAAGCCACCTCCCCTCGCTGGCCCCCAGTTTCCTTATCAAGAAAGTGGCCTAGGGGTCATGATGTAGCATAGCCCACCGCGATGGCCCCAGTGGCTGCGAGAGGGTTTCAGAGGGACATGGACAGACATCTCTGGCTTCACAGGTTATGTCATTTTCTCACGTTTAATCATTTCACATTTTTTTACTTTCTCTTATAAAAATACTAACATACAAAAAAAAAGCAGAGACTGTAGTGTAATGAACACCCACATACCCATTATTCAGATTTAATAAGTCTTAACATTTTGGCGTAAATGAAAGATCTTCTTCTCTTGCCCCTAAATACTTCAGCATGCCTCTCTCAGCTCTGATGATATTTTCCCTAACAACTGCAATACCATTAGCCCGTCTAACAAAACGAAATATAATTTCTAATACTACTCAACGCCCAGTTCATATTCAAAGCTCCCATATTGTCCCCAACAAAATGCTTTTCCTTTCGAAATTGATAAATGAGTATCCGGGGGAAAAAACCAAACTCATGATATCAAGAGGATGCAAAGTTAGATACACACACACACACACACACACACACACACACACACACACACACATCTTTTTAAATTATGTCAAATTTGCAAACGTGTGTGAAGGAAAGACTGTTCCTGAGGTCTGCACCCCTGTGTAGACAGCACTTGTGAATGTAGTGGAGTTTGTCTCGAAGACTTCCTGAGCCATAAAGGGTCTCAGACACTTACACACTGTAGTGCCCATGTGGAGTGGGCAGCGGCCACTGCAGGATGGTTCTGCGTGAGGTAACTCTGGAGGGCAGGGCTCCGAGCCCAGGGTGTGAGGCAGGCCCAGTTTCCAGAGGCCTGAGCCTCTTTCCCTCCTCTGTCCTCTCCCCTCGCCACAGTGCAGCCAGGCTGCGCTGACTCCCTGGGTCTCGGACTCTCAACCCCTGTGGGGATGGTGGACCACGCAGCCCTGATTCCTGGGACAGGAAATAGTCTATGGAGAACCCATGGGTAAAACTCTGCAAGAATAAAGCGTGAGCTGGCAGCCCTGGGCTGGGGGCAGAGGCGAGGACAGAGGCGACGATCCTGTAACACAGCTGTCCCCGAGCCACGGGCTCGTGTTTCTCAGGACCTTCTCATTTAGTCCTTGCAATGACCTGGGAAGCTCCGCATTTTATTCTCCCCATTTAACGGAGGAGGAAACAGGCTCAGAGGTCCACCGACTAGCCCAAGGACACACAGCGAGTCAGTGCCGAGCTGACACTTGAGCCCACCCGCCTGCCTCCAGAGTCTAGGCCCTGAGCTGTGCCTCCCAGAGTGCCCTGTGCAGAGGGGAGTCCAGAAGGAGATGAGGCTCCCGCTGCATGGAGGACGGAGTCAGGGACGGCTTTCTGAGGAAGTGGCTACTGAGCTGGGTCTTGGAGGCCGACTCAGAGTTCCGAGTTCCGGGGAAGGAGAGCAAGGACATGTGAGGCGGAGGAACCTGGAGTTCTCACTGCTCACACGTGTCCTCTCTCCTCCAGGCGGTCGGGACAGGGCAGGGAGACCCCTGCTTCTGGTGTCAGCCACTGAGGGGGCCTGGGAGGCACCGTGGTGCACAACCTCAGAAGTCACCAAGCTGCTGTCCTACTTGTGCACTGTCCCCAGGTAAGGGGCCGGGCCAGCAGGCCACTCTGTCCCCCTTTGACATTTTGGCCCAGAGCCCAGGGCTGGGCACTGAATGGACGGACACGGTCTTCTTCCACCCAGTCGTCTGTTCTCAGAGCCAGTCCCAAGCCAGATGCTGGGGGGGGGGTGAGGAGCAGGACAGACTTAGTCCCTGCCATCAGGGGGTTCCCAGATTGCAGAGAATGGAGGGTGTGTAAGGAGCAAAGCACGGAGAAGCAACTCTTAGGAGCATCAGCGTGGTGAAGAGAATGGGGATGAGGTAGTCAGTGGTGATTAATGTGTGATCCTGGCTGATTTCTAACACCTCCACCCCCCCACCTGCGTGACTTCAGGTTGGGCTGGCTGGGGAAAGGCACCATCCTTTCCCCAGCTTTCCAGCCCCCAGCCAGGAGGATCTCAGAGGTGGTGTCTGCTCAGGACTGTGCTATAGACCCCAACCCAACCTAGAGGCTGTGTGGCTACGGGTAGGGGATGGAGGGACTGATGGAACCCTTTGGAACCTTCTCCATGCACTCTACCCCATGGGAACCATCATGGTTGCTTGCTGGCCACTGAGATTTTTCTCCTCTTCCCCAAGGTGGTGTGGCTGTTCTGGCCTGAGGGGGAGATGGGACCCACTTTTTTTGTGCTGAGAAGTGGCCAGTGACGTAGACAGAGTCCTGGAATCCCACCAACTTGCTGTGTGAGCTTGGGGCAGTAACCTCCCCTCTCTGAGTCTCACTTGAAAAAAAGGGACGACCAAGTGGACTCTGGTGACCAATGTAAACTGTGGAGTCCTGACCCCAGCTTCACGCTAGGCCATGCTAGAGACTCAGATGCTCCTCACATCGGAGCCTGCCCTCCAGGTTGGCAGCCAGGCTGCTGTGGAAGCAAATCGCTCTCCCAGCATGAACAGCCGGAGGCAGGCGAGGTGCGGGTCATGAAGTCAGAGACATGGCATCACCTCCAAGGGCCTCTTCTGAGTGTCTGACATGTTGCCGCTCTGTGCCTCAGTTTCCCCTTCTAGGGTCATGACAAAAGCAGACATTTACATTCCTCTTACTCTGCGCAGTCACTGAGTGCCTTACACCAATGAATTCATCAGTCCTCACCACAGCCAGCCCAATAGGGTTAGCACTGTTATTATCCCCATTTACAGACGGGAAAATCGACTCTCCGCAAGATGAAACAACTTGCCCAGGTACCAGATACTGTACCACAACTCCACGGCCACACTGGCCGCCTCCATTTTTTCTATGAACTGGCTGGACTTAAGGCTTGAAGGCTCGGGGGGTTATTTTCCCAACCTGTCTGATCATCAGGACAGCCAAGGGCACTTGGAACCACAGACTCCCTGCCCCACCTTGTACCTGCTGGGGAGATGGGGCAGTGGCGGGGGTGATGAAGTGATTATTTTAACAAGTCCTGACAATTGGGCCAGTTTGGTAAATCCTAAGGTCATCACCGAAAAGTACAGCGGGAACCAATGAGGCTGTTCCGGCTGCAGGTGACAAGTTCTAGTTCAAAATGTCTTAACTGATAAGGAAATTTAACTTTCTTGGTCTCTGCTTTCTAGCTCTTAGGAGGAACCTGGTAAAGTAGAACCTGTTTTTTCCAGAAGTGCCCCGCACTTCTCATTGGACAGAAATGTGTCACATGACCCCTACTTAAAGCAATCATTGGCCAGAGGAATTGGCTCGCGTTGTTGGCCTCAACCAATCAGAAACCTGCCCCTGGGGGACCTGTTATACGGAGGGCGTGGGATTCCTGAACAAAGCGAGGGTTCAGCCCGCAGGGAAGGGATGGGTTGAATGCTGGACAACTCACTCCCTGCAGCAGGGATAGGGGCTTATAGGGGGTGAGAGAAGGCTGCGTGAGGTACTGTGGGAACACCGAAGAGCAAGCAATGGACTCCACCTGGAGGGAGATCATGGAGGGCTTCCTGGAGCGGGGTGGGCATTGGCAGTTGGTCTTGTAGGATGAAGAGTTCATCAGTAAATCATGGCTTCTGGCAGTCAGTTTCCCTCCCCTTCCACTGGGTCCCTCCCTCTAGAAAGCCGGGTCCATCCGGCAAGACTGCCAACTCCGTTTACCACCCACAGGCCTGAAGATAGGACCAAGGGGCTGGCGGTTGTGATTGATGCCAGGAAACAGCCCCCACATCCTGGTCTGGTCAGTGCCCTGCAGGCCACCCAGGTGAGTGGGCAGTGGACAGCCTCAGCCTAGCAAGGGTTGGGAGCTCCAGGGCACTTGTGATGCTCATGGAGCCCAGGGGGCTCAGAGCTGGGACCAGGACCCCCAGGCTGACCGTCTTAATTACAGATACAGAAATCCCAGCCCAAAGAGGCCTGAAGGGAGAGGGAGTTCATTGGTTCATTTGACTTTGACAATCAGGAGATTAAATCCAACTTGCAAGTATGACTTGATTCGAGAGCTCAAATTTTGTCACCAAGACCTGGATCCTGTCTCTCCGTTTCTGGCCAGGTTCTCCTGGGAGGGTGCTGTTCTCAGCCAGGCTCCCTGCTTTGGTGGCGGTCTGGACCCCAGCAGCTCTCCCTTTCCGTGGGCTTTCATTTAAGTCCAGTAGAAAAGAGTGAGAGATTCTCTTCCCAGAGGTCCCAGCAAGTTTCCTTCGGTCTCCTTAGCTCAGGTGTCCATCCCCCCACCCACCTCCGTGGCCAGGGGAATGCGGCACACCGACTGGCCTAGACTTGGGTTCCCTGACCCTCATGAGCCCAGAATACCAGAGGAGGAGGTTCCTAGGTAGCTGGGTTTGGCAGCAGAGGAAGTAGAAGGTTGGTGTATGCTTACTTGTGGTCTGATATCTTCTTTCTTCTCCTCCTCACTTTATAATGGGGAAACTGAGGCGCAGTGGGGATGGGTCATCTAGGATGTTTATAACACAGCTTGGACCTGCTGCTCTATTGACTCCCAAAGAGTCACCCTCCAAACATCCCACCTACAAGTACCTGGCCACGCCCCACCTACTGTTTGCCTGAATCTTAGCGGGGGCTCGGTGAAGGTCTAGGCAGAGCCCCCCTGAAATGGTTCTCTGTGACAGGCTCTGGCCCCAGCCTCCATCCATGCTCTGCTCTACCTGGGGGACGAGGAGGCTGCTTTCCAGCTGGAGACACTACCTGACATCCAGGTGAGGAGGAGGCTGACCTGAGCTGGGGTGTAGAATTCAGCAGCTAGGGAAGGTCGACAAGTCCAAGGTCATCCTAGTGGAGGTCAACAAGTACAAGGCCGGTGCTACAACTCCGCAGCCTGGCCTCTCTGGCAGGTGCTCCCAAACCATACAGTTCTTCCTCTCTGGCACTGCCAGCAGCTCCTGGCCCATGACTGAGACTTGCAATGGCCTGAAACCTATTTAAAAAGCTTCATCTCCTCGACCCCTCCCTCCCTCTTTTCAGATGGGGAAACGGAGGCCTAAAGCTAGACACATACTGTGGCCTCGATCTTCCTGCCTCCCCCCTCCCTTGGGTCTCTCAGCATCTCCGGTTCAGATACCGGGATGATCTGGGGCTTTGCAGGTAAGAGCCCTGCAGTTTTCTTTAATCAGTTCGTGTATCACAGTCAGGAGCATGGGTACCCTGCCCTCTGCCCTGCTTCTGGAAATGATTATAAAGGCCTCCTTCCTCCTCCTCATTGGTGAAGAGGCACACTGTGAGCCAGAGATGTGCATTTCATGCTTCTGTGGACCAGTGAATCCCTTAGGGACCTTATCAAAGAGCAGGTTCTGATGAAGGAGTTCTGGATGGGGCCTGGGATTCTACAACTCTAAGAAGCCCCTAGGTGGTGCTGAGGCTGCTGGTCCGTGGACCACATTCTGGGTACCAAGGAGAACAGATGGGTCCAAAAAAATCGAGTCCACCTGATCCCAAGCTTAGGTATCTGGAGGTGGGCCTAGCATAAATATCCCTCTTCAGCACCCAGGAGAAGCAGCTACTTCGTCCCTCCTCCATGTCTTAGAGGACACTGTCAGGTTTGGTGACCTTTTTATCAGCCCCAAGGAGACAGCACCTTGGTGGGTCCTCAGAGGACAGTACAAGGATTCCAGAGAAGTTACAGGAAAAGGGTTGGCTTCGGTCAATTTGTGTGATTGCCTGGAGAGCTGTGCTGGGAGAGTCTGGTTTAGAGGGAGCCGGTGTTGTGATTGATTAGTGATGTCTGCCCTGGGCACAGGCTAAGAGAGGGGCAGGATGAGTGCTGTCATTTCCCATTCCTTAGCCAGGGTCTCGTTCTGAATGTTGATTTGTCAGACTTTCCAGAGAAGATCCTTGGCCCAGAAAGCAACTCTTCAAGCCAGGGCCAGCCTTCTCTGCAGGAGGGGTGGTGGGGCAGGGATCTGGCAGGCCCTTCTCAAACATATGTACCCACCCCGAATCCCCCAGCCCTCCTGACTGGCTTCTTTCACCTGCAGGTGGAGGTGGTGACGTCACTGAAGGCTCTCAGCCACCACGTGGACCCCAGCCAGCTGCCCCCGGCCCTGGAAGGCCCCTTCCCCTACTGCCACAGCGAGTGGGTGCAATTCTTCCAGGTGCCCGCCCTCATAGCCTCTACCCCCCACCCTGTCTCCTCCTCTTCCTCCCTCCACTCTCCTGCCTCAGGGATCCAGCGACCCTGTCAGGTTCCAAACCAGACATTCAACAACATTTATAATGAGGGTGCAGAGTGCAGTTATTAAGAGCTCAGGCTCTGGGCCCGGACTGCCTGGGTTCCAATCCCTGCTCTGCTGTGTGACCTTGTGTAAGTTACCTACCTTCTCTGAGCCCTTTTCCTTGAGTACAAAATGGGAGGTAATGATAGTACTTCCCGAGAGGGCTGTTGTGAGGATTAATTGAGTTAATTTGGGTGAAGAGCTTGGAATAGTGGCTGGTGCATGTGAAGAGCTGTGCAGTTAACACAGGTTAACTGAAAAGAAATCAGACATTTGTTCTGTGGGCCTGCACAACTCAGAGAGCTTGGGAGCTGGTGGGGGAGGCAGACTTGTTCCCTCCTGAGAGACAGAGATCAAGAAACAGCCCGTGTTGGGCTCCTTCCCCGCATGATCTCAGCCTCTCCTCAGCACGACCCCAGAGGGGGCATTTCATGCCCAGTTTAACACATGAGGACACACAGGACAGGGTGTGTGTGGGGGGAGGGGGGGGGACTAGCGCAACAGCACACAGAAGATTCCAGGCTTAAATCGCACAGAAACCAGTGCCCATAAAGGCTGCCCTCCAATTTCCTTACTGCTCATCCTCGGCAGTTTCCACATTTGGGGCTGGGTAATTCTCTTTTTGGGGAGCTCTCTTGTGCATTGTAGCATGATTCCCACCGTCCCTGGCCACTACCCGCTCTGACAAGGGCACCTCACAAATTACGACACCCGAAAACATCTCCAGACATTGCCTAATGTTCCTGGGGGATGAAATTGCCCCCCCCCGCCCCGGGTAAGAACCACTGGTCCCCACTGACAGTTGAATGATGTGACTTATTTGTTTGGGGCCTGGGTGCTCTCCTGTTGAACCTGTGCCTATTTTTGAAAAGGCAGAGTGTATTAAAAATTCAAAATGCTGCTAAAGGGTATATATATTGAGCGATCTCCTTTCCTGTTCATCCCACAGGCCCTCAATTCTCCCTCTGATGAATCCAGTGACCTCTGAACTATATTTTCACTTTAAAACCATCCCTTTAAATGAAACTTAACCTATAGGCCCAGAATATAAAACTAATGATGATGATGACTAAGACACTAAGTGCCTCGCACACATGAACCCGTGTCATCCTCCTGCAAGCCTATAAGGTTGGAACTACTGTGATCCCATTTTACAGAGGAGAAAGTAGAGGCACAGAGAGGTTAGGCGAACTGCCCAAGGTCTCATAGCCTGTCAGTGGCAGAGCTGGGCTGAAGTGGCAGCAGAGGATGTCCCCTCACTCCGCCCTCCCACATCTGCTCCTGCTCCTTCCCCCAGAGGTTACCTTGGGTCTCCTTTACTCTTCCTCTCTCATTCCCAACACCAGTGGTTCTGAAATTGTGGTCCCTGGACCAGCGGCATCAGCACCACCTGGGAACTTGTTAGAGACACACATTCTCAGGCCTCACCCAAAGGATTAAATCAGGAACTCAGGAGTGGGGCTCAGCAGTCTGGATTTTGACCCGCCCTCCAGGTGATTCTGATACAGCTCAAGTTTGAGAACAACTGCCTGATGCCCGCCCCGGGTTTCCCTGCTGTGGGCAGGCACCCTCCTTGCTGGCCCAGGCTGACACCCCCACTCTGGTCTTCCATCATGCAGAAGTTGGACCCTTTCCTTGCTGACCTCCGCCGGGCCGCCTCCTTGCTAAAGGCTTCCATCAACCAGGTTGAGAAGAGCGACCCCCCCGGAGGGGTGCAGGTGAGCCAGGCACCTGGGGTGGGGAAGCCCCTCTGTACCCCAGATTCGATGGACCAAGGGGCTCGGTGAAGGGGACAGCCAGGGTGGGCATCAGCATCCCCGTTTTTGGTTCATTCATTGGACTAATATTTATAGGCCACTCGCTGTGTGTCACGCCCTGGGGACCCCAGCCTGGGGCAAACCGACTCTTCCCTACCCTCTCGGAGGTTTTGATGGGTCAGTGATAGGGGCAGTCCCTTTAAAAAGTAAACAAAGAAATGGATATGTCGCTACAAATTGTGCCAAAAGGCCACAGAAGTCAGATCAAGAACAATAGGGAAAGAGGAAGGCCCTCCCTGAAGAGATGGCATTTAAGCTGACTCCCGAAGATGACAGGGGGCAGGCGATGGGAATAGGAGGGGGACTGCTCCAGGTGGAGGGCAAATACATGCCAAGGTGCTGAGGGGGGATTGTTCTGGTATGTTCTAGAATAGCCTGGAGGCCGATGTAGAACAGAGCGGTGGGAGCGGGGTAGGAGAATAAGAGAACGGGAGGATCTTCTAAGCCCACAGATGCCGGATCAAGGAGTTGGGCTGAGATTGGACTCTAGGCTGCAGGGAAGCCCTGGGAGAGTTCTGAGCAGCCAGATGAACGCCTTGGCCCTCTGAGATCCTTCCAGCTGCCATACGGAGAACAGAGGGAGCCAGCGAGCAGCAGGGAGATCAGTGAAGAGGCTGGGCTGAGTGTCCCACAGAGATGATGGCGCTTGGACCAGTGAGGTTGCCATGGCGACAAGAGGGCGCGTGGCTGGGGATGTTTTAGAGATAGAAAGGATAGACTTTCTGCAGGACCTTGATTGCCAAACTGGGGGAGTCAGGCATGATCTGGGTGTGGGGAGCCCTGGAAAGTTGCAGAGCGAGAGTGGGGATTGAGCCTCAGGCCACCTCCCGACGCTGACAGGAGGCCACCAGGTGTCTGAGCAAGTCCAAGGAGCTGATGGAGGCCGTGCTGAGGGACCCAGGCCTGCTGGGCCTCCAGCGGGAAGGAGGAGCCACTCTGGCCAAGCTGCAGCAGGAAGCCGGTAGGCTGGACTTCAACCCCGATGTCAGGTACGAGCGCCCAGGCTCTTCCTCCCTCACCTTTGTTCCCTGGCCCTGGGGGTCTGGAGCTGGGGACCCACCAGGTGGGCCCTAAGGATGGGGGTGTTTGCAGGGCCCGTATCCTGGGCTGGGGCTTTGGTAAGGTCCCCGTCCCTTCTCTGCTGCCCCTCCTTCAGCTCTGGCCCTCCTCGGCCCGAGGTAGGTACCCGAGGACAGCCCCTGCTCATTTCTGGTCACCCTCAAGTGCTTTCTCCGACTTTCTAAGACACTGGGCTGCATCCCTTCAAGGGTCCATCTCGTTTATTCCCCAAAGAACCTCGTGAGGGCCATACCGTCCTCATCTGGCCCATGGGAGGCCGAGGCTCAGGGAAACGCTCTGACGGCGACTTCCCTGGTGGGCTCCTCAGCCTGGCTCAGGGAACCCTAGGCGGCGTCAGTGGTCTCAGAGCCACAAAACAGCAGATATGTATTCCTGGAAAGTACGGGTTCGCTTAAATTTCGGGGTGGGGGTGCAAATCAGTAATTAAATCAGTCAGTAATTGGAGCTATTTTATCTCCATTAGAACAAACACAATTACAAAGTTTACACAAGCTTCCAAGAATAATTTGTTTATTGAACCAACACACAAATAGCACTTCGTACGAGCACAGCCTCATTCTAAGGGCTTTGCAAATATTAATTTGTTTAATTCCCACTAGGTGGAATCTAGCATTACCCTCATTTTACAGCGGAGGGGCCTGAGGCCCAGAGGGAGGCTGAGTGACTTTTCCAGGATCAAACAGCTGACCCGTAGTGAGGTCCGGACTCCAACCCAGGCAGCCTGGCCCGGAATCTTGAACCCGTCACCCTGAGCTGCAGCCACAAGCAGAGTCACGCTGATGCGGGGCCTGGTGCTGGGCATGGAGCCATCTCCCTGCCCCTCGCTCGGCCTGGTGGGGCTGACACTGTCTTTCCCCCTCCTCGCAGGCCATCGCCCAGCTCTGTCCGCCCTAGGCCTCTCCAGACTGTTGGCCCCCAGTAGGTCCACCAGGGGGCGCTGTGGTCCCACACGAGCCACGGAGCCTGTTTGTTCTGTAGGTAGGACCCTGCAGCTCCCAACCGCCCGCCTCTTCCTCCCTCAGCCCTCCCAGGCAGGCTGGCATTTTCCATCCCGAGCACCACCGACCCTGGGCCCTCACCCCTTCCTGGAAGGCCAGCGGTCTGTGGGAAGCTGCGTCAGATGAGGAGGCCCGAGTGAGGATAGCAGGCTTTCCTTCCATCTCATTTTTTCCCTTTTCCTTCTGAAGACCCCATAGGGCAGAGGCGGGTGGGGTAGGATTTGAGGGGTGTTCCTCCCTTCACCACAGTGTTACCACGCCTGAATGCCGTCCGTGTCCCTTCACTGAGGTCTTACTGGCTTTGACAATTTTTAAAAATTATGTGCAAAATATCTGCACACCAGGTTTCAATTCAGAATGCCACGCGTGAGAGTCCTTCCCTCTCTCTGGACCTCGGTTTTCCCATCTGTAGAATGGAGGCTGGGGTACAAGGGTGTGTTATGGTCGCTCACCATCTTTACAATGGAAATAATAAGCGCAAACCAACACCGTGTGCTGGGCACTGTGTTAAGAGTTTTGAGTGTGTGAGGACTGGTTCTTAGCCCTTGCTTGCCCCCTGGAACCGTCCACGAAGCTTTAGAAAGCACTAATGTCCACGCGGCACTCAGAGTCTGATTCAGCTGGCTTCGGGTGGGTGTGAAGATTTGAACCCAGATCTGCCCAGCTCACTTCATACCCTCCGGGGAAGGGGAGGGTCATTTGGCTTCCTGCTGTGTCCTCTGGTCTTCCCAGTCCCCTGGAAGGCCAAGTCTGAGGTCCAGAGAGGTACAGGGGCCTGGCCAAAGTCACAGAGCAAGTCAGCATCTGGAATCCTCAGGACCACAGAACTGGAAGGGGGTTGAGGGGGGTGTTTGCTGGGCAGGAGTAGTGGTGGGGAGGAACACCTGGGACCCTCTTTCCCCCTCTTCCGCCTCCCAGGAGCCATCTGGCCGAAGCCGTCGCCTTGTACGGCCTGGTGGATGAGCGGCTACATGTCCTAGTCACCACATCTAACCACCTCCTGGGGAGGCTGGAGCTCCGGATCCGCCTGGGCCGTCTGGAAGCTGCCATCCTCCAGGTGAAAGGGGAGGCTGCCTCTCTGCAGGGAAAGCCCTGCCCCAGGCCCTGCCCCAGCAGACACTCTGCTCTGGTGTAAGGACACAAGGCTGCCCGTTCTTCAGTGCCAGGCGGGCCTCCCGTGACATGGCCTGTGGCATGGCATTCCCTACGTGCTGGGCGGGGGAAGACAGAAGCCCCCAAAGTCCTACTTACCCCGCCAAGCCCTGGGCCGGAGCCTCTGCATCTGCCATGATTTTCCAACCCATCTCTTGCCAGTGATGTGGGAGGATGGCGGGATTCCTCCCACTCATTGGTGAGGACGCGGAGGCTGGCGGACATGACATCACCTGCCTGTGGTCACACACCTGGGGATCCCGGAGCCCGCCCCTGGCATCGCTGCTCTGACTGCCGGTGCCTTGAGCCCGTGCACCCCTCCAGGTTGGGGCCGTGGAGCGCACAGTCGGCCTGGGCGCTAATCCTGGCTCCAGCAGTCACTATGACCCTAGGCACGTTATTTCACTGTTTGCTGCCTCAGTTTCCCCATCTATTCAGTGGGGAATAATATTAGTTTCTGCCATGCTGGGCTTTTTGAGGATAAAGTGAGTGAATACATACTCTTGAAGGCATCCCAGAATAAGAACGAGACTTTTGCTCATGGCTTCGAGAGCCGCTGTCCCTCACTGATTCCTCATGCCTATCCCATTTTGCCCCTGAATATGTTGACGCCCAGAAAGGGGACGTGACTTGCCCAGTTGACACAGTGAGTTCATAGCACTTTGCTTCATAGCACCCATGCACCTTATTCTACAGAGGGCAGCTTTTCCTCTGGCACTGTTTGCACACCCCTGGGGATGGGGAGCTCATTGTTCTCAAGGCTGCCTCTTTTATGATTGGTGGCAGCAAGTGGTTAGAATAAGCTGAAATTTGCTACCCTGTGACTTGGTTCAGACAAGTGTGCACAGAAGGCCTACTTTGTGCATGGTACTGGCCAGGCCAGATGGCCCCTGGTGTCCCCCTCAGAGATTCCTCTCCCCTTTAGGTATTTGTTTTGTTTTATTTTAATTTAATTTAATTTAATTTAATTTAATTTAGAGTGAGAGAGTGAGCAAAAGAGAAGGAGCAGGGGGAGGGGCAGAGGAAGAGGGAGAAGCAGACTCCCCGCCTAACAGGGTACGTGAGGCAGGGCTGGATCCCAGGACTATGTGATCATGACCCGAGCCAAAGGTAACCGCTTAACTGACTGAGCCGCCCAAGCACTCTTCCTTTTCAGGTATCTGAAGAACGTGACAATGCACCTCCCTCCCAAGCTATCCCTCCTCCCCAGACCTGGGAAGATCCCTGTCTAGGCCAATGGGCACAGGCCCAGCCACTGAATAGCTGAGGACGAGAAGATCCCCATTTCCAAGGGAGTTGGGGAACCGGGCTAAGGGACATCCCCCAGGTACTCCCACCGTGTCCAAACCTCCCTCCCCTGCCCTAGGTCAGCAACTGGATGGAGCAAGAGGGGAGCCGGTGCCTGCAAGCACTGACCCCTAAAGACAGAAGCTTGGAGACTGTGGAAAAGGCGCACGTGGAGTTTGAGGACTTCTTTCTCCAGGCTGCAGTGCGTTCCTAAGACTGAGGAGCAGGATCGGGGCCCATGGAGAGGGCAGTGGAGGAGGGGGCATGGCTGGGGCAAAGGTGTGGAGATTGGAGAGCACAAGGAAACTTCCAGAGATAGTGAGAAGACCAGCTGAGATCACAGAGGGTTCAGCTTAGATGCTGTCTCCTCCGGGAAGCCTTCCTGGACCACCATGTCCAAAAAAACCTATCTCAGAATCCCTAAAAGATTTCGTGAAATGCAGATTCCAGGGTCCCATCTGAGAGCCATTCAGTCAGCCTCAGAGGTCAGGGGCAAGGAATTTGTATCCTTGATGTACTGGATCTTAGTTCAGCCCCTTTCAGTCCTCAGGGAGCTACCGGGCCAGCGGAGACTGGGGAAGACATGTGGGGACACACAGCAGGAGCCCTGAACCCAGAGCCTGGGTCAGGGGAGTTTTCCAGAAAGAGAGGACCCTAAGCAGAGCCCCAGCCTCTGTGAGCTGCTGAGGCAGAGGCCTGGCCCCATTCTACAGATGAGGCAGCAGAGGTCTGGCGAGTCTCACCACTCAGCGGCCGGGCAGCGGAGCTTCCTGACCTCCGCAGGGGGCCTGGGCTAGGATGGGAGCTGAGAGGACCCCCCCCTCTGCCCGCTCAGGCCCAGTACCGCCGTGGCCTGGAGCTGTCCAAGCAGGCGGCTGAGCTGGGAGCCGCCGCCCGAGGCAGCAGCGAGGCGGGTGGAGCAGAGTGCCCAGAACTGGCGGCCTTCGCCTCCACCCAGCGGGCCTTCCAGGCGAAGCTGACCCACTTCTACATGGCGGCTGAGCGGCAACGCACCGACCTGGAGACGCTGCTCCACCTGCACCACTTCCGCAGGAAGGTGAGCCTCGCGGCCCCTCGCGCCGACCCCTCCCTGCCTGCTGCAGCCGGGGGCGGGGGGGGACAGCAAGCAGCCCGCGCGCAGCCCTGGGCTCTTCGCGTGACTCATTCCGTAGTCCTGCGGGGCGGGCGGAGAGCATGGCCTGCGTTTTCTAGAAGAGAAGCCAGGTTTGAGAGGACAGGTTACCCCCCCAAATCAGTCGTGGCTGATCTCCGACCCCAGTTTGTCCCACTACACCTGGCAGCCTCCCAGCGACCCGGATGTCAGCTCTCAAAGGATCTCAGAAATCACCTGCCTCTTCAACGTTGGGATTAGGGGAAGAGGGCCGGGTATTCCCAAAAATCCAGTCAAAGCCATAGACTTTGTCTCCACGGGTAGCTCACTGTGGACAACTGCAGGGAGTCAGACCAGGCCCAGAACATCGATCTTGTTCCACCCCTGAGTCGCAGAGCTGGGAAAACAGGATCAGAGAAGCGCTGTCCTTTAGCCAATGTCACACAGCAAGCCCATGTGCTCTTTCCTATGCCTGACCTTGCCCTGCACAGATCGCGGGAGCTGGGGAAGGGGGGGCACTTGGAAGAAGTGGGCCCTGAGGCTTCTCTGAGCACCCTCAGAACAGAGGTCTCAGTCCTTGCCAGGAGCCCAGAGTTTGGCCAGGAGCGGGGAGGAGAGGGTAGGGCTCCTCTGGGGGATGGGGGTGGGGCAGTGCTGGGTTAGGAGGCAAGACAAACTCCTTTGCTTTGCGTCTATCAACTCTTCGTAATCCAGGTAGTAAAGTTGAGTGGTCCCATGCTACAGATGAGCAAACTGAGGCCCTAAGAGGCGAAGGGCTTTGCGCAAGGCCACACAGCTGCAGGAAAGAAGATTTGGAATTTAAACACAGATGCATTCATGATGCTCTGTGTTCTTCTCCAAAGATGGGAGGGAAGGTGGTAACAGATTTCCCTGTTCAGTCAGGTGTCATGATGATGATGACGATGATGTGATTATTACGAGATGAGCCCACATTAGTGACTGTGGACTCCATGCCAGATGCTCTTACAAGCACTTCACAAACCTTGCTTGACTTGATCTCATCATCTCTGTTTTTTTAATTTAATTTTTTAAAAGATTTTATTTATTTCTTTGACAGAGAGAGAGAGAGATCACAAGTAGGCGGAGAGGCAGGCAGAGAGAGGAGGAAGCAGGCTCCCCGCTGAGCAGGGAGCCAGATGCAGGGGCTCAATCCCAGGACCCTGAGATCATGACCTGAGCCGAAGGCAGAGGCTTGAACCCACTGAGCCACCCAGGTGCCCCTTAATTTAATTTTTTTAAAGTAGGTTCTATGCTCAACATGGGGTTCAAACTCACACCCCGAGATCAGGTCCCATGGTCTACTGACTAAGCCAGTTAGGTGCCCCTAATCTCACCATATCTTTACAAGGGAGGGGTGCCAACATTGTTTCCATTCTGCAGATGAGTAAACGGAGGCCCAAAGAGGGAAGGGTCTCGCTCATGTTTCCCCAGTGGGCCGGTGGTCAAGCAGGATTTGACTTAAAACCCCCCACCTTCCCCAAATCCATTTAGTCAAATCTCTCATTTTTCTGGTGGGGAACTAGGCCTAGGAGGACAAGAAACAGCCCGGGCTACCCCAGATGGGACAAGAACCCGCAGTTCTGGCCCAGGCCCAGTGCCCTCAGACTCACCCCCTCGCACTCGCCGCCGAGGACAGGGTGTAGGAAGGGCCTGACCTCAGCCTCCCAGATGTCAGGCTGGCCCAGCACGCAGGGGACAGAGAACATGGGATGCTTCAGACGGCAGCAAGAGGGACTCTGGTCAAGTCCTGCCTGGGGCGCCGGGAGGACAGGCCACTCTCTGTCTCTGGGGGGCCGCCGGCAAGGGGTGTGGACAGGGGCAGTGAAGGGACCCCCTCCCAGCTGACAGGAGAGAGCCAGGCAGTGGCCGCATCTGAGGCTTAGTTAGAGTCAGGGGCAGCTCCTGTCTGCACAGGCTGTGTGACCTCCGTGTTGGTCTTCACTGCCCTGGGCCTCAGCTCCTCGTCAGGAATAACGATCGTAACAGTAATCATAGCCCATGCTTCTGTAGTTCTTATCACGTGGCTGGCCCTGTTCATCACGCACGTGTCATTTTATTGTCACACGCACCTCGGAGGTGAGTGCTATTATTATTCATGAGGAAACACAGAGAAGTCAAATAACTCTGGGGTCACCCAGCGGGGAAGTGGCAGAGCTGAGATTCCAACCCGGGTCCTCTGGCTCTGGGGCCAGCCCTGCTGGGTAGCGAGAGGAGGAGATGAAATGTAAGTAAGCCCCCGGCGCTGTACTCAAATTTGGTGTTATTCTTATCGACACCAAGATGGTCACCATTAGTAGCAGTGAGAGCGGTGCTAATGCCTTGTGGGTTAAGGGCATCTGGCAGCTTCTCTCGCTCGCTTACTAATTTTAGTCCATTTCAGCCCCGTAAAACAAACACGCTGTGCCTCTGGGCCTTCGCACTTGCTCAGAGCTCAGCTCACTTGTCCCCCCTGCCTGGCTGGCTGTCCACCCCCCAATCCCTCCGGTCACCCTGTTTGTCTTGCTTCACGGTGCTCACTGTGATCTGAAATGATCCTGTGGCTTCATCACCTGGGAGGTGAGCCCCGGGGCTGTGTCCACCTCCCTCCCTGGTGTCTGGTGCGGGATCGGCCCCCACAGCGGTCAAGTGGCCAGAGGAAGGAAGACTTGGGGCGGATTGGGGGGTGCATGTGGGAAGATAGAGTTCCCCCCACAGCCCAGGCCTGGAAGTCCTGCAGGAAGTGGGAGCCTGAGCTGGAATCCTGCCATGGCCACCTCGCTGTCTGACCTGGGTGGGCCTGGACTCCTCTCCGGCCCTGAATCTTAATCCACACAAGCAAGGGTTGCGTAAGATGATCGCTGAGGAGCTGCCCATCCCCGTCCAGCTCAGCCTGGAAGATGGGCGTCCCGGACAGGCAGATAGACGGACAAGACAGCCCCGGGCTGGGCTCAGTCCCAGGCCGAGAGCGTGTGTCCAGCAGCTTTGGCACTAAATAATAATAAAACAATTGTGCCGCTAACAGAGATTTATGGAGCCCTTTCCCAGCCATGAGCTCCATGTGCTTGCACGAATATGAAGCCATTTATCTAAAGACAAGTTCCCTTAATCCGCGGAAAGATGGTTTCCTTGGAGAAAACGGTTCTCCAATCCCCACAGCTAACAGCTCGCTGTCGGCTTCTAAATTAATGGAGAGAAAGATTATGTTTTTCACGAGCTGCTGGGAGCGTGTTGGCTCCTTTGCAGCCTGCAGACATTTTGTCGGTGCAGTAGGGACAGGCAGGATCCCAAAATGGGGCACAGGCCCAGCGGAGTGAGGGGGCCCCCCAGGGCCTGGGTCGGCTGGTGCTCTTGCTGGTGACTGTGTGGCCACCGCCCCGGCTGGACCAGTTTCTGTCGTGCAAGGAGGGGCTTGGAAGATACTCTGCCGAAGGCTGGACGCACGTGAGTTCAAGTCCCAGCTCCCCACTGACTTGCCGCGTGACCTGGGGCAAGTGATTTCATGCGTCTGAGCCTTAGTTTCCGCCTCTGTAAAATGGGCTGCTGGTACCGTTCAGTGGGATCATACAGGTGATACACAGAGCCTGGCAACAGTCGGTGCTTAATAAATACCCCTGAGATGCCTCCCTCCTCGCCACTCGTAAGGGGTGAAGACAGTTGTTCCCACAGTCTGAGAACCCAAATGGTCATCTAGTACCAGCTCCCCTTCTTCAGGAGGAAAGACGGAGCCCCAGCAAGGGGTGAGTCTTCGCTGGGGCCTGGGTATAGGAGACCATGCCTGAGACTCCAAAGGGGGCTGGGGACCATTTGCTGACGGCAGGTGTGTTTACCTCAGGGAAGAGAGGGGACCCGTTGTCTTTGCTGGCAGCAGAGACGCGGCCACGCGGAGGAGGCCAGGACATTGACCGGACGCTCCGTATGACTTCAACCCAGGACTACTTCCTCTTTGCTTGGAGAGGGGCCTCCCCGTCCTCATGTCCCGCTCCTAGCCTGAACCCCACCTCCCTCTCTTGTTGCCCCCAGATGACCTGGTTTCACGCGGACTGCCAGGACCTGATGAGGCAGCTCAAGTTGGGCAAAACCCAGAGGGCCAGCCCCGGGGACCAGCGCCGCCTTGACCGCTACCGGCAGCGCCTGGCCTCCGAGTTCCCTACGGAGAAGCTCACGGCCATGGGGCTGCAGGTGGCCTCGCTGAGCCAGGAGGGCCTGGGCCAGGACCTGTGGGAAGAGGCCCGGGTGAGACACGAGGAGATCCAGACCCTCCTGAAGAAGGCCCTGGCCCACTGGCCATGCCCTGCAGGGCCCACGGCCCGCTCGGTACCCTCGGAACTCAGAAGGGCAGCTGCCAAGGGCCAGGGTCCAAAAGGAGATGTCGCTTCCAGGGGAAGGCAGGGCCTTCCCCCGCAGGACTCACTGGGCCTGGATCGTTTGCCAAATCCCTGTTGGCCTTGGGCCCTGAGAGAGGGGCAGAACAGAAATCTGCAGGCAGGCCTTCTGGCCCAGGAAGCTGGCCAGGCCCTAGAGGCTGATGAAGGCAAAGGACCCCAGGAGCCCTTTCTGTTTCCAGCCCCTGAGCGCTTCCTTGACCCCCCCTTCTCCCGGCAGCGACTCCCCAGGCGGAGTCAGACCCCCCATCCCGCTGCAGGCAGCTTCTCCTCAGAGGGGACAGACTCGCAGACGTCTCTGGAGGACTCACCCCAGACAAGTCCCCCTGCCTCCCTCTAGCTAGGACGCCACCAATGGCACGGGGGCCCCAGGGCGTGGCTGGGGAGGGGCCCAGGGACAGGAGGGAGCAGGAGAGCCCCGGCTCATCCCATCTGGACGGGGCTCGTGAGCACCCACTGTATGTTTGGCCCAGGCTGGGAGAGGACAAGAACCTGAACCTGTTCCCTGCTCCAGAAAACTCTAGGGAGACCTGACTCACGATCCGAGGGCAAGGCAGGACACGGTGGAGCCCGGGATTGACTCCACAACCCCCGTCCCATCGTGGACAGAGTTGTTGGTACAGACGACCCAGAGGTCTCGGTCTAGGCAAGCCAGACGCCCGCCTGGAGTGCAGGGGTGCATAAGCTTCCCCGGGGGGCCCACGGGACACAGTTGCCGTGAGTGGGGGGATTCGGGAGCAGCTTCTTATCTGGGACGGGGATTCTGGTGCCTGTTTATTTGGTGGTGATTTCGGGAACCACTGGTGGAGTAGGGAGGTGAGTGTGGGAAGGGAATAAAGGGTGTGTTGTCAAGTAAATCAGTGCCTGCTGACTGTTTATTCTCTGGGCGGCCTCGGCCTTGGGCAAAGCGAATCACCCCCTGGATGGCACCCTGGAGGAGGAAGGGCAGGGGAATTACTCATTCTCACCGGCTCCGCCCACTGTCACGGCCATCATCTCACACTCCAGGAACCCTATGGGGTCTTGTCCCCTCTGGCACTCCGGAGAAAACCCTCTCCACCTCTGACGTCCAGTCTTCTCTCCCCACGTTTCAGACTCTGTAACTTCCACTCCCCCACCCCAGGTCCCCACCGCTCTTTAGGCACCGCTTCTGGTGCCCAGTGTCTTAGCTTTGTGCTGGTGGTTGGGGTTGGGTGAGAGTGGGAGGCCACATCCCCATCCAGCAGCGGGGCAGGCCTCTCTGATCTCAGAGTGAAGCCGGAGAGTGAGGTTCTTGTCTCACGGAGTCGAAGAACGAATCTGGTGGACAAAGGGGAGTGAGTAAACCCACGGAGTTTAGTTAAGCAAGGAAACAGAGAAAGCTCTCAGGAGGGAGAGGGGTCCCGACAGGGAGGCCGACGTGGGCCTCCACCCACAGTCTTTTATGGAGGACTGATCAGGGGGCCTGTGGCCTTACCATTCTTGTGATGTCTGGGTTTGAGTAAGGACCGGTGATAACATCTTGAATGGCTTACCTCTTCGGGGCCAGGTTATTCTTTGCTGGTCGCAATGTGATGTTGATAAAAAGATTCCCCACCTCTGCCGCCCAGGGCAGGGTAGTCTGGTTCGTTCCCTTATTTCTGGTTTTGTTAGGCCTCAGCATTTCTGGGATTTCTGTGAGCCTCATCACGTAGCTCCCTACCCATGTCTCTCTCCCCAGCCCCACCTGTCCCTTCTGGAGTACCTAGAAGACAGCCCAGAGTAACCCCTGCTAGCGCCTCCCCGGAAGGTGGTTATGCTGGGAAAGGGTGAGCCCCCGTCTCCGCCTAGGATGCATGAACCAGGTGGCCTCTGGAATTTTCTGGCTCTGGAATTTTCCTGGCTCTGGGCAGAGGGTGGGGCACTCGGTTCAACTCTGGGAGGAGAGGGAGGCAGGACCAGAGGGTGCCTAGGAGGATGAGGCAAGTATTTCGGGAGACAGCTCAGCAGAGAAAGTAACACAAACCTCAATGCCCAAGATGGTTTCAAGAATCTTCTAGGACTCGAGGTTTCTTCACGTGCGGTCTGGACCTGTCTGCCTCAGGGCCCTGAGCAGAGCTGCTCAAAGGCAGCTTCCTAGGGGGTCCCACCCAGATCATTGACATCAGCCCCTTGGAGCCAGGGCCTGGCTGGAATCTGCCTTTGTAAACAACCGCTCAGGTGTTTCTCCTGTGACACGGCGAGGTGGGGTACGGTGGGGCAACACTTGGGGCTGGGGTCCGAGCTGGCCCCCCAGCCCAGGCCAGCTCTCATTCTTGTGTTCCACTCGCCTGCCTTCCACTGGGACTGGCCAGAAGATGCAGAAGGCTGTTGCTAAGCCCACCTCCATCCAAGCCTGTTGCCTGGGGGTTGGAGGGGGTGGAAGTCTCTTAAAATGCTGTCACCATAGCAACGGCATCCAACTGGTGGGGACCACAGGCAGGAAGCCAGGGCACCTGGGGTGCAAGGATGGAAACTAACTTCCAAGAGGTGGAGAATACAGACGCTGCACAGGAGGAGGGGAGATGAGGAGGGGGATGGATGGTTCCGGAATCCTTGCAAGGGAGGACTCCCCAATGCCATCTTGTGCATCCCTCTGTCTCTAAAAAGAGCCAAACCCCAACACCTTGTCTACTCCCAGAAGCGCATGGTGGGGGGAGGGGATGCAGAAATGAAATTTAATGATGAACAATAATGTATAAAAATAATAATAATATTAATAGCTAACATTTAGTCTGCATTTCTTTGTGCCTCGCTCGGGGCTAAGCACTGTAGACACTTTCCAGGGCTCCCTGGATCTTTCACAGCAATCCTATGAGGCCAATACCAAGTTCACTCCATCTTACTGAGGAGGAAACCGAGACTCCAAGTGCCACGCAGTGAGTGGCAGAGTCAGGACTTGGTGCCACGCTGATGCTTTGGACTCCTCTCGGGAGTTTGGGCTGATTGCTGCTTCTGCACTGGCCGCAGGCTTTGTCCCCTCAGAAATTGTGCTGAGCCTGGCCGCTGCCGTGTACCCCAGGGGCCTCGCTGGGCAAGTCTTGGTCCTCTGGGTGCGGCACCTCCAGTCCGTAGCCCGCAAGCCAGCGTGGCAAAGTGGTTAGTCACGTGGCTCCAGAGCTGGACAGACCAGATTTCCATCCGGGGCTCCATGCCTCGCAAGCTGTGCATCCTTGGCCAAGTTGCGCTCCCTTTCTGTGCCTTGGTTTCCTTATCCAATGAGGATAATCAGATCTCTAAGCCTTGTAGGTGTTAAGAGAATTCCGATGTGGAAAGCCCTCGGAAAGGTGCCTGGAGCTACTAAGTGCTCTCGAAGTGGTATCTAGCGTTGTACTCTGGCGCCAGCCGGGCCAACCCCTCCTGTCACAATCCAGCAGATCAAGGAAGAATTCTCCAGAGTACACCAATAGATCCCAAAAGAATGTTCTGCTCTTTGAATCATGTGGATTTCTTAATTAGTCTTCTGATTGTCTTCTGCCCTAACCTGCCCATGGTGGGGGCGTGGCGGGTGGTCTCCGCCGGGGAGATGTCCCACGAGTGACAACGGAGCTTTGTGTCCGCAAAGCCTCAGCCCCTCAGAGGCGGCCCTGGGGAGCAGAGGTGCAGGGTCCCTCTGTGCTGGTGGAAGATGGGCTGTCAAGGAAGCCCAAGTTCCTTCCCCAGGTCTGCCAGTGACATGACTACATCTAGCTTACCACAACAGGAGCCCCTTTCTCATGCTTGAGGGGTTGGTGGCAAGGGGTGGTGGAAGGGCCAAGGCCCAGGAGACAGGGACCACTGGCGGCATTTACCCGCTGTTGATGACTGCCCGCATGACCCCGGGCAGGCTCTTCCCCTCGGGCCTATCTGTCCAATCCGGTCACTAAACTGATAAGGATTTTTCTCATCTTTAGAATCAGAGAGCCCTGCCTTTGAAGCTAAGCTTAACAGCCTGAGGACTCTGAGCAGATGGCCGCCTCTCAGTTTTCCCACCTGTCCAATGGGTTTATCAAGCCTCCCGGGCCAGGGTGATTAGATCTCTGGGTCCCTGAGCACCATACCAGGACTTTTTCCTCTCCAGAGGGGTAATTGTCTGGTCAGGGGGCAAAGTCTTAGAAATCCACTGGGCAGTGGCTTGGGGGCAGAGGTAAGACTGAGCCCAGTTAGAAGTTGAGCCACTTAACAGTTTGCAAAGTACTTTTTAAAAAAAAATTATTATTATTTATTTATTTGACACAGAGAGAGAGATTACAAGTAAGCAGAGAGGCAGGCAGAGAGAGGAGGAAGCAGGATCCCCACCGAGCAGGGAGCCCGATGCGGGACTTGAACCCAGGACCCTGAGATCATGACCTGAGCCGAAGGCAGAAGCTTTAACCCACTGAGCCACCCAGGCGCCCCTGTTTACAAAGTACTTTTTCATCCATCCGTTTTCTCATCTGATAGTCACTACAATCCTGAGGGCACAAAAGTCATAGTCTGGGAGGTCCCCATGTTACAGATGAGAAGACCAAATGAAGACTGGCAAGAGGGAGGTGCCCTGCTCCTGCTCAAGGTCAGATGGCAAGGGAAGGGGTCACAGGGCAAAGAGGGGAAAGCTCAGAATCTGGACCCTGCTCTGACCAGTGGCAAATCTAGGAGCGCAGATAAGCCTCCAATTTGTCGGCCACTCTGATGTGAGCACCTCCCTCCCTCCCGCCCTCAAGTTACCCCCACCAGACCCAGACGGCGGCTGGTTGGAGTCAGGATGCAGGCTGCCCTCACAAAACAGAGATGTTCTGTTCTCTGGGGGCTGTGAACTGGCCTCCAGCCTGGGGCACACTCATCAGCCTCAAAACCCTGCCCTCTCCCAGCTACAAAACTGGCTTTCGGAGGCTGGAACCAGTGGCCCCCCCAGAAATAAGAGCTCTGGCTAGGCAACAGGACTCCCGAAGTCCCATCCCCTTCTGTTTGGAGCATGATGGGGGCGGGGCCGGGGTGAACCCCTGCACTCCTCAGGCCTCGCTTGCTCCATCTGTGAAATGGGATGGGGCCAGCAGCTGATGGTGAACTGGTGTCATCTTACATGTGGAACTCCCCCTCTGCCGTCCCAATCCCACGGCCCTCTCTGTGCACTGAGCATCTCTCCAGGTGCTCAGGCTGGAAACCCACCAGTTGTCCTTGGACTTCCCTATAGCCCTGAAATCCACCTGCCCACCTCTCTCCAACCTTCCATTTCTCTCTCCCTCCACACTCCCCTTCCTCATCCCAGCTTCCATCCTCTCTCCCCTCTCTCCCCTGGACACCTGTCACAGTGTCTCCTCCACGGTCTCCCTGCAGCCCCTGGGCCCTCTCATGTGTCTTCCACACAGAACCTAGAGGGACCTTTACAAAATGTCAAATAAAGTCTGGCCATGCATAACACCGCCAGTGGCACCCTATGGCTCTCCAGATAAAGACCCACCCCTCTCCGTGATGCACAAAGCTCTGTGTGGTCAGGCCTCTGTCTACCGCATTAGCCTCCCCATACCCCCCAGTCTCCACATTCTCTCTGAGTTTTGGCAACACTGACTTCCTTTTAGTTCCTCTGCCATTCCAAACACTTTCTGAGCTCAAGTTCCCCCAAAAGCAGACCTGAAGATGAGGCTCAGGTGCAGGTGAGTTGTTGAAAAGGCGATCAGGACAGGAAAGGAAGGAGGCCAAGGTATGGTTGTAGACCAAGTGTCAGCCTCTGCCTGGTGACACGGGGACCCTGCAGGGTGTTTTACATCGCTAAGGCCCATGAGACTCTCTGCAAAAGCCTGCTGCTCCAAGCAGGGCCCAGGAGCCCGAGGGCAGTCTTTGGAAGTCCTTGCAGGTGCAGGCTCATAGAGGATAATATTCAGTATAAAGAATACATAGGAAGCATTCACAACTAGGTAATAAAAGTAAATAATGATAATAATAATGAAACAATTTAAAAATGGGCAAAGGATCTGAATAAGCATTTCTCCAAAGAAGATACCCCAAAATGCCAATAAACAGATGAAAAGATGCTCAACATTATTAGCCATCAGGGAAATGCAAATCCAAACAATTGTGAGGGACCACTTCACATCCACTAGGAGGGGTGGAATCTAAAAGTCAAATAAAGCAAGTGTTGGCAAGGATGTAGAGAAATTAGAAGCCTCTTACACTGCTGGTGGGAATGTAAAACGGCACAGCTACTTTAGAAAACAGTTCACCACGTCCTCAAATGGTTAAACATCAAGATACCATCTGACCCAGCAATTCCATTGTGAGGAACATACCCAAAAGAAATGAAAACCTGTGTCCATGCAAAAATTGGTATGTGAATACTTATAGCATAATTATTAATAATAACCAAAAGGTAGAAGCAACCCAAATACTGATCAACTAATGAATGGATAAGCAAAATGTGGTATATTCAAACAACAGGACATTAGTTAGCCATAAAAATGAATGAAGTCACTTCCTAACTTATCCTACAAAGTCCACATTTGCCCTAATACCAGAACCAGATAAAGACATCTCAAGAAAAGAAAATTACAGCCCAATATACCTTATGAATATACATAGCAAAATCCTCAATGATACTAGCAAAGCAAACAGCATATTAAAAACATTATACAGTATAACCAATTGAGATTTCTCTCAGGAATGTGAGGGTAGTTAAGCATAAGAAAATAAATCAATGTAATATATCATATTAATAGAATGAAAAGCTAAAAACCCACATGACCATCTTGATGCAGAAAGACATTTGACAAAATCCAACACATTTTCATGATAAAAGATATTCATAAAACTAGGCACAGAGAGGAACTTACTCAACACGCTAAATGGCATTTAAGAAAAACCCATAACTAACATTAAACTCAATGGTACAAAAGTGAAAGCTTTCCCCCTAAGATCAGGAAAAAGTCAAGGATGCCTGCTTTCACCATTGCTATTCGATATTGTACCGGAAGTTCTAGCCAGAGCAATTAGACAAGAAAAATAAATAAAAAGCATCCGAATTGGAAAGGAATTCAAATGGACTCTAGTCACAGATGACATAACGCTGCATATAGAAAATCCCAAGTTATCCACAAGAAAGCTAATAGAGCTAATAGTTGCCAAGATAAAAGATCATCACACAAAAATCGGTTGTGTTTTTATATATCAGCAATGGCTAATCTGAAACTAAAATTAAGAAATCTATTCCATTTACAGGGCACCTGGGTGACTCAGTCCATTAAGTAGTCAGCTCCTGATTTTGGCTCAGGTCATGATCTCAGGGTCCCAGGATTGAGCCCTGCATCAGACTCTGCGCTCAGTGGAAAGTCTGCTTGAGGATTCTCACTCTCCCTCTTCCTCTGCCCCTCCCCCGCTCTCTCTCTCTCTCTTTCAAATAAATAAATATACCTAAAAAAACGAATGAAATCAATTCCATTTACAATAGCATCTGAAAGGATAAAGGCTAGGGATAAATTTAACCAAGGAGGTGAGAGACTTATACACTGCAAACTTTAAAATATTGCTGAAAAAATTAAAGATCTAAAAACATGGACAGACATCTCAGTCATGTAGATAGGAAGACTTAACACAGTTGAAAAGTCAATACTACCCAAAGCAATCTACAGATTCAATGTAATCTGTATTAAAATCCCAACAGCCTTTTTTTTTGCAAAAATGGAAAAACCAATCCTCAAATTCACATTGAATTCCAAGAGGCCCCAAACAGCCAAAACAACTTGAAAATAAAAGGACAAAGATGGAGGACTCACAGTTCCCAATTTCAAAACTTACTACAAACCTACAGTAATCAAAACAGTGTGACATCGCCATAAAGACAGACATCCAGACAAATGGAATAAAATTGAGAGTCCAGAAATAAACCCATATATCTATAGCCAATTGGTTTTCAACAAGGATGCCAAGTCCATTCAGCAAACAGTACTGGGACAGCTGGATTTCCACATGTCAGAGAAGGAAGTTGGACCCCTACTTTACACCATATAAAAATTAACTGGAAGTGGATCAACAACCTAGGTGTGAGAGCCAAGACTATTAAACTCTTTAAAGAAAACTTAGGAGTAAATCCTCATGAGTTTGGATTGGCCGTGGATTCTTAGATTTGATACCCAAACTGTGAGCAACAGAAGTAAAAATGGATAAGTTTGACTTTAGCAAAATGAAAACTTTTGTGCATCAAAGGACATTATTAGGAAAGTGAAAAAGCAAACCTACAGAATAGGAGAAAATATTTGCAAATCACATATATATGGTTTAATATCTAACATATGTAGAGGACTATAGGGGCACCTGGCTGGCTCAGTTGGTTAAGCGACCAACTCAATTTTGACTCAGGTCGTGATCTCAAGGTCGTGAGCTCAAGCCCCGCGTCAGGATTCATGCTGAACATGGAAACTACTTGAGGATCTCTCTCTTCCTCTTCCTCTGCCCTCCACCCCCTGGCAGCATCGTTCACAACAGCTAAAAGGTGGAAACAACCACAGTGTCCACCGACAGATAAATGGATAAGCAAAATATGATATGTACATAAAATGGAAAATATTCCATCCATAAAGGAATGAAGTTCTGACATCTGCTATGATATGGATGCTCCTTGAAAACAATATGCTAAGTGAAATAAGCCAGACAAAAAGGACCAATATTGTATGATTCTGTTATACAAAATATCTAGCATAAGCAAATTCATAGAAACATAAGGTAAGTTAGAAGTTACCGGGGCCTGGGGCACATGGGTGGCTCCGCTGGTTGAGCATCTGTCTCTTGATAACAGCTCAGGTCTTGATTTCAGGGTCCTGAGTTCAAGCCCTGCATTGGGCTCTGTGCTGGGCATGGAGCCTACTTTGAAAAAAAAAAAAAAGTTCCCAGAGCCTGGGAGGAGGAGGGAATGGGGAATTAGTTTTTAATGTGTACAGGGTTTCTGTTCAGGGTGATGCAAACGGAAATAGTGGTGATGATTGGACATCGTGAATGTAATTAATGCCACTGAATTGTACACTTAAAAATAGTTAAAGTGGCAAATTTTATGTTATATATATTTTATCACAATAAAAAAATTTTAAAGGAAAAAGTACTGATGCATGCTACAACAGGGATGAACCTGGTAAATTTCAGGTTAAGAAAAGGAGGGCAGTCATGAGAGAGTATATGTTACATGACTCCATTTATATGAAATGTCCAGAACAGGCAAGTCAGTAGAGACAGAAAGTAATTTAGTGGTTGCTTAAGTCTGGGAGTGTGGGATGGGAGGGTATGAATCCTTAAGTGGAAAAGGGTTCCTTTTGGAGGTCATGAAGATGCTCCAAAATTGTACTCTTTGGGTGAATTGTATGGTATGTGAATTATACCTCAATAAAGCTTTTTTTTTTTTTTTAAGCCACAGAAGGGATGCAAAGAAACAAAAAGCAATCATGGGGAATGTAGGGGTAGCACTGACAATGTCTGCTTAGAAGATCTTCCTTGTCTCAGGGCCTGGAATGTTCTTCTCCTACCTTTTCAATTGGTTAAGTCCTCCTTCTGCTTCAGATATCAGCAATAGGGTGGGCCTTTCCTGGCCACTGAGGACAAGTCGATAGCCCCCTGTATTCAAACCAGGTACTTCTCCATCACGGCACTATCCCAATAGCCATTTTGTAATATTTTATTACTGCTCATATCCCTTTCTAAACTGTGAGCTTCACAAGAGCAGGAGCTGAAAGTCTCTGTTCAATATATCCTTGGCACAGGGAAGGAACTCAACAAGCTTTGTTAGATGAATGGATGGATGAATGAATGAATGAATGAATGCCAACTTTGATCAATTAATAGAGACTACCTAGAGCGCACGGCTGGCTCGGGAAGAAGAATTCGATGATTGATTAATGATGTCTGCCACGGAGACATCATTTATTACTGATAAAAGTAATAGATTTGTCCCAAATTTGCCATCCCTGAACTAGGTAGGGCCACGCATCAGGGGCCGCCGTCAGAGGGCGCTCTAGAAACAATCTCGTCTCTCCCCCAGCTCCCAGGGGGGGAGTGCAGTTGTCATCCCAGCTGGCCTTGATAATCAATCACACAGCCATGCGGTGCCCGTTAGGATTTGTCACAGAGCCACATCCAGGTGCGCCAGGCAAGAGCAGGCGGGCTCATTTGCATCTCATCTGCATGGAAATTTGCATACGCCTCCGCAGCCCTGTCTCCTTGCAATTTTCAAGTTAAAATGTCATTATCGCTCCTGTGAAGCCTGTTATTTCTTGATTTCATTCTCCCTGCTCCTCTACCCACACCCCCCCCTACACACAACCCCCAGACACTCAAGCCTGGGCTGGGAGAAGGAAACGGCTTTGAGCTCTGGTTCTGTTGCTGATGCACTGGCGACTTCGCTTTCTGGGCCACGCGTGGGCCACTGAGCCCAGACGCAAGGATGCGGCTGCAGCAACCACCCCTCAAACAGCCACACAAACTCGGCCCCTCTGTGTCCTCCACACAAAGCCTCCGCTGGCCCATCTCTACGCCTTTGCCCAAGCTGTGTCCCGGTCCTGCAAAGCCTTCTCCCTCTTCTGAGAGTGAACATCCAACCTGCTAATTCTGGGGCCTGGGCTGCTGGAGCCGGTTGGGTGAGGAGTAGACATGTGACCCAAGCTCTCCAGTAAGAGTCTTTCCCCAGGATTTGAATTTGGGTATCTGGGATGCTGGGCGGTTCCTGAATGGAACGTGTTGTGTAATGTCAAGGGCAGAGGGCTGCTGAGTCGCAGAGTGTCCCTAGAACACAGGAAAGTAGTCCTCGGTGGGGGTGGACTACAAGTGACGGGCCCAGAGCCAGAGCCCAGAGGCCCGGAGGCGGGGAGGGCCCTGGCCACAGGTCCAGCCACCAGCCCTGCTCTGAGGCCAGGCTGCCGGCTCACCTGCTTCCCGTATTCACTACCCCACGTGCCCTGTCTCCTCCTCTCGAGTTTCAGTCCAGCTAGCCTGGGGGCCTTGTGTTTCTTGCAACCGGGACAAAACATTAGGCAGATGAAATGTGAGCCCAAGGACCCCAAAAGGAACTTTTGAGGGAAAAGACTTTGGTATTTGACATCTCAAGTACGGCATGGAAGTTGTCATGAAGATAAAAAGCAGAACTGCAGTGAACTTTCTTTTTGGGTGCTTATATGGAGACAAAGGGATATCAGAAGCTCTTTAGAAATAGGAACTATGGCCTCAATCTTCCAAAGAATCTAGACTGCAACCCTGCCCAGGGGCCACCTCCTCCAGGAAGCCCAGCCTGATGCCCCCATCCAAGTCAGAAAGGCCTCCTATGTCTCTGAGTTCCAAAGCCCTGGGTCTGTCCTTCAAGCCTTCATTCCCACAGGACTGTGTATAGGGCAGGACCCTATCTGAGACCTTGAGATCCACCCCTTTCAGTGCCTGGCCTTATTAATTAATAGCAATAAAATTCATACAACACAACAATGGCCTCTTATTTTCTGAGCATTTAATCTGTGCCAAAATTGTTGTGGATGATTTACCTGCAAGTTATCTGAGTTCACCTTCACAACAGCCCTTTGGTGGTGGGTTGGTCTTACGGATGAGAAAACTGAGAGAGAGGTTAGGTAACAGGCCTGAGCTCACACAGCCCTCCAGAAGTAGAACCAGGATGTAAACCCAGACAGCCTCATTTCAGAGTGTGTTCTCTGAAGCTCTGCACGTAGATTTGAACCTCCCGCCCGCAGGCACTCTGTATGACTTGAGACGTTCTCAAAAATACCTTCCTAGGAACTCTTGCCCCATTTTGTGACTAGCGCTTCCGTGTCGGACATTTGTGCTTCTAATACTTTGAGCTAAGCAATAACCCAGCAGCAGAGTGATCAGACTTCCCTGTTTGCCTTAGACAGTCTAGGTTAATGCCTCCTGTCCCCACATAATTATTAATAGCTCCCGAAAGTTTTCTGGTTTAGACAGTAAATTACATCGTCACCCCACCCATCTGGTGCCTTTCATGAGAGGACAACGGTTCCCCAGGAGTCGGGGGGGGGGGTTGGGGGTCAGACCTGGTGGCCTCCTCACTGCCCAGGAACGGGGCTGTGGTAGGAAGGCTGAAGGCAGAGCAGCCTCCAGGCCTCGGGGATGTGGGGATGAGTCATGGGGACTATCTGATCAGTTGAAGTCTGCAGGGAAGGAGCTGCGGGCTCCTCTGTTCTTCCATCATTCCTAGGCATCCTACTCGCGCTGGGAAGGAGCCGCGCGGGCAGGATGTCAGCGAGGATCCAACTGCAGCTTTTGCCCCCTCCCCCGCCACCCTCAACTATCCAGAAGAGGGGGGACCTGGCTTTCTCTCTGGGCCTCAGTTTGCCTCTCTGTTAAAATGGGGACAATTATCCTGGCTCGAATCGCCAGGAGGCCAAGATAGGATGGCAGGGAGTGGGATGCCTGGAGGGACCACCTGCTTCCACACCACCCTATCCCCCCACCCAGAAACTCCTGTTAACATAGCCTCATCTGGCTGGGGTTGCTGGCAGTTCTAGTTGCCGATGACCCAGGGGCAGGAAGCGCCGAAGTGTCTGAGCAAGGGCCGGGACAACGCCGGCGTGCCCAGCACGGTCAGAGCAGGCCGCTTCCTTCTCTCTGAGGGCGTGGGCGCCGGGCTCGGGGGCTCACCCCTCTCAACCATCTCTTCCCTGTGTCAGTCACATTGCCTCCTCCGGAAGACGCGAGTGTCAGGAAAAGCCCCTAACCTTCCCGCACACGGGCGGGATTGGGTAAGGAGGGGCATGTAGTGCTCAGCCAGGGAGTTCCACGAATGGGAGGTCACGTTATTATTAACAATTGGGCCCATTTATAAGAGATTCTGAACCCTGAGAGGCCTCGGCTGGGCCACCTCAGTGGAAGGACGCAGAGCCCTGGGTTCAAGTCTCAGCTCCGCCACTGATTTAGGGTGAGTGCTTCCCCTTCTCTGAGCCCCGGGTGCTTCTCCCATTGCTGGGGGGGGGGATCAGACCCCCGAGGAGGCAGAGGATGGGAATCCGCTGGGTCTGATTCCAGGGAGCTTTTGTTCCTCTGACTGGGGGCTGGCCTGGCTCTCACGTCTCCCCCCAGAATCTCAGCGACCCAGATGTCAACGATTCTTTCCCCTCTGAAGGCAGCTCAGGACCACGGGACCCTGCTTGCTCCGGGCCCTATTCATAGGCCCTATTTTGACCACCGGCTGTCTAAGAGTCTCTGCTCTGGGGGCCAGGGCAGGACCCCAGCTCCACCCTCCAGCCCTCAACACAGATTTGTGTCCTCTGGCCGGAGGACACGTTTCCCAGCTGGTTCTGTCTCAACATTTCCCCATCTGTGTGGCCAGCCCTCCTGCAAATGTCGGGGTCATAGGGCGGATGTGCGGGTGGGTACGTGAGGTGGGGGCAGCGTTTGCTTGGTTTCCTTCATTGTTTGTAAGAAAAAAGCTTAACCACTTTTCCCTCTGCTGGAAGGGCTCCAAGATCAGTTCTGGAAGGAGATGCGGGATGGAGCGTGGGCTGCGTTTGACTGGAGAATTCTTAGCTGGGTCTCAGGGAGGGGTCGGAGGAGAATGGGCTCCTGGTGACAGCGCTGGGGCTGCATGGAACCAGCGAAGGGGTTCCCGGGCCCAGATGCCTCTCGGGGGCTCTCGTACCACGTGTATGGGGCAGACTGTGTTTCCCAAAGATGACCGTGACCTCGCCCACGGAGCTGTCACTCTGACTTTCCTTCCTGGAGGGCGGGTGTAGGGGGGTTGTCTGTATTCCCTCTCCTTTGCGACTCTTTCGGCCAACCGAGTATGGCCAAAGGGACGCTCTGTGGCTTCCAAATCTAAGTCATAAAAACGAACCTCCACTTTTCTCTCTTGGAAGCGAGTCACCACGCTGTGAGGAAACCCCAGCTAGTCCACACAGAGAGACCACCAGGAAGGGCCACGTGGAGTGTTCTGGCCAGAGCCTCACTGAGCCCCCCCCCCCTCCCCAGACAGCCAGCCTGGATGGCCAGATCTGCAAGCGAGGATGCTTCTGGATAATTCCAGATTCCAGCCATTGAATCACCATTCAAGTATTCACAGCTGACATCACAGATCAGGACAAACTGTCCCTAATGGTACTAGGTCTGCATTCCTGACCCACAGAATCTAGGAGCCTCAGGAAATGGTCGTTTTACGCCATGGAGCGTTGAGTGGTTTGTATTGTAGAGATAGTGCTGGAACACGGTGCTTTGCCGAGGGCTGCCCCCTGTGGCCAATCTCACCCCCCTCTCGTTGCCAAACCTCCCCCAGAGTGTCCCCTCATCGCTCAGGTGAAGAAGCAGATTCAGAGGGACCAGGGACTGGCTCAGGGTCACACGGCGTCCAGCGGCTCCCTGCTCTGTGGCGGGGGAAGGTCGGATTAAACCAGATGCCGTAGAGCAAGGAACCCAGGACAGCCTTCACGTGGGGCCACTGCCTGTTTTGTAAGCGGGCTTTATTGTAACACAACCACACCTGACATGCCCGCTTACACCACAAGGGCACAATCCAGTATGGTCCACAAAGCCTAGAACACGACTCTCTTGGCCCTTTCCAGAAAGTTCGCCTTCCTTAAAGGCCTGGGGAATCTGCAGCCCCTCCTGGAAGCTCGAACCTCCCAAGGGACAAACTGGAAAATTCTCAGCAGAAAACTCTTAAATTTACCCCCAGGAGGCCTGGGACCTAATCCCCTTCTCTCTATGCCTCAATTTCCTCTTCCTAGAAACAGGGCAGTAACTGTCACTGCTTCTGACAGGTGCCATGTTCCTGGAGGGAGTAATGCAGGTAAAGTCCCACTGTGCACAAGCCCAGGGCCCAGGGCAGGCCCTCGCTTCTTCTCCATTCTCCCAGAGAAGTTTCTGGAAGGCAGGGAGGGGCAAGAATGGAGCCAGAGCCCCCAGAGAAATTAGTTCCTTGGCCTTGGTGGCTTCACCTCATTTGTGATGTTAATTGCATATATTTGCATAATGTGCTCACTGAGGTGTTATTTTACTTGCACATTTAAATCATTTAATCATCTGTGTTTTTCCCCTCTTAATCTTGATGATGCCAAGATAGGGCGGGGGAGGTGAAAGAAAGAAAGGAAACAGTCTCTAGGTTTCTCTCTCTCTCCTTTCTCTCTGTCTCTGTCTCTCTCTCACACACACAAGCACGCACACACACACACTGACAAAATGCACTCCTGGATGTCCAACACACTCTCCCTCTCTGTCACTGGACTGCAGCCACATTGGCCTTTGGCCGTTCTCCACACATTAAGCACATTGTCGCCTCAGGACCCTTGCACTTGCTTTCCTTCTGCTTGGCATATCTTTTCTCCAGATATCCATGTCATTCCCTCTCTTACTTCCTTCAGGTCTTTACTCAAACATCACATCTTCAGAGAATAATACTTTCTCCATCTCCCTGTCTTTTTTTACTAGCTTCTATCCTTCTGTATTTTTCTGCAAAGCCCACCACCGGCATTGTAGTGCGTTTGTCTACATGTCCTCTGTGAACCCCCTTAGTAGACTGTAAGCTCCACAAAGGCAGGAATTTTGCTTTGGTTTTGGGGTTTTTTTTGTTTTGTTTTTTGCTTTTTTAATGTTTATTACTGTCTCTCTTTGTGCCTAGCACACTAGGCGGCACATAGTAGAAACTCAGTAAATATTTGTCAAAATAAGGAGCACCCGCTAAAGGCTCGAAGGCCCCAGAAGGATAAGCTGTGATCACTGTACCGTTAGAGATTGCCCAAGAACAGACACCGATGCACTGTCAGCCCGAGCCCAGGACCCCAGTTTGCTACCACCGAAGACAGTCTATTTTTCAGAAACGGAGCTGTTTTGGGAAGTGCCCTCAGAACGCTGACCACAGATCAGATTCCCCTGGGGGCTGACATTTCCCAGGCTGGCCGGGACAGCCGTCTGGGCCCCGGGAGTCGGAACAGGCAGTCTTCTGGGGAACTAAGCAGTTGTTTCACAACCCATATGTGGCATTGTATGTGGGGGCAATCGAAGGTTGGGCTGATAAGCGCAGAGGTCACTCACTATCTGACCATGGGGGATGCAAGGAGGCAGCGCCAGGTTACAGGGACAGAGGTCACAGAGAGGCCTGAAGACCTGCTGTTTCCCCTTCTTGGTGGATGTTTTGAGCCAACAGTCAGCTACAAGTCCAAGTCTCATTTGCACCATTGTACGCATGAAGAGACCGAGGCTCAGCCCGGAGGATCTGCTTGTTCAGGAGTCCCGAAGATGACCTGCCTCACCCAGGAGATTCTGGGCTGAGAGGCCCGGGTCAAGGAAGCTTCGGGCAGCGGCTCCCACTGCCTGTGTGGTGCCATTCCCTCCTCCAGGTCTCAGCTCAGATGTCACCTCCTCAGGGAAGCCCTCCCTGATACCCTTGGTTTAGGTCAAGTTTCTTTGTTCTCAGAGAATCACATCTTTTCCCTTCAGAGCCCACATCTCTTTGCAGCGACCCCCTGGCGACCTGGCACCTGTGTCCCCAACCAGGGGAAATGGTCTCAGGCCCGAGAGGCCCTGCCTTAGCCCTCTCTTTAGCAGGGAAGTGTGGGCTCCGGCATCATAGGAGCAATCGTCAGGGGCTGACAGAGGGGCTGACACCCCACCCCCTGCGGACCCTGTACCCTCCAGCCTGTCCTGCCTTCTCCTGAGCCCGGGCAGCTTCACACCGCCTGGGTTCGGCCTACCACCTCACTAGCTCTGGGTAAATCACTTCCCTGCTCACTGCCTCAGTTTCCCCAGTTGTGACGTGAAGAGCTCAAAGTCCCTGTGGCATTCTGAGCTTCCTCTCCCTGTGTCTTGCTCCTCAGGCGAAGAAAGGGCCGAAACATCTGTTCAGGGACAGAAGAGGGGTTTCTTCTCAGGGGAGAGGGCTGGAGCTTGGGGACAGGCTGGGAGGCCTCACCCTGACAAGCCCGACCTCGGCTCTGGGGAGGGCAGCTTTGCCACTGAATCCCCTAGCGGGGCCGGGCAGGCTGAGCTAGCAGAGGGAGGAGGCTTGTTTTGCAGGGCCTGGCCTTCCCTGGGGGAAGCCCTTCCTAGGCCTGCAGGGCTTGGCCCAGCCCCTGGCCCAGCCTGGCCTCCCCTGGGGGTAGGAGATACTAGAGGGTGAGCCTGGCCTGGTTCCGGTCTCCTGCCCTGACTCTGACCTGGCCCCACTTTGGCCCTCCCTGAGTTTTCAGTCTGGGCATATCTTCCCTGGAGACCACTCTCAGAGGCCTGGCCCTCCTGGATGAGCAGGAGATGAGCAGGGATGAGCAGGAGTAAGGGAAGAAGGGCTGCCTGTAGCAGTGACCATAGGAACTGATCAGGGTGAGATCTTTGGGTAGTACAGTGTGGTGGTTAAGAGCCTGATGACTGGGTGCCTGGGTGGCTCAGTGGGTTAAAGCCTCTGCCTTCAGCTCAGGTCATGATCTCAGGGTCCTGGGATCGAGGCCCGCATCAGGCTTCCTGCTCAGCAAGGAGCCTACTTCCCCCTCTCTCTCTGCCTGCCTCTCAGCCTACTTGTGATCTCTCTCTCTCTCTCTCTGTCAAATAAATAAATAAAATCTTAAAAAAAAAAAAAAGAGCCTGATGACTCCTTTTTTCGAATCCCAGCTCTGTCTTCCAACTTTTCTGGGCCTCCGTTCACTCATCTGTAAAATGGAACCAGTAACGGTATCTGTTTACCTCTTGGGGTTGCTAGGAGGATTGGCTAAGTGATTGTTGGCATGTAGCAGCATATGGCACACAGTCAATGCTCTATAATAAGTTTGTACTCAGCTCCGTGGACCTGTGGGACACCAGATGTCCAGACCCTTCCCTGAAAGTCTAGTCTTTGGAGGCCTGAGTAATACCAAGCAGATGGACAGTGGGACAGATGGCAGGAGTGTCCAGGGATAAGGAAGGAAGAGAGAAGGAAACTCTCAGGCGTGGTAGAACATGGAGTGGGTAGAGGGCATTTTTCTTTGGGAAGGTGGACTGCCTTATATTCAGAGACCCCCAGAGCGTGTACATGTGGTCGAGGTAGATGAGGGGGTGAGCACAGTGCCTGGGACTGGGGTTGGGAGAGCCTGGGTCCCCGCTTCTCCACCTGTCTTGCTGTGTCACTCATGAGGCCACTGCCCATTTGCAGGCCCTTGGTTTCCGGGGGGCCAGAACCATCTAGTCTCATGGGGTGGTTTCTAGCACAACCGATGGCTGGATCTAGCACACCAAACTCTGAGCCACTGGCAGGAAGACAGGGCTCTGAATCTCACTCTGATTATCCTTTCCCTTTGGCTCAAGCAAGGACATGATGCCCATTTTATAGAGGGGAAAACAAGCTTGTGGACTGAGACACTCACTAGTAGTTCCTCACCTTTTAGTGGCAGGGATTGGTTCCGGAGCCGTTCCATGTGTATAATCATCCACTTAAATAAACTGTGGGCTCCCGTATCACACAAAAACAATGGAGCAGAGGTACGCACTCTGGACGCCATGTGTGGGGTGACCTGAGTTGCAATACCGGCCGCCCACAGTATAGAGCTCATGTTGGGGCTTTCGGGTCTAGCCAGAGCATCTCAGGGAGAGAGCAGCTACCATCTGGCCGGACTGAAAGTGAGGTACAAGGAGCCACAGGTGGGTGATGAGGCAAGTGTACTACAGAGCCAGAGAGAGAACAAACAGTGGTGGGGAGAGGGGTTTTCTGAATACACATGCGGATTTTTGGCCAAGCTACCATCAGAAAGTCAAGTGCGTGTTGTTGAAGTCATGTGCTCCTTGGCAAAAGGCAACAGGGTTTATTTATTTAATGATCATCAACATTCCCACTTGGCTGTTTGAGGCAACTCGAACCTCACATGTCCCAGACTGAGTTCCAGTTCTCGCCCACCAAACCAGCCATCTCTCCCGGACATTGGCAACACCCTCCTTCCTTGGAATCATCCTCGATATCGGTCTCTCACAGTCACACGCAATCTGTGAGCAGGTCTTGCCAGCATCCCCACCACCTCCCCCACTGCCACCACCCTCTCTTGCCTGGATGATCGCTGGAACCCCTCACTCAACCACCAGCTTCAGACCTCTGCCCAATGCGGTCTAGCCCCCACACAGCATCCAGTTCACGTCCCATTAGAACCGGAATTGGAGGGCTTGTCTCGGCTCAAACTCCTTCCATGGCTCCCATCACACCTAGAGGAAAAAATAATGTCTTTGGAATGTTCTAGAAGACCTTAACAGTCTAGTTCTCTTTACTGGCTCCTTCCAATACTTCTGGGAGGTAAGCAAGGGAGGAGGGATGGCTTCCACATTATAGGGAGGGAAACAGAGGCCTGGAGGATGGAGATTGTATGCCGGGGTCTGGAGCACAGGTCACCCATTTCGGGGCTCTGTCCACCACTCTGTCCCAGATGCCGGAGCAGGCAGCTGCTGGTGTCTCTTCTCCGATGGGCTACTCACCCCCACCCTCTTCGCAGAGCACTGGCTCCCTGCCCATTCTCCAGAGGGGTTACTGCCAGATGTTGAAATAGGCTTGTAGACACTGGGTGCTTGGCTGGGACAGGCCCCTGGATTCCACCCCTTTTTAGGCCAGATCAGACCACAGCATGATCCACTCTGGGCTGCTCAGTAGCCTTCAGAGGAATGTAAATCCTCTAGAGCCCGAAGTGGGTCAGCCCTGGGGCAGCCTCCTGGACCTTGGCTTTTACTCTTATTTGCCAAGTGACCTTGGGCAAGTCACTTCTCTGTTCTGAATTGTGCTCTTTCTACCCCATGGGGGTCTAACATTTAAACACTCTCACAACAAGCTGATGAAAGATGGGGTGCATTCTATGAGGTTGAAAAATAGCCAGAAGCCAGAAGATGCCAAATATAAGCTCACTGCTGATCTGAGGAAATGTCTAAGTCACAACGGCACTGGGTTTGATCCCCAACCCCATTCCGTTCAACATGTCCATCAATCATGTTAAGATGGGAAAATGGCCCATTACAGGGTGGTTGGGGCCGGCAGTAAGACAGTGGATGTCGGAACCAGGATGTCCAAGGACTTTGACCTGCGAGACCAATGGGCTGATTATAAGAACACAAAATATAGAGGTGCCTGGGTGGCTCAGTCGTTAAGCATCTGCCTTTAGCTCAGGTCATGATCCTAGGGTCCTGGAATCAAGCCCTACATCAGGCTCCCTGCTCAGCTGGGGAATCTGCTTCTCCTTCTCTCTCTGTCTGCTCATGCTCTCAAATAAATAAATAAAATCGTTAAAAAAAAAAAAGAACACAGAATATAAGAGTGAATGCCTACCCCTGGACTTGGACCCAAATACCACCAATAATGGAGTCTGGAATGAAGAGGTCAGGATGGAGACAAAGCTGGTCTAATCAGTGGTTCTCGGGAGGCATTTGATTTCATTGGGTCATTTTTGGCTGTTTCTACAACCAGGGGGTTCTAATGACATTTAGGGGACAAAGATCATCCCACATCACACACAGCAGTCTCCCACAGTTGAAAATTGCCCTATATCCTTCCTACCTTACAGATGTCTATCAGATGAAAACACAACAAATGTAAATAGGTCAGGCTTTCGTGCAGCCCAGGACTGGAAGGTTCGTACAAGAAGTGATGTGAAAAACTCAGTAACTTAGGAAAAGTTTGTTACCGACAGGAAAGCATACAGAGAATAAGGACAGTAACTCAGTTATTGAATCCTTTCCTTTCTGCAGTCTGTGTAGTCAAAGCTACATATTTCGAGGAAAGGAGTTCCAGAACATGAATGCAGTAACTACAAAAACAGTGAGGCCAACTGTGAGTATTTAAGAGGGATGTGTAACTCCTTTTTCTCCTTTTTAATGGGCTCGGAGCCAAATATTAGAAAGTTAGAGAGGCAAGAAATCTCACTGAATTTTTTGAAGGATGGTTGTTTTGAATCCATGTGATGAAAAGTACATGTTGAGATAAAAAACCTGTTGTTTTTCAATCTTACTTGGATGCACCCCGAGGTTTCTTGACAATGTAGGATGGAAAGCTTCTTTTTGTGATCCATGCATTCATCGCTTCTGCCTAATGAGGGATGTGATCGCAAAGCGCATTTTTTTTTTTAAAGATCTAAAGACAGAATGTGCCTCTATTGAGGAATGGTTTTCTCCCTCCCTCCCTCCCTTCCTTCTTCCCTCCTTCCCCCTTTCTCTCTCTCTTTCTTTCTTCTTTCTTTCTTCCTTCCTTTCTTTCTTTCTCTGTCTCTCTCTTCCTTCCTTCCTTCCTTCCTTCCTTCCTCTCTCTTTCTTTCTTTTTTTCAGATTTTATTTATTTATTTGAGAGTGAGAGAAAGAGAGCACAAGCAGGGCGGGGAGGGGCAGAGGCAGAAGGAGAAGCAGAATGCCCACTGAGCAGGGAGCCCGATGTGGGGCTCCATCCCAGGACCCTGAGATCATGACCTGAGCCAAAGGCAGATGCTTAACCGACTGAGCCACCCAGGCACCCCCAAGAAATAGGTTTCTAAGGAAGATGTGTTCTCAGTGGGACCCCACCACTCCCCTGTCCTGTGTCATAAAATGGGAATGACTTGTCACTGCACCCTGAGGCTCACCTTCTTTATCTCTCCAATTGACAGGCTGCAGTGTGTCTTCGGTCTTAAGGCAAACCTTAACCTCAATTAAAATTATCTCTCTCTCTCTCTCTCTCTCTCTCTCTCTCTCTCTCTCATACACAAATAAGTCGGGGCTGTTGCTTCTTGCCCTGACAGTTTTTAGTTTAATTTCCACCTGTGCCTCCTGCCCTGTCATTTTCCTGCACTGCTTGTGTGTGATGGTGTCTGGTCTGCCTACGTCTCTGGAATCCAAAGTTACTCATTATGAGTAGATATGGGTTATTACATCTTGTTGGGTGGTTGTGTCCAAGAACACATTGAAATACACATGATTTTAGTATCAATTACTTCCCTTTTATTCCTCCTTTGTATTACAGACGGGCATAGTGCTGACATATAAGTGTGTGGGGAGATGATCATCCATCAACTTCATTTCAGAAAATTAAAATGAAAGGAAGCATGAAATCGCTATAAAAAGGGAACCTGGGCAGTTTCACTTTGGGGTTTCTACCCAACTAGAATGTTATTACATGTTCACCAAAAGACATGTGCAAGAGTGTTGGCAGCAGCCCCATTTGTAAGGATCCCAGACCGGGAACAATGGAATATCCATCAAAGCTGAATGGATACCTAAACAGGTGAGCCGCACAGCGGAATACACCACCGTGAGAAGAATGGACGATTTGCCACCACACACGGCAATGCAGATGAATCTCAGGTGAGCGAGCAGGTGCGTGAAAGAAGCCAGGCACAAAAGAGCATGTACTGAATCATGCCATTTACATGATGCTCTAAAACCAGCACAACTAATCTATCTATTAGCAAGGACAGCAGTTACATTCGGGTGGTCTGAGTTTGGAGGGAAGCACAAGGAAACTTCTGGGAGGTGGTCACATTCTCTTTCTTGACTTGCTGTGTTCATTTTGTGAAAATCCATCACGCTGTACACTTACGTGCACTTTCTGTGCATGCGTGTGTGTGTGTGTGTATTTATAGATAGAAAGAGAAATCTATATCATTATCTATATCTGTTCATAGTACAGTGTGGTTTTGTTTTTGTTTTTGCTTGTTGTTAAGTATTTGGCTGATACAACTGTGGACACTGGGAAGTCCAAAATCTTCAGGGTAGACTGCCCAGGGAAGAGCCAATATTGCAGTTTGAGTCTGAAGGCGATCTGCTGGTAGAATTCAACTTTCCTGAGGGATGGGGAGGGTGGGACAAGGAGGTCAGGCATTTTCTATCAAGGCCTTCTACTGATTAAATGAGGCCCACCTACATTATGAGGGTAATTTGCTTTACTCAAAGTCTACTGATTTGAATGTTAACCTCATCTTTACAATATGCTCACAGAAACACTTCTAATAATGTTTGGCCAAATATCTGAGTACTGTGGAACTGTACCATACCAGTGCTTTCCCTCAATAAAGTTATTAAAGGAGGGGCCTTTGGACCGACAGAATTGAGAACCACTAATTTAGTCGAAGCTCATCAAGGAATCCATATTATGATTACAGACACCAAAAAGCCACTTCTATGTTAAATTGTGTGAGTAGAAGTATTGTAACTTGATCAAGGGAGATGATTCTTTCTCTTTCTCTCACTCTCTCTTTTTCTCTTTCTCTGCTGATTAGTCATCACTTAGAGAGTTTTGGTAATTTCTGGAGGCTACACCTTCACAGTCACTGAGGTCATCATTGGAATGATGTGGAAAAGGTAGTGGCCAAAGAGAATGATTGGCATGTCAAAAGGGCATGATTCATATAACAAAACAATACCTTCGAAAAAATGGGTGATCTGAACCTGATAAAGTTCATCTATGAAAAACCCATAGCTAACATCATAGTCACCAGCAAAAAGCTAGATGTGTTTTCCCTAAGGTCAGGAACAAGACAGACAATGATGTCCAATCTTGCCATTTTTACTCAACATGGTACTGGGATTCAAGCCAGAGCAATCAGTTAAGAAAATAAAATAAAAGGCATCCAGTTTGGAAAGAAATAAAACTATCTTTATCTGTATACGACATTATCTTATATACTGAAAATCCTAAGGAACCAAGTAGGAAGTTATTAGAGCTAATAAACAAGTTCAGCAAGGTTGTAGAATACAAATTCACTATACAAAGATCAATTGTATTTTTATATGATAACAATGAATAATCTGAAATGAAATTAAGAAAAAATTTCAATGTGTAATAGTATCAAAAAGAATAAAATTTTTAGGAATAAATTTAACAAAAGATGTATAAGACATATACTGAAAATTATAGAACACTGTTGAAAGAAGTAAAAGATCTAAATAAATGAAGAGATATTCCATGTTTATGGATCAAAAGACTTAATATTGTTAAGATGGTAATTCTCTCCAAATTGATCTACAGATTCAAGGCTATCTCCATCAAATCTCAGTTGGCTTTTTTTTTTTTTTGCAGATATTGAAAGATGATCTTAAAATTCACATGGAATTGCAAGGGACTTCAAATAGTGAAAACAATCTTGAAAAAGAAGACCTAAGTTGGAGGATTCATACTTTGCAGCTTAAAAACTAAACACAAAACTAGTCATCAGGAGCGCCTGTGTGGCTCAGTGGGTTAAAGTCTCTGCCTTCAGCTCAGGTCATGATCTCAGGGTCCTGGGATCGAGCCCCACATCAGGCTCCCTGCTCATCAGGGAGCCTGCTCCTCCTCTCTCTCTGCCTGCCTCTATGCGTACTTGTAATCTCTCTCTCTCTCTCTCTGTCAAATAAATAAATAAAATCTAAAAAAAAAAAACCCAAAACCAAACTAGTCATCAAGCCAGTGTGTGCTGGGTTTAAGGATGAGATAGATCAAGAGAATAGAATTAAGAATCCAGAAACAAACCCTTGCATTTATGGTCAGATGATTTTCAACAAGGATGCCAAGACCATTCAATGAGGGAAAGAAGTCTTTCAACAGCAAGGACAGCTGAATGTATAGATACACATCATACACAAAGATCAACTAAAAATGGATCATAGACCTAAATGTAAGAACTAAAACTATAAAATTCTTAGAGGAAAACATCAGAGTAAATCTTCATGAACTTGAGTTAGACAAAGCCTTCTTAGATATGACACCAAAAACACAAATGACAGACAAGAAAAAATAGATGTATCGATTTCATCACAATTTAAAACTTTTGTGTTACAAACAGCATCATCAAGAAAGTGAAAAGACAACCACGAATGGGAGAAGATATTTGCAAATCACATATCTCATAAAGGATTTGTATCCAGAGTATATAAATAATGCTCACAATTCATACATATAGTAAAAGACAATCAACTCAATTTAAAAATGGGCTAAGGGGCACCTGGGTGGCTCAGTGGTTTAAAGCCTCTGCCTTCGGCTCAGGTCACGATCTCAGGGTCCTAGGATCGAGGCCCGCATTGGGCTCTCTGTTCATCAGGGAGCCTGCTTCCTCCTCTCTCTCTGCCTCTCTGCCTACTTGTGATCTCTCTCTCTCTCTCTGTGTGTCAAATAAATAAAATCTTTTAAAAAATAAATAAATAAAAATGGGTTAAGGATTTGAACAGACATTCCCCAAAGAAGATATACAAGTGGTGAACAAGCATACAAAAAGATGTTTCACATCATTCATTATTAGGGAAATGTAAGTCAAAACTATAAGATACCACTTCACACCCACTAGAATGGTTGTAATTTTAAGAAAGAGTCAGTATTAAGTGTTGGAAAGCACGTGGAGAAAATGGAAATGTGACCATGGCTCGTGGGCGTGTAAAATGGTGCAACAACTTGGGGAAAACAGTCTGGCAGTCTCTCAAAAGGTTTAAGATAGAGTTACCATATAATCCAGCGATTCCAATTCTAGGTATATACCCAAGGGAAATTAAAACCTACATCCACACAAAAACATGTACACAAATATCTACAGTTGCATTCTTCACAATAGCTTAAAAGCAGGAACAACCCAGATGTCCATCAACCGATGAATGGATGAATAAAATGTGGGAGATCACTGTAATGGAATATTGTCTGGCGTGGAACAGAAGTGAAGTTCTTGTACGTGCTACCACATGGAGGAGCCTTGAGAGCATGACGCCAAGTGGGAGAAATCTGTCACAGAAGACCACATACTGTATGATTCCATTTATTGATATTTCCCAAACAGGTAAATCCATAGACAGAAAGTAGATGAGTGGTTGCGTCCATTGGGGAAACAGTGTGGAGAGTGACCTGAATAGGTATGGAATTTCTCTTCGGGGTGAAGAAAATGTCCTGAAAGTAGACTATGGTGAGGATCAAGAACTTTTAATATGTAAAAGCTATTAAATTGTGGATTTTAAGTGGATGAATTTTATGACATGTTAATCATATCTCAATAAAACTATTTAAACAAACAAACAAAAAAAACACAAAGGGTGAATCTTTGATTCCATGGTTAGAAATTTACCCCAGTGGGCGCCTGGGTGGCTCAGTGGTTTAAAGCCTCTGCCTTCGGCTCAGGTCATGATCTCAGGGTCCTGGGATCGAGGCCCGCATCCGGCTCCCTGCTCGGCAAGGAGCCTGCTTCCTCCTATCTCTCTGCCTATCTCTCTGCGTACTTGTGATCTCTCTCTCTGTCAAATAAATAAAATAAAATCTTAAAAAAAAATAGAAATTTACCCCGAGGCAACAGACTCAAAGAGGTAGTTCATATCACTCAGAATTCAGTTGTGGGAAGCAGAAATTACATTTACCGCTTTATTTATTATTATTTTTTTTATATATTTACCACTTTAAACAGAAATACATTTAATTCAGGAAGTTGGGTTCTTGCAAAATTATGAAGAGATCTGGAGAGTGGGCTGGGTCTCCAGGAATGATTCAGAACATCCCTGTCTTCTTACCCACCCGTGGGAGCTTGTCTCCACCACACCCACGAAGCTTGGGACTGCTGTCTTCAGAAACTTGTCACATTACCTTTAATGTAAGGACCAGGAAGCAATGATGTTCTCATCACCACCCCCTGGCCGCCCACAAGCTGGTGACTGGACACTGAGATCATGGCTGCAGAAAATCCTGATGACTTTACAACCAGCAGGAAGAACCAAAGCAAGAAGAAAAGACCTGCATCTCACATTTGTCTTCCACATCTCACACGTGGGCATTTAATGGGCGTGACCTAACTGGTCTCCAAACCTTAGCTGCAAGGGAGCCTAAGAAATGCAGTCTTCACCCTTCCAGCCCCTGCAGTACAGGAAAAGAGGTTGCAATGGATGTGGAATGAGCCAACTGACCATAACCAACGGCTGCTGACATGACCACCGTTGACAGAGTGAAAAATGGGGAACAACCTAAATGTGCCACAAAAGGTGTTTGATAAATTAGGCTTCGCCTATAGGGTCACATTCTAGATAACCAAAAAACGCACCATAGAAATACCTGTGTAACTTGAACACTGTTAGACACAGTGAAAAATAGCAGGTGATGAGATAGTCCTTATAAGATGGCTTTCATGACAGCAGGAATCACACCTGTCTTGTGCACCTGTGTGTCCCATGTGCTGCCACATGTGCTTGGCACAGAGCAGGTGCTCAATAAACATGTGTTGAGTGAGTGAAAGAGATTCTATTGTTAGTCACTAAGTATATATAAGTGGAAATGTATTTATATGTGCACAAATTTACAAATACACAGAGACTTAAGTATGATTTAGCAACGGTGAAAGAAATACAACAAAATGCTAACAATTGTTCTCTCTGGTGATGATAATTTTTTAAAGATTTATTTATTTATTATTTTTTGAGAGTGGGGAGGGACAGAGGGAAAGGGAGAGAGAGCATCACAAACAGACTCTGTGTTGAGTGCAGAGCCCGACGTGGGGCTCGATCTCATTACTGGGGGATCACAACCTGAGCCAAAATCAAGAGTTGGATGCTTAAGAGACTGAGTCACCCAGGCCCCCCTACACCCCTACGATATTTGACATGGCTTTGACTTTGTTCTTTTGGCTTTTCTGTAGTTTATACTTGAACAGTGAACATGCATCAGTATCAAGTAGGAGAAAACCACAGATGTTCAGTTAAAGCTGCAGAAAAAGACATACCTGCCTCGTTTCTCACTCAGGGCTTGGCACAGAACTGGGCCCAGAGTGGGCCCCAATTCATGCTCGGTGACCAAGTGAGAGCCCCTTCATTTGCTGCCTGAGGGATTTCTGGGTTTTTCTCAAGGAATGTGAGGGAAGAGCTGAACTTCTAAGATAATCCTGACTAACACAGTGGTTGTTCGCCCAGCTAAAGCTGGCCAAGTGCCAAAAACATGGGACTCTTCCCAAGTGCCAGTCTTGGATGCTTGTGGAGCCTGTGTCTGGGTGAGGTCATGCTCAAGGGTCTTTAGCAGCTAGATCAGTGACTCAGTCCTGCCCCTCCCATGCACCTCTCAGGACCTGGGGCCATTGCTGCTTTGGTCTACCAGCAAGGAGGCCTGATGTCACTGCTACCAGCTGGGCTTGGCCAGACAAAGACCCTGTGGGACCGGAAAGGGGTGTCTGTCCTTCTTCAGGGCTGCTCCTTGGTATAGTGAGGAGTTCCTCAGTGGATGGTCTATACCAGCTTCACATACACAGCTGTTGAGATCTTAGGTCACATTAAGAGGAGCATAGGGACCAGAATGAGGAAAGTGAGAGTCTCGATTAGCTCTGTGCCACCCATAGCCACATCTGGGCAAGTGAGCAGATTATTGGCCTCTGTTTCTCCATCTCACCAAGAGCCAGCCTCTGTCTCACCCTCTCTGCCAGTGGACAGGAAACCTGATAATGGCCGGTCTCCTTCCTCCCTGGGGCCTTAGTGAGGGTTGGAGGAAACCCTAGGGTGCTTGATAGCACCCGCCATCACATCATTTATCACACCCATTAATCAGATGAGAACACTGAAGCTCCAAAGGGGAAGAGATATGGTCAGGGCCCCACAACCAGAAGAGGAACCTGTAGGGAGAGGACTCCCTTATGGCTTTCAGAGACTCTGGGTCAGGACTGAAAGGGAGAAACAGAGAGGGGGGTGTCATGGAAGGATGAGAACTAGTTCTCTTGGGGACAGCTTACCTCACAGGACCCATAAACACAGCCCAGCCTCAGACTCCGCCAACCTAGAGAGACTGGGTGGGAGAAAATGCTTCTGCCCCTGGCCAGCTCTGGGCATCATGTCCGCCTTTGGCCTCAATTTTGTTCATCCTTAAAATCGGGTCCAGAGATCATGATAATCACTAAATTCAAGCTCTACACTTCCATGGTGAAAAATTACACCATGATCTTCCCAAAAGTCAGCCCTCCCTGCATCACTCTCCTGCTTAGAAGTTTTTCTCATGGTTCTCTATGGCTTGTCCTCAGCCTGGCGTACAAGGTTCTCGGTGGTCTAGCCTCTGCTAAGCTCTCCAGCCTTGACATTCCTTCCACATCCCCCCATCCAGCTGGTTGACTCCCCCTTCCCATGGGTTCTGCACACTCTCCCTCACCTCTGTGACTTTGCGCCTGAATACCCAGATAGGTCCCTTTGCATGATGTGTTTCTCTTTGCCTTATCTGCCTAACAAACCCTTGCTCATACTGCAAAACCCAGATTAAGTGTCACCTCCTCTGTGAAACCTGCCCTGATCTGCCACACAGAAAGAATCCCTCTCCCATTTGAGCCCCCTCAGCCTAAGCCTTTCTGCACCGCAACCCAGTTCTGCCCCATAGTTTATGAGAATTGCTGTTTAGATGGTGAGTGAATTAGAATCTATTTCCTCCACTGACCTGACAATTCCTTGACAGCAGGAACTGTGTCTTATTCATGGCTCACCCATAGGAGGTGCTCAAAAATGTTCAATAAATAATCTAGTAAGTAAAGTCACCCCCCCCCAAAAAAAAACCCGCCTGCAGTCTCTAAGTCTTTATGGGTTTCTGGACAGTGTGAGCCCTCTCTGGGCCTTAGCATCCTTAGCCATCAAATTGCAAGGCTGAACCTGCTGGCTTCTAAGGCCATGACCCATCTCTTCCCACGAGCTGTGATAACTCAGAAACCTCAGTGATGTCATCAGCTCACTTAAAAGCCAGTTAGCTAATGAGGAAATGGGCACACCGAACAGTTAAGAAATCTCTAAGATAACACAGCATCTAAAGTGTTGGCCAAATCTCCACCCTGTCATTATTCAGTTTCCTCTGAACTTACTACAGCTTACCACTCAGATGCAAAACCGGGCCCAGAAAAGCACATCAGGGAAGAGCATCTCAGGCTCCCTGTGGACCTTAGAGGGAAGGTTAATGAAGGCCAAAGTCCTTCTGGCTGCTGCCTTCCAGGATACCCCAATGGGTGGCCTATCTGAATGCCAGCAATGTGATTCCAGTAGCTTCCTTGGAGCTACTGGTCTAGAAAGATGCACTTTTCCTAGAGCTACTGACTGCCGTTGAGTGGGCATGGGGAGTGGAGGTGCCTTTTGCGTTCAGCTGGTGAAATGTGTCCGAACACAGGACCAGGACCTGCAAGAAAGGAACAGATGGAATGCGAACCCACCCTGCAGACCCCAGGGCCCATCCTGGCTCCCAAAGTCCCACCCACGACTGTAGGCCAGCACTTTGCTCTCTCTGACCCTCACCCTTCCCATCCAGAAATTGGGGGATGGAGCCATTCATCAGGCTGACAGGGGAACCCCGGAGAGAATGACAGTGTGGGGTCCTTGTGCAGACAACTAGGGCTGGAAACAAGCAAAAAGCAACACTGTGCATCCATGTCCTCCAAGCAGAGCTGGCAGCATTGGGGCTTGGTGATGCTGGTGTCCCCTTGCACACGCCCAAGGGAGCACAGGGAAGCAAGGTCCTCCGGGCCCTTGGGAATAATTCGAGTCATAAAACCAGCCAACATTTGGATAGCTTTTCCCGGGCCCCATGCTATCCAAGGCCCTAACTCATTATTCCTGAGTCTGGGAAGTGGCTGTTCTCTTTATGCCCATTTTGGGGGCGAGAAAACAGGTGCAGAAGTGGGTAAGGTCGTGCAGCTGGAAGCTGGCTGACCCTGATAAGCCTGGACCCTGCCCCGAGCTCCCAGGGAGGCGGTGGCCTGCCGTGAAGGTAGGTCCTGATGCAGGATTTGTCCTGACCTGAGACACGACATCAATCACCTCCCTCTTTCCATTTCTCCATCCTCCAGTAAGCCAACAGCCAACCGCCATCAGGAAAGGACAGAGTTAATCTCATTTGAGCCTTCAAAAAAAAAAAAAAAAGACCCCAACCTGTCAGGTCTTGTTTAGAAACCTCAACATTCTGAAAATATTGACAAAGCAAGAGGGCTGCCTCCATGAGAAGATTCTCTGGGAAAGGGGCGACGCTAATCCAATGTGACAGAGGTATTTTTATCTTGGGCCAGAAAAGCAGAGAGTGCAAATTGCTCCTGTGGGGGTCAACCAGCTGGGTGGGTGCGAGCTCAGGAAGCCCTCTGTGGGGGCTGCCACAGGGTGAGCGCTGGCTTCCCCTCCCCCACCAGCTCTGTTTCCCGGGAATTGTTTATCTGAAGACCAGGGCTTGATGACTCTGCTCTTCTAGCCTCAGCGTGTGGAAAGCACAGATTCTAGGGGCAGCGGGAATTCATTATTTGGTCCAAAACTGTCATTTCTCAAATGGGCAAACCGAGGCTGGAGAAAGGGAGTGAAGCCTTGATTCTATCAACCGTCCATCAGAGAACATCGGTTAGAACCTGCATGAGGGAGCTGTTCCCCTCCCACTCCCTTGACTAGGGATTTAAAAAGGCAGCTGTGGCTCCCTTCATGACTCTGATTTGGATCCAAGTCCCTCCCGTGTGGGCCAGGCCTGGATATTTAGGCTCTCTCAGCCAGTGTTCTTGGTAAAATGAGGACAATAACCCCTAAACCCCATAGCGTTGTGGGGAGAATTACAGGAAGAAAATGTAGGTGCCCCTGTTCAGCTCTTTGGTTGTATGAACAGGCACAGACTCAGGGAAACTTAACATCCAAAAACTCAGTTGGAAGGGCATGGGGACTGCTCGCAGATATTTACCCAAAAGAAGAGACAAAGTCCCAGGAGAGGATCTGATTGGCTGAGTTTGGGTCTCAGGCCCACCCTTTACTCCAGTTGGGCAGGGCCACTGATTGACAGCCCACTAAGCCAGTAGAAAAGGGCAGTTACCCAGAAGCAAACCAGGGGACAACATGTACAAAAAGGAGTCCATGAATTTGCAGAGACCTGTGTGAATTGGAGTTTATTATTCTGGACACTAAGGTCTCCCCTTTCAGGAATGAGGTCAGACTTCCCACCTCCTGTGACATTGAGACATGGTGACTTGGGGGGGGGGCAGGAGGGTGGTGCCCTGGGCTGGGAAGGTCTGTCTTCAGACTAACTGGGTCACGCTGAGTGTCACTTCAGCCCTCCAAGCATTCAGCTGCAGCAGACAGTCACTCAAGTGGCTCATCAAACAGGAGGGAGAAACAAGGGGTCAGTTCAGCCAAACAAGTGTTCGATTTAGTCAGAGAAGCTCAGCCACTGCCCTAGAGGGTCATTTATTTTCATGAAAGAAAGTGTGTTTGATTCTTATTGACCGAACTGGGCGTGTCAGGCAGACACAACCCATGACTCAGTCTCAGGGGGTGGGGGTGGGACAGAGATGCTGGGGAGTGATGCAGAACCTGGTGCCTCACCCTGCAGGTCTCCAGCAGCCCCAAATGGGAGCTCAGCAGGCACTCACCCCAAGACTTAACTCCCCTCGCCTGAAATCCTAGCAAAATTGCTTATAATCTTGGACTTCAGAGCACCCATTCTGCCCCTCCCAAGCTGTGTGACTTTGGGCAAGTCCCTTCACCTCTCTGATTCTCTTTTCAGCTAAGTTAAAGATTTTTGGAGCGCTTTCTTGGAGTGTGTGAGTCGCGGGGAGGGGGCAGGGGGTGCTCCAGAAACATCGTAAGGTATCTGAAGGGCTGTGGAGTAAATGGAAAAGCAGTGTACAGTCATTGAAATTCTGAATTTCAGATGTGGGAACACTCGTCATGAGTTTCCTTACTCATGTTCTGTTTGTGGGCTTTATTTTGTTAAGTTTGTGCCAATATTGAGAAAGGTATTTTATGGGTTGGTTGTGGACTTTTTTTTTTTTTGGCACACTTATTTTCTCTTTATCTCTGTCTATATTTGTTCTACCAACTTTGCCAGAATTTCTTTGTTTTAGAGCATTTCCATTTTTACAAAAGCTTGATTCTACCTGTAAAATGTGTTATTCTTTTCTTTTGAAAAAGCAATCTTTAAGGACCTTAGGGATACGTAAAAACATTTCCCCAGCTAACAATTTTCTCAACTTCCAGGGAATACTGAAACCACTCTTAATCACTGCTGCCCACCCTCCCAATCATGGCCCCCAAACCCCTCCCACCACTGTCAACAATTTGGAGTGGATTTTTTTCGACACTTCTGTATACTTACATTGACATACTTTACATATATTTCCTTATTTGTTCAGACAGAAAGCGAACAGTCACACCCCCCACATAATATACTGCCATTTCCTTTCTTTGCTCAACATTATGACTTGGAGTTGATTAACCATGACTGTGTGCAGAGGACTACCTCTTCCTTTTTCAGCTGTTGCCATCCCCTCTTTGCTGAGCACTTAGGTTGTGGCCGGTTTTTGCCATAACAAATAATACCATAAAGACCCTCCCTATCCATTTCCCTTGGGCACACAAAACGCAGGAGTTTCTATTACGTTCTTGATTGGAGAATAGGGTACTATATGTCAAAGATTTCAAAGCTTTTCCTTGACGTTTTATTTGTTTTTAAAGCAACCCCTATTTTTAAAAACCATGCTACTGAGATATAATTCATACCCAAGAAGATTCATCCATTTCAAATATGCAGTTCAGCAGGTTCTGGTAAATTCGCAGATTTGTACAACCATCACCAAATCTGATTTGAAAACGTTTTCTTCACTCCCCCCAAAGAAACCCCAGACCCATTAGCAATGACCCCTCAACTCCTTCCCCCTTCAACTCCTGACAACCGTGAGTCTACTGTCTGTGTCTATGGATTTGCGTCTTCTAGCTGTGCCATGTACATGAAATCATACGATGTGTGGTCTCCTGGGACTGGTTTCTCTCACTGAGCATAATGGCTTTGAAATTCATCCATGTTGTAGCATGTGTCAGGACATCGGGCCATTTTATTGTCAAATAATCAACCACCCCTTCGGACTGCTTATTCGCTACCAGGCGTGGTGTTAATCCTCACAGAAAGCCCGTGAAGGGTCACTACTGTGATCGTCCCTGTTTTAGAGATGAGGAAGCCGGGGCTTAGAGAGGTGCCGTGACTTACTCCCCATCACCCGGGAAAGTAACAGGCAGAGCGGGAGACGAACCCTGGTCTCCTGAGCTTCCAAGCCTCTGTCCTCCTGGCTGAACCACATGGCTACTACGAGAAGCAAGAAGGGAGGGGAAAGTGTCTCGTGGGCTCAAGGTGCAGCTCACAAAGGGACTTTTACTCCCAGGATGCCCCTGGGTCGCTGTCATGAGCACTGACCAGTGCCCTGTGCGGCTGGACAGGGTGAGCTGGACTATATACCCAAGGCCAATGGCCCCAGGCACGGCCACGGTCAGAGCGCCGGTGCTGCTGGCTGTTTGTGCAGCATCTTGGATTCCTCTCTCTCTCTCTCTCTCTCTCTCTCTCTCTCTCTCTCTGTCTCAGCACCTCATCTAGTGCTTGTCTTTTTCTCTCCGATCCCCATTTCTCAACTTCTAATCTTTGGGGTCGGTTACATCAGACCAGGATGTTATCTCTTTGTTGAGACCGGATGCCAAGTAAGGGATAATGGGTTGTGAGCCCGGTCTGAAGCGGGTTTTCTCGTGAGCAGAGCCTGAAATGGTCAGGACTCCACTCTCCAAAAGTCTGACAACTCTCCACTCCCTGGAGTGTCTGGAGAGATCACAACCGAAAGCACTTAGTGGGGACAACAATAATAGAACTGACTTTCCTCTTGGGAGGGGCTTTCACTTCCTCTTCGGATGTCCTCCTCCGAGCCCAGCGGGCTGGGGGTTTGGAGTCTCTTTCGTAGGAGACTGAGGCTTGAGGCCACACAGCCAGTAGGAAGGGGCTAGGATTGGAGCCAGGCCAGCCCCCGCCCCACCAGCTCACCGCTGGTCACCCGCACGCGTCATGCCCCACCCTGCTCCCTGGGACAGCGCAGCACCCCACTGCAAGTCACATAAAAGCAGCTTTCTACCTTTCCAAATTAGGAACAGAGGTATGGGGTCAGAATTTACTTTGGTATAGGGTTTGGAGGCTCCACTCCAACCCTTCTGTAACTTGCTGTGTGGCCCAGGGAAAGTTGGTGGCCCTCCCTGAGCCCAGCAGGGGGTCTTCCTACTCCTGGGATCATAGGAGAGGTAAGCTGGGCCCCAACATCTCTTTCTGAGAGATGCAACAAGAGTGGAGACAGGCCCCAGCACCGCACCCTGGCTCCTGGTCCTGCCATGGGCAACGGGCACCCTACGTCCTGCCAATCAAGGCTCTGGGGTTAGCCCAGGCTTGAACAAGTCTCTCCCCGCCACCCCCACTACCGCAGGTCACTTACTCACTCGACAAACCTTTACTGAGCTAGTGGGTGGAGGGAGACGGATGCACACATTGGTCCTGCTTCACAGCAGGCTGTGACGGTGCCCTGTGTGTGACAGAAAGGAAGTCTCGCTGTGGATGAGCTCCAAGAGGTGGTGGCCTTTGGGAAGGGTGCAGAGCTTCGGTGAAACTTCGAGAGGTGAAGAGGGGAGGGCATCCCAGGCAGAGGGCGCAGCTCGAGCAAAGGCCCAGAGGCGGATTACCTCAGGGTGTGTCTGGGGCCAGTGGTATGCCGCGTGAGGCTGGAGAGTGCAGATGCGGACGACGTGATTGGAGGGTATGTTGGGCTAGATGTGAAGGGCCTCGAAGGCCAGTGAAGAGCTCGCCTTGCCCCTGAGGTGTTTCAGCAGCCAGGAGCCCATGCAGACAGCTCCTCAGAAGGCTCCCTTTGGCCCCACAGCTCCCCTCAGCATCACAGCAGCCCCGTGAGGTCTGAGATATGATTCCTGCTTTCAGAGAAACAGAAACCGCAGCCCCACCAAGGGGAACTAAAGTGCCCACAGTTCTGGAGCAAAGGGGCATTGTGAGGGCAGAGCTGCAGACAAGATGGTCGGGTCAGTTTTTCCATCTGTAAAATGGACACGTTGGGAGGGCCCTTCCCAATCAGGCACTCTGCTCTCTGCTCCCCACCCCCGGGCCACCCAGATCCTAGCCCCAGACAGGCCACCATTGAAAGGTCACGCTTGTGCCTTGACATTTTCCAAAAGTCCCCTGTCCTAACACCCCTACCTCACCCCATCCCACCTCAGGGGAGTCTGGCCCTGCCCTCCCTGGGCTCCCTCATGCCAGACACTGCTCATCTGTCATGAGTCACCAGCTGGTAGAAAAATCGAGGCCTTCAAATGCCCTATCACGGTCCCACCCACTACTGCCCTGCCCTCCCCCCTCCTCCCAGCTCAGACATCCAGGGCCATCTCTGGCCTGGGTGGGGGGGGAGGTCCCTTGTCCTTGGGGAATGGCAGAGCCCAGCCAGAGCCTGGGAGCCCAGCTGTGCTGTGTGACCTCAGGTGGTTTACCCAACATCTCCGAACCTTATTCTTTCCCTCCTTTCCTTCCTTCTTTCCACTCTTCCTTCAGCTCTCTCTGACTCATCCTGCCCTCTCTCATGCCACAAACATTTATTGAAACTACACCAGACTCCGTGGCCCAGGAGCACAGACCACTGCCCTCGGAGGCCTCACTTGCCAAGAACTGCAGGACTGAACATGGCCCCAGCCCCTGAGACCCCACCCCTGGGGGACCAGGTGGGACAGGACTGGTCTCTGAACCATGGGAGAGCCAAGACAGCCTTTTGAATCAAGCCCGGGTTCTAAGTCCCCATTTCCTGACTGTGTGACCCTGGGCAAGTCACTTCACTGCCCTGAGCCCCAGTTTCCTTATTGAACAAATGACAAAACCCATATTGTGAGGTTAAATGCCACCTCTGGCTGGTAAGGGGTTATTCTAAAACTTCACCTTTGTGTCTACCTTAAGGCTTGGAGATCCTTACGGAGGTGAAGGACTGATCTCTCTAATGGTGGGGTTTAGGCATCAGTCAGTGACCCCGGGTACAAGACTTAACCTGGGATGCAGGGAGTTCTGAGCGCCTCTGCCCCGGATATTCTTCGTTGTCTGCAACCTGCTTTACTTACACATCAGACTGTCCCTGTTATGGGAGGAGGGGAGTCCTGATTCTCCATGGCATCATCACTAAGTAGTTTTAGGTAACGCTTTTTGAGCACTTACTATCGTGCCGGTATTGAACAGACATTATCTATGATGCCCAGAGGTGGAGGTCCTTATTATACCCATTTTGTGGAGGAGGAAACTGAGGCTCAGAGAAGTCTAGTAAATTGCCCAGAATCACACAGCCAAGAGTGACCTCAGATGCTCCCCATCCAGGCATTGCAGGGCACTTCTCCTTCATGAGATGACGAAGGTCCTACCTACACTCTTTGAGGACCTGGATTCCATTATCACCCTCTCTGGGCCCCCACTTTTCCTTTAGTAAAATGGAGTTTTGAATCCTTATGTGTCCAGTAAGATAAAGCAAGGCAGGGCTTCCCAGTTCCTCTGAACAGAGAGGAAAACTGAAACCCAGTGGGGGGTGGGGCATGTCTTTAGGCCCTGCGCCCTGGCCCCTGCTTGCCATTTCCTGGAAGCCAGTCTTAACCCGACTGGCCCTTGATTGCTCAAGTGACTGCATCACTCAGGTGACCATGGTTCTCTGGAAAGGGGAGAGGAAGGAAGCAGAGATAGCTGTGTGAGCCGGGGTCAGGCCCCGGGGTTCTGTGCTAAGCCCCCATACCAGGAACAACCTGGTGGGTATTCTAATAAGAATCATATGAGTTCCTGTCCTGCAGGGATTCCCAGACCTTACAAGGGAAATTAGCAGCAAGTAACGAAGAAGCTAGCGTTTCCAAATGGAAAAGAATGGACAAAAGCAAAATACACCTTTCCACCGGGGCAGGGCTGGAGCCTGTAGAAACATTAACAGCCTGTGGATCTCCTTCTGCAGAGCTTGACTGTCCCCAGACCTCCTGTTTCTCTTTGAGGTCCCTGTCCCTCGGGGCCAGGTTTGGGGACACTGGCATCTTTGTTTCAAAACTCAGGGACCCCGGTTGTCAAGTGATCATTACATACTCGGTGCTCAACCTCAGTCATTTTGGTGGACTCTTACTCCAGGCCTGTAAGGGAGGAATTCTTGCCCCCATTTTGCAGATGGGAAACTGAGGCCTGGAGAGCCAAAATACATGCCTGTGGCGGCACAGGGGCAGAGTGGGAACTCAAAGCCGGGTTTCTTGACTAATGTCCACTCACCCTGCTTCTTCCTCTGAGCTCTTGCCAGCTGCAGGAAACGGTTTTTACAATATCTGTAAAATGGGGTGGCAATTACAAGTGTCACTCACAACGTTATTTATATTTTACAGGTCAGCACTGAATTATGAATTTGTTGACCAAGACCCCAGGCAGGGCCCTCTGGGCCCAGGGACAAACATCTACGAAAGCAACATGGGTTTATTCCTTGCACTGTGTTACACAGGAATGGGAACGAAGGCCAGTTTGGGAGCCCAGATCCATCAACAGACATGGAACTTGTCCCAGAAAAAAAAGTGGGGAGGCCTACAGGCCCCAGTCTCTCCAGAGATCCTCTCTGCTCAGGCCTCATGTAAGAAGCACGGGAGGCTGGGGAACCAGAGAGGTCAGGATGGACACAGCCAGCGTGCTATGTTTCCGGGATCAGAGGTCGAATCCCTGGAAGCTCGGCTTTAATCCCTTCTGGCACACAGCGGATCTTCAGGGAAGCTCAGTGGAGGGAGACGGGGAGAGGGGAGGGAGGGATGGGTGGGCGAGTGGATGGAGGGATGGATGGATGGAGGGAGGGATGGATGGGTGGGTGATGAGGGGGACTGAGGGATGGATGGGAGGGGCAAATCATCACACTGGGCTTCAGGAAGAGGTGGGGGTGTATCTGCGTCTGTGGGCATATCTGCGTGTCTGCAGAGTCCGTGTCTGCACGTGTTCATGTGCCTATCAGTGCCCCAACCTGCTTTTGTGTCCACACCTGATGACGTGTGCGTGTCTGTGAGGTCAGTCCATGTGCGTCTGGGAGCTGGCTACATCCGGACACCTGTTGGTCTGTGGGTGGCTTGGGTTGGGGACCTGTCCCTGTGTGTCTGGCTGTATCAATGCCTTGGTGATTTTAACCTGATTTTGTGTCCTTGCCACTGGGTCTCTGTGTCCGGGTTCATCTGCCGTATCTGTTGGAGGGTCTGTGTCACTGAGTGTCCATGTCCCATTGTCGCTGGTTTTGTGTCTGTGCCTGCTCCAGCTGTATCTGTATCTGAGTGTGTGTGTGTGTGTGTGTGTGTGTGTGTGTGTGTGTGTGTGTGTGTTCTCCATCCGGGGCAGCTCTGACTATGATCCGTGGCTGTGGGTCCAGGTAAGCTGTGTCCTGGTGCAGCCCTGTGTCTGTACCTGCCTATATCTATTTCTGCGCCTCCGTGTCTCTATCACCCAAGGTCTGATTAGGTGTCCAGGTGTGTCTGCGGGGTCTGGTCTCCTTGTGGAGCCCCATCCGTTGCTGTCCCAGCCTCCATGTCTGTCCGCTCCTGCAGGGGGCGCCCTTGCCCAGCGGCTGCTCCCTCACTCCCTCGGGCTCCTGCCCCTGGGGGCACCCTAGCGGGCCCAGACTGGGCAAAGGTGGCCCCACCAGATCCCCGCCTTCCAGCACGGCCCCGCCCCCTGCCCGCCCAAAGCGGGCTATAAGTTCACGGCTCTCTCAGCGGCAGCAGTGCTTGCCTTCAGTGGTCGCACTTGGAGGGTCCAGCCACCAGTCAGAGGAGGAGCCACCGCCACCACCTGACCATGGCCGAGGGTGAGTATCAGGCTCAGCGCTGCCACACCGCTCAGGCGCCCTGCGCCGTGCCATCCCTCCCTGGTCTCAGGGGTCCTGCCTGGGAAACACCTGGCCAGGGGCTGCTCGGTCCCTAAGTCCCCCAGTCTGGGAGCAACAGGAAGGCTGGGCTGGGTGAGGAGTGCCTGGCTCTCAGTCCTGGCCCAGCTTGGGCCCTTTACTTTCCACATCCCCAGGGCAAGATCATTAACCCCTGCCTCCCTGGATCAGATGAGGCAGCGGAACGTGAAGATGTGTTGTAAACTGTAATGTACTGGGCTAGTGGACCATTGTCACTTGTCCTCAGTCAATTAGTGGGGCTGGGTCCCATGAGGCTGTGCAGAGGGGTCTGGCCCAGCCTCAGCACGCATAGCTTTGGTTAGTCCCTGCCAGCCCGTGTGCACGTTCTCCCTAGTGGTGCCTGGGAGACTGCTTGGCCCTGGGGCCAGAGAAGAGGTTCCAGCACCCTGTGAGGGACTGGGCTGCCGGGAGACGGGTTCTCTAAGGTCCCTCCAGCCCTCAGGTTCTACAACTCTGGTCTTGGGCCACTTGTTGATTCTCAGTTTCCCCCTCTGTAGAATGGGCAGCCCTGCGGCTCTTGGTACATCCAGGAGGGCCAAGAGGAGTAGGGAAGGGATCTGATTAATTTCTTACCTGCTCCTCCCACTACACACACACACACACACACACACACACACACACACACACACACACGCACACGCACACGCACACACACACGTAGTGGCAGCACTTCTGTCCCAGGGGAGGGATTTCTGCAATGGGGGACGTCAGTGCACAAATGCACTGCACCCCGTGTCCTGGCTAACTCTCCGGTCAAGTTCATTTGGAGATGGCCTAGGCACACTGCAGGAGGTGCGGGCAGAGGGAATGTGAAGAGGGAGGCGGGGCACACGGAAAAGGGAAGAGCGGGAAGGAAACCAGCTCAGGGCTGGCTGTAATGGGTGACCTAGGTGGCCACTTGTCCGCAATGCATTTTCCCATCCCCATTCCCATTTTCTCCAAGAGAGGCTCTGTGGGGCTGGGGGACCCTGGAGGTGCCGATTGTATGAGCAACCTGCCCTATTACCACGGTGGCCACTTCCTACAGGGGTCCCACTGGCCTGGAAGACCACGGCTCCTTTCTCGGCACAGAAATCCTAGGATCCTAGAACTCAGTGTTTCTGTGCCTTTGGGGCTGGGCACGATTTCTGGCAATCCTTCAGACGATAGCCCAAGAAGGCACCCCACCTTCCCCAACCCAGGAACTGACCATCTCTCTAGGGTCTCCCAGGGGGACCATGGAGGGGTCTCTTAACTGCTTAAGCTTTCTGGAATAGAAGTTTCCAAAAACAATGTTTTCTTACCCCAGCAGGCCCGCAGGAGTTCTCTCTGGTGGCGCGGAGGTCTCTCCTGCTGTGAGTGCAGAGGGGGTCAGCTTCCTCAGGCCTCCTCCCACACTCAGAACAACACGGGGTGGGAGGGAAGGGAAAGAAGGAGTGGGGGATGGTGAACAAACCCTGAGCTGTGAGTGAGGTGGTTTCCAGTGCAGGCTTCAGACTCCACAGCCCTGGATTCAAACCCGAAGCCGCCGCTTGTCATGGGACCTGGGACCACAGAATATTTTCCTCTACACAGTCGAGGTGGTGATGGTACCGTGTGGGTGGAGAGGCTGTGAGCTTTAAGTGGAGATAAGCCATGTCAGGGTCCACCCTCAGCAGTCACTGGGCACTATGGGATCTTCCACGGCAAAAGCCAGGGACCTGGGTCGATGTCCCCGTGGAAGGACCCATTTGCTGGGTGACTTGGGCAAATTCCTGCCCCTGGCCTCACTCAGCTGGACCACATACTCTCGACGGACCCCACAATGCTGAGAGTCTGCCTTGCCCACTCTCCCCATGCTATGGTCTTCCTAATCATGACCTTGAGCTTGCCAAGATTTATGAGGTTTGCACTTCCCTCAGACCTCCACCCACACGCCACCCCTATCTCCACCCTTCAGCTCCCTCCGAAACTATAAATAGAGCTTTCACATATCAGACTCCTGTCCTGGGCCGGGCCTTGGGGAAAGGGTTCCCAGCATCCTCTCCTAGTCCTCACAGAAGAGTTTTGAGGCTTCAGAGGAGGTCCAGAGAGGGAGAGAGACCTGCCCAGGATCACACAGCAGCACAGCAGGATCAAAATGTAGGTCCAGAAGACTCCAAACACCCCACATTAAAAAAAAAAAAAGTTTTTATTATGGAAAATACTGAATGTATCTCAAAGTAGAGAGAAGTTTAGAAGAGTTTTTAAAAAATCAGGATCCAAGTGGACCGAAATGTCTCTTAGGTTTCTCTTAACCTACAGTTTCTCCCTTCAACGATTTTTTTTCCCTGCAATTTATTTGTTAAGGATCCTCCGCCTATTGTTTTCCCAGAGCATGTGTTTCTGTCGATTACATCCTGGTTCTGTGTGGAACATGTTCCTCAGTCCTCCTTATTTCCTATAAATCGAAACTCGAAACCAAAAGGCAAAGCCCATGTAAATAATCTACACCAAATACTGCTCCTCACCTCGTTTTTAACACAAGAACCCTTTAATAAGGACAGAACAGCTGGCACTGAAGAAAGCAGGTGATGGGCCAGGCACCTTGCTGAGCGGTTCCCAGCAGTCCTGGGGACAGAGGAGGAAGGTGACGCCCGTAAAGGGGACTTGCCTGAAGTCACACTGCTGGAAGGTGGCAGAGACCTCCCCCAACACGCCACAGTGGGCACGACCTTGTGACTGAGAGTTGGGGACAGATGGCCCCCCCTAGCCCCAGGGTGGCAGGGCGGGGCGGGGGATTGGGAGGGGGTAGGGTGGGTTGCCATTATTTAAAGGGGACTGGCTCCCGGATGACCCTGGGGGTCCCCACGTCCAGGGAGCCCCCAGGTTACAGCTGGCTGAGAGAGGCCACCACGGCTCATGCCCCTCCCACTGTCTCCGTAGATCTGGTTCTGAAGAATTGTGACCTGGAGCTGGAGGTCAATGGCCGTGACCACCACACAGCCGACCTGTGCCGGGAGAGGCTGGTGGTGCGGCGGGGCCAGCCCTTCTGGCTAACCCTGCACTTCGAGGGCCGAAGCTACGAGGCCGGCGTGGACAGCCTCACCTTCAGTGCGGTGACCGGTGAGTCCCTCCACCACCCCCTCGCCCTGATCTGTGATTTCACGACCCCTGACAATGGGGCATGGGGCTCCATTCCTCTTTGGCTCCTGAGGAGTTCCTAGCAGCCACTAGCTCCATTTTACAGATGAGGTGACTGAGGCCCAGAGCGTGGAGGGGGTGATGCCCCAGGCCACCCAGCCTTGTAAACAAGTGGGCTGGACACCGGGTTCAGAAAACCCGTTATCACCAACGAGTGGGGCTCAGCTTCCTACCATGAAGGTCTATCAAGGTCTGCTCGCTCTTGCCCACATCAAAACAGCTTTCAACTCTTATCAACAGCTACTTCCCCAAATCCACTTAACCCGACCAGGCCTCTGGGCTCGGGCCCACGTCGGGTGCGTCTGGGTGGTAGAGAGAACCCAGCTGGCTCCGTGTCTCTGAGAAGACAATTTTGTGTTCCCATAGTTCCTTCTCCAAGCTTCGGGAGGCCGCCTCAGGCTCGGGGGCTGACGGACAGACCTGGATTCTGGTGCAGACTAAAGTGCCCACCCACTGTGTGACCTTGAACAAGTTGCTTAGCCTCTCTGAGCTTAAGTTTTACCTGGTGCAAAGCAGTCGTGGTGGAGGGTTGTTAGGGCAGAAGGGCCTGACGTGGGGGAGGGCCTTGCAGATGTTAGCAGCTGTTGCTGCTCTCCCTCCAGGGGGGTCCAGCGATGGGTGAGGGGACAGTGAGGCCCCAGCCACCCCATCCCCAGATGCCCAGTGTCCAATCTTCTTGGCTTGCCATTCCTGGGAAAGGAGCCTTGAATGCCGAATCTCTGGATTTGGCTTTGGGTGGGAACCACTCTCTTGAGGTCAGCTAGGGGCCTTCTGGCTGGGACTCTGCTAAAGGGTGAGAAAGGGCAGTTCTTTCTGAGACCTACAAGAACAGAGAGAGTCGCAAACAGGCTGAGGCCTGTTTTTACCTGGCAGCCCTTTGATAAGGCTTATCACTGCGCCTGCAGACCCGCCACGGATATCCACCCCAAGACTTTCCTCCCTCTCCCTCCCCTTCTGGCAGGGATACACCCACTACCCAGGACTGGCCCCCTTCACACGCAGCCAGCACCTTTAGGGCCCGTTTTAACTGACCTCAGGAGCCTCCAAGAGCCTCTGATCTTTCTAGCCTCAGTTTCCCTCCCTGTAAAGTGGAACGCTATAGTGCATAACAGGATACCTGAGAAGAGTCAGACTTGGGATGACGAGAATCACAGCACCTATAGAGCACCTACTGTATGCATGCTCATCGTAAATCCTCCCATCTTAGAGACATAATGAGACCCCATTTTACAGATGAAAATACTGAGGCTCAGAAAGGTCAAGTTACCTGCCCAGGTCACACAGTGAGTTAGGGACAAAGCAGGATTCAAACCGTGTCCCCAGTGCTGAGGTTATCCTTGTTGTGAGCTGACAGCAGGCACATTGACCTGTTCACCACAAGGGCCATCCAGGCCTCAGTTTGTTCCTCTGTGAAACGGAATGGTCAAGGAGTTGCAGGTGGGAACAAACTGTGACTTCCACCTTCTTTCTCTTCTTTCACTCTCAAGGCATCCCCTGTTCCTCCCCTCATCTAGGCAGCCTGGGGCTCGGTAATGAGGCCCTAAGTTCAGGCTCGGGGTGGCCAGCTGATCTTCCCACCCCAGCAACTCATCTTGGTCCTCCAGTCTCCACCGACTTATCTCAAACCCAAGCCAGTCCGCCCTGATCACCTCCAGAGCCCTGGCGGGCAGTCTGGGGAGGCATTCCGCCCCTGGAGGCACACAGCTTCCGTGTCTGCGTTCCCTAGAACTCGGATGGAGTGGGGAAGCCTGAGGGACAATACCAGGAAGCCGGACCTTTCACCTCAAAGCCTGGCTTGGATTAGCACCCAGCCCCGGGCCTGGCCTGGCCACCCTGCTCTTATGCCAGAACCTTCTAGCTTGTGATCAGCGTGTCCTACCTCTTTAGGGAAACTGAGGCCCAGGGAGGGGAGAGCGCTGGTGAAGGTTGCTCAGTGAGCAGAGTATGTGGCCTGAGCCTATATAGCCCGAGATGGTGTGTATTTTGCCCAGATGGTTGGAGACCTGGTAGGCTCTGTTATGGGGAACAGATCACAATAGACAAACATGGTCCTTATTATGGGAATAAAGCTTTGCTTCCCTCTAAGAAGGGGCCAGGGTTCGGCGGGTGAGTGCGGTGGGACCGAGGTCAGCCTGAAGGAGTAGCGAAAAGAACATTTATGAGGCTGATAGAGGGCTTTCTTCCAGAAGGTTTCCCTCATCCACTCTCCCCACCCCACCCCAACCGTGGTCTGGGAGAGTCCCTAGGACTCCTGAGTCTCCAGGTCATTCAGGCCCAGAGGGGTCCCTGAAGCATCTCTGGCCCCACAAAGTGTACCATGTGGAGTGGCAGCCAGTGAATTTTCGGAGCCAGCTTACGTGAGCAGCGGCGGGGACCAGGGGCACAGCCTGTCCTCATCTCCCCCCTGCCCAGGGCCCCCTGGAAGAAAGGTGTCTGTGCGTGTGTGTGTGTGTGTGTGTGTGTGTGTGTGTGCACACGCGCGCATGAGCACAACTGCCCCAGGATGGAGAGAAAGGGAAATGTGTTTCCTGACCTGTCCTTCAGGGGGTATGCCAATAATGACCGTGACTGTGGGACCTGGCCCAGGCTGTTACCATGGTGACCAGATCATTGATCATCCAGAGACATTTCTGAGAAAGAAAGAGCACCATTAAGAACTTTGCTGGGGCCACGGCTGTAAACTGGGACTGTCCCAGGCAGACGAGGCCACGTGGGCATCCTGACTTTGTTCCTCTCAGGCTCAGTTTCCCTACCTGTAAAGTGATTCAACTGAACAAGGCAATTTCTACATTTCACTCCAGTCCTCAAAATTTGTTGTTTGGTCTGAGGATTCGGACTTTTAATGGTCCCTTTTGGTGACACAGAGAAACGCTCACGTATCCTGCATAATTACTGTTTTAGTCACTGTTTGGAATGCTTTCTGTGAAGTCTCTGCCGGTCCTCGAAACTGCGCTAGGACATGGGAGTGACAGTAACAAAAAATACTTGTCATTTATTGAGTGCCTACTGTGGCCCAGACACCATCCAATGCACCTCCACCTTTTAAAGCTTTACAATGACCTTATAAGGAGGTATTTGTAATAGTCTGTAATTGACCCCATTTTACAGATGAGCAAGTTGAGGCACAGAGAAGCTAAGTAGCTTGTCCAAGGTCACAGAGCCACTTTGAAACCTAGAATCAGACCTTCCCAGGCATGCGGTCTAAGCCTATTTTCTTCTTTGATGAGAAAATTGTAGATCAGAGAGGCCTGGTGACTTAGCCTGGGTCACACAGTGCTCAGAGCCTGAGCAGGGCAACCAGACCCCGGCTGGCTCTCAGGCGCCCAGGGCTGCCCAAATGCTCAGGAACATTTAAAGGCTTACAGCCAATTCCTGGCACCCAGACAGGGCCCCGGAGGCCTGTGTCATGCCCGTTAGCTCATGGTTATATTTGGGTCTGGGTGTGGGTGGGGCTGGAGGCTTGGGAGGAGGGGCAGGGTGTGGGGAGGGAACCCCTCAGGGAACAGGCCCCCATATTGTCAGCAGCAGGTGGGCCGGGCTACAGGGAGGGAGATGGAAGAATAAAAATAAACTTTCCTGGGCAGCCGCCCAACCAGGCAGAGAAGGTTCTGCTTCTCCTCTCGGCCACCCAAGTCCAGAAGGGGTGACCAGTCCCTCCTCGCCCTCCCATGACTCAGAGCTGCTTGCAAGGGCAGGTCTTCCTTCCCCCCACCAGAAAAAGCAGCCAAGCTTGAAGCTGGCTCCCTGTCTCACGGAGCCGTCAAGACCCCTGCGAGGGAGCATGGGAATGAGAGGCGCCGTGGAGGGCAGCCCAGAGCCTGGAGACCTGCGCTCAGATGCTAACTTTGCCCCAGACCCCTGGAGGTGTCTTTGGAAGACCTCCTCTCTCTGAGCCTCAGTTTTCCTACCTGTACAAGGGGTCTCAGGGGAGGCGGGAAGTTCCCAGAGCCAGAGGGGGCTGTGGGGAGACGAACACCTAGAGGTCGGGCCGGCCAGCACCCCACAGCAAGGGGCCTCTCAGATGGGCTTCCCTGGGGACATCGGAGGACCGAGGTCCTCTCCTGCTCAGAGTCTGAGCAGCTTCTTCTGAAAGGGAAAGCTGCTTCCTAGCAGGGGAAGGATTCAGGAGGGAAAGGGGATGCTCCCCAAGGATTCCTGTTCGTGCTGCAGGTGGACACGCAGAGCCCGGAGAGCGGGAGGGTCTTGTGCACGGTCATGGCTGCCCAGGAAGCATGACTGAGACCCCCCAGGTGGAGTTGTCCCCTCTCCCAGCAGAAATCTGTCTGTTGCTTGCTTTTCCCACATTCTCACAAAAGCGCCCCGCAAGGCTGGGTCTGACCTTCACTTTGTAGAGGAAGAAACCAAGTCTCAGGGAGGTGAAACCTCTTGCCAAAGTTCCCTCAAGGGTCAGCAGCAGAACTAGACCGCCCCCCCCCCTGGCCCGCGGTCCCCGGCGTGTGCCCGGCTCCCTCCCTGCCCGAATCTGGTTCACGGCCAACCCGGCCTTTTCCCCGCATCAGGTCCAGCCCCCAGCGAGGAGGCCGGGACCAAGGCCCGCTTCCCGCTGTCCGGCGCTGCGGAGGAGGGTGCCTGGACGGCCGTGGCAATGGACCAGCAGGACGGCGTCCTCTCGCTGCAGCTCAGCACCCCGGCGAACGCCCCCATCGGCCTGTACCGCCTCAGCCTGGAGGCCTCCACCGGCTACCAGGGCTCCAGCTTCGTGCTGGGCCACTTCACTCTGCTCTTCAACACCTGGTGCCCAGGTGAGCCGCGCTCTCCATGGCAGGGGGGAGGCGGGGAGCTGGGCAGGCCTGGACCCCCCGCGGGGGCCACGGATGGTGGTGGGGGAGGGTTATGGGGCCGAAGATGGAGGGAAGGCGCCCCTGGGCAGCGCCGTGCTCCCACCTCCCAGAGACCTTGCCATGTCCTGTTACCCGCCCCAACACCCACACACGGGGAGGGACAGGCACTTGTCACACCGCCACCAAGCGACCTCACCCCGCGTCTGAGGCGCGTGTGTTCCCCGAGCCCTGTGACCTGGGGTTCCCAGCCCCAGTCAGGAGTGGGGTGCGCAGGGGATGCCCGGGGCTGCGGGTCCACATCTGGTTCTGGTCCAAAGGGCTCTGTTTAAAATTTCAGCAGCCTGGCTTGGGGAGGGGAAACTGAGGGAGGCGGAGGGGTAGGGTGGCCGGAAGTGGTGGACAGGAGCCAGTTGGTGACCTAAGTGCCTCCTTACACGCTTCCTCAATGCTTCCTCTCAACAATCCCAAGGGGGAGACCGTCAGTGTCCCCACAGGCTCCGAGAGGTCAAGTGGCTTTCGGAAGCTCCTCAGTGAGTAAGTGGACGATGCTGCACAAAACTTGCAAGCTGGAGGGGACGGCTTGAAGAACTGAGGCTCGCTCGAGGAGGAAGGGGGAGGCAGGGGCTGCCACACCCCTTCCTGGGCCTCAGTTTCCCTCGAGGACCAGCAGCGCAGTCGGAACTGTTTCCTTCTTGCTGCTGCATGGGGAGGCAGAGAGACAGGCCTGTGGGTGGCCCCCAGCCTAGGAGTGGGGTGTCCTTCCTCAAAGCCGGGGCCCAGCCACAAATTCTGCCCTCTCCAGCATCAGACAACTAACTCCTCACTGGGCCGCTGCTTTATCTTTTTCTTCTCCATTTTGGGGCATTTTATAACACAATTGAGGGGAAAGGTTTTTTATTTTCTCTTTTACATATCTTGGCTTGTATTTTTAATTACCATAGTAAGACACAAGGATGTCCTCTTCATATAAGCTTTAAACACTGCGGGGAGACAGCTCCCACTTGGACTCCCCTTGGGGAGCAGAATTAGGAGCTGTCCTGGGGGCTCATCTCCTTAGATCCTGTGTATAAGCCTGAAGACGCTGCCGCCTTAACGGGCTTCTCTGTCTCTCTTAAACATAAAAGGATCCCACAGCATACATCGACCTTCAACTTGTTTAACTTGTCCGCCTACCACACATCCTGACAATCTTGCTGCATCGGTGTGCATACACATCTGCTTTTTCTTTTTCTTTTTTTTCTTTTTAAAGATTTTATTTATTTATTTGAGAGAAAGAGAAAGAGAGAGCACAAGCCAGGGGGATTGGCAGAGGGAGAGGGAGAAGCAGGCTCCCTGATGAGCCGGGAGCCCGATACGGGGCTCAATCTCAGGACCCCAGGATCATGACCTGAACCCAAGGCAGAAGCTTAACTAAGCCAGCCAGGTGCCCTGCTTTTTCTTTTTAAGAGAGCAGAGTGCTCTGTATCTTGCCAGTGTGGACTGTTCATCGATCTGGCCCTTCACCCGGGGACAAAAGGGCGTCCCTGGGGGATCCTCATGGGAAGGGCGTCTATGGGGCACCCTTGTTCACACACCCCGGGGCCACATGGAACAGTTTCTCAGGACAGAAGTGGCCTTGCCAGACGCCAGTGTAGACTTGTTTGGATTTCGTCAATGTACAGAGCTTACAGCTAGTGGGCTGCCTGGCCCAGGGAGCAGGAAGAGGCCAGTGTCCCCCGCTGCTCACCAACATGGCAGGGTTTCAGAGTTCAGAGAACAGAGAGCGAGGATCTGGGGCTTTCACCTTCCTCTGGCCTTTCCTCCAGGCCTGCCCCATCGCTGCCCTGCGGGTTAGGGTGGCTGTCAGCCAAGCAGCACAGTGACTAAAGTGACCCACATCCCAGGGGGGGAGCCTGGAGGGGGCTGGTGGGGCTGGTGATGCTCAGGCAGGAAGTTGGGCTGGGTGGGGGTGGGGCTGCTGGGTGGGAACACTGCTGACCCTCTGGGACGTGCCCCCGAAACCAGAGCCTTCTACTCTCTCGAGCTCAGTAAGGACACGAGGACAGGAGGGAGCGAGCATGAAGTATGCGCAGGACCTCTCATCCCCAAGGCCCCCACGTTGACCGGCCGAGCGGGGGGAGGGCACAGTTCCTGGCTCCTGGGTCAGGGTGTGGTCAACACTCTCACCCCGATGGCGAAACACCGTGGGTTTTTCTTTCTCTTTAGTTCTTTCTCCTCCACCATCGGCCGTCTATTGTTCATTTGCTGGAAGGCTGATTTTTATTTGCAGTCCTGGGAGCCACAGTGCAGGGTCTAGAAGACAAAAGATGCTCGGCCACTCACACGTTTGCTTTGCTCCGTGCCGTTAAGAGGGGGCTGCAGATGGGCCTGATGGAGCCTGGGGCCCCAAGGGCCCTGAGCAGCTGTGTTCCGGGCCAGTGCCACCGTATTTTTAGGGACCCATAAAAATGTTTTAATTTCTTTTAAAATCAGAAGCGAAAAAGGAGATTTTAGGTCAGCGAATAGGTTTTAATATGTTGTATAATATATTTATCATTATACTAATACAGTCATAAAATATATTATTATTATTATTTATGGAAGAAGGGGCCCACCAAAGTCACAAAGTGGCTCTGAATTTCCTCTTCTCAGTCTCAGTTTCTTCACCTGTGAAGTGGGGGATGGTAAAGGCCAGCTTGACCTTTGACCCTCTGCCATCTGACCCCAACGGCCCCAATCCTCTTTTCTGTGGTCACCAGCCACCAGGAGCTAAGTGCCATCTGGGCAGCTGTCCCTGCGCTGTCCCTGGTCTGCTGCTTAGCATGTCATTCCACCAGACTCCGAGTATCTAAATCTTAGTCATTTGTCGACACAGTGATCATAAGCCACCAGCTCTGGGGCGCCCTCCCTGACCACCGCCCCTCCCCCCAGCTGGACAGGACCCCACGTCCCCTGAGCCCCAGTGACCCTGGGAGGCTTTCTCTCTACCTTGAATCACGCTCCGTCTCACACTGGCTCAGGGCTTTAGCTCGCAAAGCCCCTTTTCAGGTCTGCATCCCATTTTCCTCTCAGGGAACACAGGGAGGGGACAGAGAAGGAGAAGTGATCTCCCCACGGTCACACAACAAATGAGGGTCAGCTGGAGACTCGTGACTCCTGGTCTGGTGCTCCTCTATTTCTTGGGTGGACATCAGTTTTCCTATCTGTAAAATGGGCTTTCAAAGTCCCTTTCTCATCGTGCTCTTGTGGAAATTAAGTGTAATATACGTCATACACTTCTCACGGATAAGTGTTAGAGAAATGGCAGCCACTGATAATACTAGCTGAAAACGCCTCATCTCATGGCTATGGGGTTATTAATGAATGATTAGCTTTTCTGATTCAAAGATAGAAGGACCTCTGAGACTCTGAGCTGGCCCTGGGTCTTGGCACCCTGGCTGCTGTGTCGTTGGGGACCCTGCGCCCTGCCAGACCCAGAGCTGAGGCCCCTTCTTTCCCACCCCCAGCGGATGCTGTGTACCTGGACTCAGAGGAGGAGCGGCAGGAGTACGTGCTCACCCAGCAGGGCTTCATCTACCAGGGCTCGGTCAAGTGCATCAAAAGCATACCTTGGAACTTTGGGCAGGTAGGGCCACATCCTGTCCTTCCCAGCTGCTGTGGTCCCACAGGGTGCGGGGCCCTGGGTCTGAGGAGGTCAAAGCTACAGGCGTGTGAGCTGGTCTCTGAGCTCCCCACCCCATGCTGTCAGGGATTCAAGGGTCCTGAAGTGGCTAGAGGATCAGAGGAGGGGTCCAGGCCAAGCCTGAGGTCCTACAGCAAAGGGTTACCCTACCCTCCATGGGAACAGCAGCCCCAGATTCAAAGTGGAGCAAGAGTCAGGAGAGCTTTTGGGAATTGTGGGGCTGGCAGATGCTCTAGGAGGGAGAAAGGGAACATTCTAGGCTGTATACCAAAATAATAGAAATGCTATTATGTGTGCTGAAAGGAGGCTTTATACCATTATTTAGATCAGTGGATTTCAAACTCAGATATATATAGAATCACCAGAAAAGTGTTTTAAAACACAGATCAAGGAGTCCTCCCCTGCTCCCGCCTAGTTTCTGACTCAGTAGGTCTGGGTGTGGGCTGAGAATTTGTATTTTGACAAGTTCCCAGGCAGTGCTGATGCTGCTGATCAGTGGCCATACTTTGCAAACCATTAGCTGTATCAGTTAGCTACTGCTGAGTAACAAACAAGCCTGGAATGTACAGGCTTAAAACAACAGCTGTTTATTATTACTTACAAATTTGTGGGTCAGCTGGGGCATCGCTGCCTAGGCTGGGGTTGGCTGACCTCCACTAGATGGCATATCTGTGTTCTATGTGGTTCCTAATCCTCCAGCAAGTCAGCCCAGGCTGGTGGTTCAAAGTACGCTTCTTATTTTCTCTGCCATCCAGCCTCCCATGAAAATTCTTGAGACAGTGCTGAGAAAACCCATGAAGCAAGGGTCATCCTCCTTCCTGGCCCTTCGGCGTCCTGATGTGTTGCGGGGGTGTTGGGCTTTTGGGATGGGGTTCACCTCGAGACTTTTCCCAACAGCCCCTGGGGTAGGACTTCCATATTCAGGCCTCCAGAGTCCTGCCCGGGAACCACAGGGAAGTCCTCCCTGCGTGGTGTGGGGCTCTGACCTCAGTTTTCCCATCTGAATAGTGGGGATACTAAGTGTAAGATTATCTACCCAAGAACCTATAGCCTGCTCTGGGATGTATGTGAAATGGTGGTGTGGGGCGGGATACAAAAAATATGTCACAAAGTCAACTGGCTCTTAATTCCCAGGGGTCTGTATTTCCCCCTGAGAAACAGAACAAAGCCAAGTCCTTCCTTTCATTCCATGAGTTCCTGTTCTGTGTCCAGGCTTGTGTTGAGCCATTGAACACAGCCCTGTTGAATCTTCCGGAAGCCATCAGAATCCAGAATGATAAGAACTAGAGGAAGGAAGTGAATAACTGTGGATGGGAATGAGGGCGATTCCTGATATAGGCAAGGTCTGAGCTGGACGATGGAGGAGGCAGAAACACGGTATACAAGGCAGAAGGAACTGCCTGAGCAAAAGCTCAGAGGTGGGAAAGTTTATCTTGTGCTTAAGAAGAATTCTGTAGCTCAGGGAGCACTTTATGTCTGAAGGAGTCCCAAGAGATGAAGTGTGAGAAGTCAGCAATGTCCAGGTTGTGAATGTCAGGCAGATGGCAATAAGGAGCCACAAAGGGGCTCAAAGCCATGGAGGGAGACCTGTGATGAAACCTGGTTTGGGACAAGACCGCAGAGGTGGGTAGCAGGGGGTGGATCGCCTTTGGACTGGTCAGAGAGGTGGTTCAGTGTAATGTGACAAGGAGGGAGGGCTCTACTTTTGATAAGGATAACATATGAGTTGCAAGGATAAGAAGGTATGAGCCATATAGAGAGTGGCAGGAAGCGTATTCCAAGCAAAGGAATTAGTAAGTGCAAAGGCCCTGGGGCAAGGAGTGGTGATAATGAGATCAGAGATGGGGTGGGACACAGATTGTGAAGGGCCTTGCAGCTCACAGGGAAAAGTCTAGATTTTATTCTAGGTGCAGTGGAAACAGAGGAGATAATTTACCTCCGTTCCAATCAGAATAGTGTGTTGGGGTAGAGGGGGTCGGTGGGTAGAGAGGATTCTCATCAGCTCTGCAGGGTGAGTCAGGCCTTAGGGGAAATGAGATATTTGGCACAGTGGAGATGGGAAAGGGGCAGTGGCAGGGACTGAGGTGACTGAGGCAAGGGAAGCCCCAGGGACACTGTGGGTTCTACTCCATGTTCCCAGGACCCCTCCACCACCCAGCTAGGCCCTGAATGCAGGCACGTCCCTTCCTCTTTCTCACAAACTCAGTCATTGTCATCCCCCTCCCCCCAGCCCATCCTGGGCCAGGCAGAGCTGGCATCACAGAGATGTGGCAGACCCAGCCCAGACTTACCTAGTGTGTGAGATGGAACAGAGAGGACCTATAGCTGCAGGGCTGCAAGGCAGGCTTCCTGGGGGAGGTGGCTTCTCATTTCCCTCATCTTTCTCTTGTTTTCCCCAACACAGTTTGAAGATGGGATCCTGGACATTTGCTTGACACTCCTGGACCTGAACCCCAAGTTCCTGAAGGATGCCTGCCGTGACTGCTCCCGCCGGAGCAGTCCTGTCTACATGGGCCGGGTGGTGAGCGCCATGGTGAGTGAGGGGCTGGGCCCGGGCCCACCCCAGGGTCGGGGCCCATCATGGGTCCCAGTAGGACCCCCCCTTCCTGTGATGATGGAGGCCACACTCCACATGGGGCTTGGTTGGGGAGACCCAGGAGGTGGGTGTATTTGGAAAGACAAGATTTATACAAACAAGGGTAATGTCATGTGGTCCCTAAAAGCAATTCATCCATTCATTCACTCATTTAGCAAATATTTATTAGAAGCCACCTGTGTCCTAGGCACTGGAGAAACAGGTGGGTGTAAGGCGTGAATGGTCTCTAACTTCGTAGAGTTTATATTCTTGTGGGTGGGG
>LNAC01000052.1:2282187-2424933 GCA_002007465.1 Ailurus styani
GGGAGGAGACAGACATTGACAGAAATACTGTGGGAATGGGTTATAATCAGAAATGATGATGCAGGCACCGAAGGAAGCCAGAGGTATGAGAGGGTCTAACTGCAGAATCCAACTTCAGGGGGAGGTTGGGGGGGGGCAGGGGGAAACCTCCCTAATTGATGATCCCTAAGCTGATATAGTAAGTGGGAGAAGAGCATTCCAGGGAGAGGGCACAGTTTATGCAAAGGCCCTGAGGCAGGAATGACTGGCAGGTTCTAGGAGCAGAAAGGAGGCTGGAGTGGAGTAAGCGAAGAGGAGTGGGGTGCAGGAGGTCTGCAGGAGTGAGACCATGCAGCCCTCATAGGCCACAGTCAGGAGGCTCAAATTTATTCTCAAGGCAATGGGAGTGTGAGGGGAATGATACAATCCAGGCAGGGGCCCAAGCAGGTCTTCATAAAACTCAGATCACATCTTGTCACTCTCCTCTCACCCCATGGACAAATTCATACCGCTAGCGTCACCTTCATGACCTTGACCCCTCGCCACCTCCTCATTTCTTCCCCTTCTCCCTCCACACCCCGGGCTCCAGACCCAACCACCTCCCTCATACCAGCCTGTCACACCTTGGTATCTTTGCATGAACTGTTCCTTCTCCTAAATTCCTTTCCCTGCCTTTCACCACGTACTGAACTCATAGCACCTGCTCCCCAGGCTTGGTCCCTCTGATGCCCCACTGGTTGTAGGTCAACTGCAACGATGACCAGGGTGTGCTGCTGGGGCGCTGGGACAATGATTACAAGGATGGCGTCAGCCCCATGTTCTGGATCGGCAGCGTGGACATCCTGCGGCGCTGGAAGACCTCGGGCTGCCAGCGTGTCAAGTATGGCCAGTGCTGGGTCTTTGCTGCTGTGGCTTGCACAGGTGAGCGACACGCTGGGCGGGGAGTGGGGAGGGAGTGGGGGGGGGGGCTGGAACCTGCTCACAGCCTCCCTGAGCCCGGGGGCGGGGGCAGAGAGAGCACTCGAGTGGGAATCAGGAGACCCCAGTTCTGGTCCTGCCTCTGCCTCCAATGCCGCCAATGTACTGTGAGGCCAGGAGTTGGCAGCTGCCCCTCTCTGGTCCTTTTTCCAACAAATACCCTCCAGGTGGTTATTAGGATCAAGGGATGTCATTTGGGAGGCAGCCTGGGGTCAGGGTTGAGAAGTTGGGCTTTGGAGCAAGACGGCCCTGAATTAAAAATCCCCAGTAACACTCACCGGCTCTAGGCCTTGAGTAGATGACCTCAGTTTCCTTGTCTGCAAAATGGGGGCAAGAGGACCTCCCTCCTAGAGTGGGTTGATAGAAAACTGCTCGGCCCAGAATTCAGCCCTGTGCAGCTCTTAGTAAATATTAGCTCTTAGTAACTCAATAATAACAGTCATATCAATATCAAGAAAGAGAAAGCACTTTCTAAAATGCAGATGAGGAAAAAGAAAGCAATTTAAAACCAAAATAGAAAATAAATCTTTAAAAAAATCTTAAAAATTCAAGCCCAGAAAATGGCGAAGATTGTTCTGGGCTGGGGATGGTGCGTATGACAATGGGTCACTTTCCTGTACCAGTTAAAAACACAGACTCCAGAGTCAAGGCCTGAATCCCAGTCCCAGCTCTGCTTCTTACCAGCTGTGTCCCTGGGTAATCACTGAGCCTCTCTGAGCCTGGCTCTGTTACATGCAAACCAGACATAACAGTGCTTTTATCCTGGGCGGTTGTGAGGATAATGTATGAAGTGCTGGAAATGACTTCAGATGCATAACAGCGAATAGGTATCTCATGCTGCTAAATTATTATTATGATGACTACCACTGCTATTATCATTTATTAGGCTCAGGAAATCTAGGAGGCTGGTCCTGATTCGCAGCTTCTCTGACTCTGGGACCAGGACCCAGGCCCAGTGAAGGGCCTGGGGGTGGCCCAGAGCTGTCCTCCACACCAGCAGTCTGGGTAGGGGCAGTGCGGCCCCGGCTCCCCGCTGGGCCGTCTCTGCTCCCCCTTCCCCTTGGCCAAACCACCCCTGCCTGCCTGCTTCTGGGACCTGAGCATTCTCTTTTCTTGTGCAAACTTCCCTGTCCCAGACCTCTTCCTCCGAAGGGCCTGAAAAGCCTCCTCAGAGAAGCCCACGGGTTTTCTAGAGACCCGCCACCGTCTGTGGCCTAAGTCCCCGAGCTCACCTGCAGATGCCTCCCTCCCCCAGGGCTGTGACTTCCAGAGGTCTTGCTCGAGACCCCTCTCTCCCCAGGGCCGGGGCTTAGTCCGGCTCCCTTGCAGCCTGGCGTGGGACAGAGCCAGAGAGAAGTGGCTCCAGCAAGCAGGCCCCCAGGGGCTTCCGCAGGGAGCCGCCTGCTGGCCTGGCCCAGGGTCTCTGGTGTCCCACTGCCTGTTTTGAATCCCAGTTCTGTCGCCAGCCCCTGGGTGGACTTGGGCAGGAGAACTGGGGTCTCCAAGCCTGTGTCCTCACCTATGAAGTGGATACACCGAGGTGATGGACCTAATTCCCAGGGAGATGACACCTCACACAGTGTTCAGTTCAACTTAGACTTGGGTTTGTGGGCTTCTGGGGGAAGGTGGGCTTCCTGAGCCAGATCCTGGAGCATTTTCAAAATGTCCGAGAGTCATTTGACTGGATAGGCGGTGACGGGATGGACGTTTGTCGTGACGGGCCCCGCGGCAGCCCACTCCTCCGCCCTGGGCACGAGGCAGACGAGACTGCCCACACCCACTGCCTCTCTGAATCACCGCCGCATCCCCGAAAGTTGCTATTCTTAGCTCCTCTTAGAAGAGGAAATGGAATCTCAGAGACCGGAAGTGGTTGCCTGAGGTCACACAGCTGGGAAGCAGCAAGGCCAAGCTTGACATCAGGTGTGCCCGGTTCTGGGGCAGCCTCCCGCCTGAGCCTGGGATGAGGAGGCCTCTTGGGACACCAGCTGGAGGACAGGGGTGAGGCCTTGCTCCTCAAGCGGGGAGCAGCGGGGACAGGCCCTGAGGCCTGTCCTGGAGCAAGGCCTGGGGTCAGCACGCAGGGTCTGCTGCCGGGGCCTCAGGCCGGGCAACCAGGCAGGAGGGGGAGGATCAACCCTGCCCTTCCTCCCCCTCCCAGGGGCCCTGATCGCGGGCCAGAATCCAGGGCCGGCCCAGGACCTCTTACCTGCTTGACAGTGGGCCCAGGGCCCCAGGGCAAAGGTCACACACACACTCGGCCTGCCATTTCCAGGACTCAATCTCAATCAAAACTAAAAGGCCAAAGTCCCACAGGTTACAGTCAGTAGGGCTTTTCTCACTTTAAAAAAAAAAGATATTTATTTCCTGTATCCGACCCCGAGAATATGTTACTTTCACAAAACACAGCAAAAGCTCCTGCCTCTTTGTCCCCCCTCCCCAGCCCCATAGCTGTGACCTCTGTACACTGTGCTTTGGCGTGAGCTCAGGGGCCTCTCCTTCCACGACGGTGCCCCAGCACAACTGCAGGCCCTGCGTGTGTACCATCACCTTGTGTGGTAGAGGAGGAAGCAAGGCTCAGAGAGGTGGAGGGACTAGCCCCAGGTCACACAGCCCGAAGCAGCGGGCACTGCAAGGAAGGCCCCCTGACCCTGCTCCACTGTGTGCTCCTTGCCCTGAATCTCTACTATTCTTTCCCTTCTTCCCTTTTCCCCTTCTTCCTCCTCCTCTCTCTACTTGATCCACCCCTTCATCCATTTGACAAAATTGTCTGTGCCAGACAAGATGGGATGGGGAAGGAGAAAAACCAGAAGAGACTCCTAATCTCACAAAACTGAGGGTTACTGGGGGGTGGGAGGGTAGGGATAGAGTGGATGGGTTATGGACACTGGGGAGGGTTTGTGCTATGGTGAATGCTGTGAAAGGTGTAAGCCTGATGATTCACAGACCTGTACCCCTGGGGCAAATAAAAAAAAAAATTGTGCCAGGCCTGAGCTGGGCTCTGGGCACATGAAATAAGACAGATCACTCACTGCTCTCAGAGGACAAATTAAAGGATCCCTCACGTGCCTGTCCATTGTGAATGATGATGAATCCCCAGTCTTGATGTGAATGAAAATAATGGAGCCATCTAAACCTGGTGGGTGGCCTTCCAGGCTGAGTGAACAGCATATGCCAATGCCCTGTGGCTGGCAGGAGTGTAGAGTGCTGGAGGAGCAGCAAGTGTGGCTGGGGCAAAGTGCCCAGGAGGTGGTCACGGGCCAAGTTTGTAGGGCCAAGGGCCATAGCCACAGGTCTGGCCTTGGCCTCAAGGGCCATGGGGAGCCATTGAAGTTTTAGCAGAGGAGTGTTGATGTCAGACTTGCATTTTTGGGTCTTCTTCTGTTAGCTGTGATGTGAAGAGGCAGAGTGGACATGGGGTGACCATTGAGGTGGGAACCATCATCTAGGTAAGGGGATGGTGTCCACCCTCAGCACCTGAATAATGGGTACAGTTCTGCCTGGGATACAGATGGGCATGTGGATGCTCAGAGCGGGGCAGATGGCTCCAGATCCTCTGCTCATCCCCGAATCCCGCTCTCCATCCTGTCCCCTCCCCCTCCCCCAGTGCTGCGGTGCCTTGGCCTCCCCACCCGAGTGGTGACCAACTTTAACTCGGCCCATGACCAGAACAGCAACCTGCTCATCGAGTATGTCTACAACGAGTTTGGGGAGATCCAGAGGGACAAAAGCGAGATGATCTGGTGAGCTGGGGCCCAGGGTCAGGGATAGACCCTACTGGGGAGGGTCCTATAGAAGGGAAACCTGGGAAGACTTCTCAGAGGAGGTCACATTTGAATTGGGGTTAAAAGTTGAAGAGTATTTGGAGAAAGGGGCACAGGGCCAGGGATGGCTCCAGGTAGGGGCCCCAGCATGAGCAAAGGAGGGAAAGTCAACACACAAAGTCAGCAGTGCATGAAAAGGTGTCAGGGGGATGGTTTTTCAAGAGTCTGGAATGCCAGGTTAGAGGGTCTGGGCTTGACTCCAAAAGCAACAGGTTGTCACTGAAGGCTTCAAACTGGGAGAGGGACTCTGATGACAATGAGCAGGAGATCAGAAGGGGAGAGATTATAGGCAGGGCCCTGGAGTGTGGCCCAGGCAGGCCTGAAACGGGGCAGAGCCCATGAGCTGGAGAAGAAGGGTCAGCTGAGAAGTGAGGAGGTCCCATCAGCTGGACTCAAGGAGCCAGTGAAAGGGGAGGGCTGTGGGAGAGGGGCAGACAATGACTCCCCGGGCAGGACTGAGCCCCCGGCTAGAGCCCAGGGGAGGAAGAGCAAGGAGGAGCATCGGGGACGCTCTGGGCTGAGCCTGGGACAGGCGAGTGTGGACTGCCCACAGGAGGAGTGTGAGTCCTCACTTCATTTCTCCGACAGGAACTATCACTGCTGGGCGGAGTCATGGATGAGCAGGCCAGACCTGCAGCTGGACTACGGGGGGTGGCAGGCCCTCGACCCCACTCCCCAGGAGAAGAGTGAAGGTGGGTGGGCGTGGCCCCCTTCCCTGGGCGGGGAAACTGAGGCTTGCTGAGACCTCCCCCCAAGTCCCTCAGCCCGGGGTGGCAGAACCAGGTTCTAACCCTAGTCTGGCTGACTCCAGAGACCACTGACTGGCCTGCGCGAGTGGGGGGTTCCTCACTCATAATGTACGGTCCACTTCTTTTATAATTGGAAAAGTAATTCACAGGCATACTGGAAAACAGCCAAGAAGGGAAGTACAAAGAAAAACATCAAATAACATCTTTGTCCTCTCTGCCTCAAAAGAAATATCATCAACATTCACATACACACATCAACATCCAGTAATTTCCTATTATATATTTGTTGGTAGGTGTGTGCGTGAATGACGGAGAGCCGGAGACAGAGAGGGAGAAAGAGACAGACAGAGACAGAGAGAAAGAGACTGAAAAAGACAGGGAGAAAGAGAGACAGAACACCAAGGCAAAATTGGATGTGATCAAATGGATCCTTTCTCAGAATAGTATTTTTATTTATATTTATTATTTTATTTTATTATTATTTATTTAATTTCAATCAGCCAACATACAGGTTTTGCTGTAGTGTTCAGTGATCCACTAGTTGCGTGTAACACCCAGTGCTCATCAAATCACGTACCCTCCTAATGCCCATCACCCGGTTACCCCATCTCCCCAACAGAATAATATTTTTAAATGCATAGAATATATTACCTAGGGTAACAGAAAACCAATTACGCCAAAACATCGTTATCAAAATTTTTAAAAATAAATTTATGATATGATAATATATGCTTTACAGAACAAGGTCTAGCAGTAGAAATAGTAAGTTCCATAATGTATGGTTACAGGTGCACGTAAGTGGTATTTCCAGTTACCGACAACTATAAAGTGACACATTAATGTCTGTATTCCTTACGGGTGAGAAGTCATAAGTGCACCTAAGATGATGCTTTGTCTGCTTTCACAATCGAAAGAAGTGTTAGCAAAATTCAGTAAAGACAAAGATGTCATTTTTTCCCATCCAAGTTCACGGGACCCCGAATTCTATTGGCAGTGCTTTGGGGGTCTTTGGTCCCTGCATTAAGATCTCTGGCTGCATGTGGCCTTTTGTCTTGGCCCTGTCACTTCATCTGTCATCGGCATTTGTCTATCTTATAGTTTCCCCCGATTTTAATTTTAAATGAATGTTACTGTGTTGCATCAAATGGATACAATGTAGTAAGCTACCCAGCCTCTAGCCCTCCACATTTAACTTTGTGACCAGTTTGAAGCAGCTGTGAACCCCAGGAAGAGAAACATTCAGCTCTCATGCTCAATCAGCATGCACCCCCTGGGTACATTGACCGGGGCCAGCTGTGGCTTTCTGTGCGGGCATGAAGCCGGATGGACAGACGCACTGCCTTCTACCGCGTGGCTCCCTCCCTTCCTCGGGATGCCTGGGGATACGCTTCTATTTTATATTTCAGACACTCACATAGCATTTAGTATACACGAACCCTCATTAGCTAGGTAGTAAATATCCCGACCACATAAAACGGGCTTAGAGAAGTTCAGTCACTTCCCCGAGGTCACCCAGCTAATAAGAGGCCAGCTGAGATTTGAACCCCAGAAGCTGGGCAGGCTCCAAGTCTGCATTCTGAATTCTTCCTCTCTGCTGCCTCCCCAGCAGTGGAGCCCTGAGTCAAAGGGCTGGACGGTCTTGAGATTCCGTCCAACAATGTGGCTGAAACGTGGAAGGTGGGAGAGGGTGCCACCCTCCCCTCAGCCCAGGCCCGTCTCACCTCTTATCCCCAACCAGGGACATACTGCTGTGGCCCGGTTCCAGTTCGTGCCATCAAGGAGGGCGACCTGAGCATCAAGTACGATGCACCTTTTGTCTTTGCTGAGGTCAATGCCGACGTGGTGAACTGGATCCTGCAAGAGGATGGGTCCATGTGCAAGTCCACCAACAATGCCCAGACCGTGGGGATGAAGATCAGCACGAAGAGAGTGGGCCGTGATGAGCGGGAGGACATCACCCACACCTACAAGTACCCGGAGGGTAGGTGCCTGGCTCCCCAGAGCCTGTGCCACCCGCCTTGCAGAGAAGCAGCCCATTTTACCAACCAGGGGGCTCGTGTGTGTGTGTGTGTGTGTGTGTGTGCATGTGTGTGCACATGTGTTTTCTTTGGTAGCCTGCCTACAATAAGGACCTATAGGTTACTCTCCATTTTACAACTTTTCTGAGAAAAAAGCATACTGGGACACAGTAGCAGAAGAATATTCATTTCAGAATTCTGTATTCTACAAACGGGATCCCTGGGGGTTTTTAAGCCTTGCTTTTTTGGCTGGTTGGACTTAAATACAACTGAAGGGATGCCCGTTATGTAGGAGATGCGTGCCTCTGAGCCGAAAAGTTAATGCTGTCTGTGTCATTTCATAACAGTATTTGTCGTCATGGTACCGACAACCGAAGGTGGGCAATTCTACCCCCTCCCTTTCTTTTTAATTGCAACATGTTTGGATTAGAACGGCTTGAAAGTCCAGAGGGGCGGGTCCTAGAATAGAGATTCCGGGAACTCTGTCGTGTTTATTTGTACAGTATTTCACACACAGCTGGGGAGGTGGGCGTGCAGATGGATGGGGAAGGAGGAGAGAAAGATCCCACGAGCAGCTTAACAAGAGAGCTGTAATCCAATACAAAGACAAAGCCGCTCTCTGCAGCTCATGTTAAATCAAGAGAGGACACAGCTTATTTTTAAAATTGTTTTGGAGCACAACCAGCACCCAATTCAATACCATAGATGTTTTCTAAGGGTCCGTGGTGAGCCCGAGAGGGCGGGGCAGACACTCACAGAGGTGCCTAAGGAAACATGGCTCCTGCCCTCCTCGGACTCCCGCTGACTTATCAGCACTGGCTGGGGGTTGGGGAACAGCAGTCATACTCCGGCTGGAAGGGTGACGACAGAAGGAAAAGGTGCTTCCGCTGGTCTCTGAAAGGTCTAGAGCTGATGCTTTGGTGGGAGACACAGATATGTACCCAGCAACATCAGGGAAGAAACAGAAAGGAGCAGAGGAGAGAGCCAGATAAGACGCAGAGGAGGGGAGCTCCCCAGGTAGGGAGGGGGAGGGAGAGATTCCAGGTAGAATCCTAGGTTCCTGGGCAAACACTGGGAGGTGAGGAAATTTGCGTTGTAGTGGTGTTTACTACCCACCAAGCACTGTTAGAGGCTTCGGTGGGACATAGAGATAAGTAAAATACGGTCTTAGTCTTTGAGCAGCTTAAGAGGTTAAGTACATAAACAGAAAACAACTTGGTTAAATAAAAAGCAAGATAGGCAACAGGCACCAGTGAAACTCAGAAGACATGGTGACTCATTTATCCTGGGGCAGGAGTGGTCAAAGGAGGCTTCCTGGAGGAGAGGATGTCATTCAGGGCTGGGTTTTGAGGGATGCATAGGAGTTTACTTGTGGAAAGTAAATAAAATCTATTGTCCTTCTGGCACAGTAGTGTAGACAAGGGGCTCCTCTAGACTGCTCTGAGTCCCTGGGACTCTGAAAAGCCAGCTTGCCCTGCCCTGGCCTCATTGTCCTTGGTCCCTATTTCAGCTGTAATGGAGCTCTCTTCCCCATCCTCACAGGGTCCCTGGAGGAGAGAGAAGCCTTCAAAAGGGCCAACCACCTGAACAAGGTGACTGAGAAAGTGGAGACGGGGGTGGCCATGCGGATCCGCGTGAGCGAGAGCATGAACATGGGCAGTGACTTTGACGTCTTCGCCTACATCACCAACAACACGGACGAGAGCCACACCTGCCGCCTCCTGCTCCATGCCCGCACCGTCAGCTACAACGGGATCCTGGGGCCCGAGTGTGGAACCAAGGACCTGCTCAATCTTTCCCTGGAGCCCATGTCCGGTAAGGCCCTGTGGTCCTGGAGCGGTTGCTGACCACTGACCAGCGATCCGCTAGGTAGTGTCCTGAGCACTTGGCATGTGCCGCTGACCTTGCGGATGTTTCTGTGGCACTTTCTCTGGGTCACGCCCTGGCCACGGCCTTTATAACAAGCCATGCATTTAATTCTCATAACAAAAGTGGGAGGTGGATTCTTTTATTGTCCCATTTTCCAGATGAGAAGACTGAGTCCAGAGAGGTTAAGTAACTTCCCCAAGGCCACCCAGTTAGGAAGGGACAGGACTGAGACTTGAACCTATACTCTTAGCAACTACACTGCTTTGTTCCATGTCCTCTTCATGTGACCCCAGACCGCTTCCTCGGGCGCGCTACTGCCCGCTCCCTGCTCATTCCTCTCCTCTGCCTCCCCCCACGGCCCCTGCGAGAACCTCTCCCGTCCCTCTGGAGGTTCTCAGCCTCAGAGAGAAGGGCTTCTGGGCCGGTGCTCATCGAACTTTCTGCCATGCAGGAGCTATTCTGCATCCGCGCTGTCCAGTCGCTGGCAGCCAGCTCCATGCGGCCGCTGAGCACTTGAAAGGAAGTGAGCGCAACTGTGGAACTCGAGTTTTCATTCAACTTCAAGTTACCCAGCCGCATGTGGCCAGAGGCTGCCCTTTGGGCGGCGTAGCTCGGAGAGCAATAGGCAAGGGGAACGGCCGGGCCCCCGGGGAGGAAGTCTTTCCTCCCAGCCTTGACCTTCTCCTCTGACCTGGCTCCGGTGTCTGGCCTGACGTCCCTGTGAGACAGACCCCTGCCCCGCTCTGGGGTGAAATAACGTCCGTAGGAGACCCGGTCTGCAGCCCCGGGCCGAGCCTCTGTCGCTCAAGCCTTCTGGTCAGAAACCCGCACACTTGCCTCCTTGGTCTCGTTCCCTGCGTGGCTTGGTCACTGTACCTGATTAGCTTCCTAAAAATAAGCATGAGGCCCTGAGGGGGGTCGTGGCCACTCAGGTCACCTAGTGAGGCAGCGTACAGCCTGGTGTCCTGGCCCCAGCCACCTGATCCTGGCTGGTGCAGCGGCAGCCTTCAGGCCTGAGGAGGTAAAGGGGTCCTGGTAATGGAGTCTTCTGGTCATCCTCTGAGGGGCGGTGTGGACACTCCTTGGCCCTGGGGCCTCAGAGAGGGGGGTCCCACTCGCTAGGTCACCTGGGCATATGGCTGCCTCCCCGAACCTCAGTCTCCCCATGAGGCCGTGGCAGTCAGGACCCAGCAGCGTAGGGCTGTCCGGCAGGGGGGAGGGGGGAGAGGCCCTGCCCAGAGTAGGTGCTGCTCACCCGGGAGCCAGCATGCTCACATGCCGAGCTGTTGGCGAGGCCCAGGGCGGCGAGGGCTCTGTGTTGGTGGAGTCTGTTGGCCTTCCCCTGGCCCCCTACTTTTGCCTGTCAAACCCATGTCTCCTCCCCTTTATTACGTCTGCCTCTGCCCTTGGCCCCCATGGTCTGGTGCGAGGGCCATGGCCTTGGAGTTCCTCAGAAGGCCTTTCTGGGTTTCAGGCCTGGAGTCTGTGGTACAGACAGTCCCACCTCCTGGTTTTTCTATCTCGGGCCCACCACGGGCTCTCCTGGGGCCATGTGCCCAGAGCAGACCGCCTAGCGGGTCACTGAGCAGGGGGTAGCCCTCAGGGACAAAGCCAGTGGCACCAGGACGGGGCCCCAACACTTACGGCTGCTGGAACACACGTTCTGAGGCCAGCCGGACCTGGCTTTCCCTCTGGCCTCCCCCACCTTCCAAATGTACAAACTTGGGCTGGATGAACTTGCTCTCAGATCCTCAGATCACTCCCATCATTCAGTGGGGCAACAGCACACCCTTCTGATGGGCCACTGGGACCAGAGGAGACCGTGCACTGAGGAAATATCTGGAAGGTATAAAAGGAGGCCTGATCACTGGGAGACAGAGAAGCCCTGAGAATCTGTCCTGAACACCCGCTGTGCCAAGGGCGGTCTCGGTGCTGGGCCCAGTGGCTCCTGAGCCCCTGCCAACTTCAATGGCATGCAGAGGACACAGCTGTCACCTCTGCATCCAGGCCCCGGGTGTCAGGGGCAGGGGTCCATCCCTACGGCTATGTGCCACAGCCAGGATACCCAAGTTCTAGCTCCTGCCATTCTGTCGATGGGCTGTGGGCTCCTGGGGATTTGTCTTCTCCGTTCTCAGCCTCAGGTTCCCCACGGGCAGGAAGGCTGGTTCATGTCTGAAGAGCCCGCCAGCCCCTGCGTGTGACTGTGTACCAGCAGGTTCTTCTCATGTTCGGAACCGCTTCACAGGGAAGAACTGTCTTCCCTGGAATGTGTGGCATGAGGTGAACTCCAGCCCCAGCCCACGATGCCAGAAGATCTTCCTTCCTGTTGAGTCACCCTCTGCCGCCCTGTTACAATCTGGGCCCTTGGAACATGGTTCCGCCGAGGCTCAGCCAAGCCTGTCAGTGTTTCCCGTCATCCCGGGGACGGGTTCACCGCAGAGCGGTCCCTTCTGCCTCGGAGACCCGTGAAGGGTACAGCCTGCAGGGAGAGGCCGAGGAGGGCAGAGGTCCTGTGTGTTGCCCTTGGGCTGCAAGGTGGGGCTAGTCTAGGATGCTGGCCAGGGCCTCCAGTGCCAAGCTCAGCCTCCGATAGATGATTTCACCCCCCAGACCCCAGACTTTGGCTGGCTTGCTTGTTATTCTTTGATGATAAGATCTGGGGAATTTCCAGAATGTGCTAATGCACAGGAAACCAGGCCTAGGACAGGGAGCCATCCCCACCCTTGCCTCCTTGCTCTGCTTCTCTCCCTTCCCCTTCCTGCCCCCACCCGTCCTCTCCTCCCCCACCCCTCCAGGTGGGTCACTGGGAGGGCAGCCACTGTGGCCTCTGTGGCCACGCCCAGGGCACCTTCTAGAACAGGGCTAGTCATCTAAGGAACGACCTCGACTGACCGCACACGTTCTCTTCTCACAGCCAAGGCTGTGGTCCCTGGCCCTTGGACAACAGTTCTCAAAGGTCCTGCCCCGCCCTCGCTTCAGCCTTCTGGAAAAGTCAACAGTTGCGGCCACATCCTCTAAGCTCCTGGAGGGCAGTGTTGTCCTTTCCCATGTAGCTGGCGGGTTTCCACTCGGTTCCACCAGGCCCGGGGATTTTCACTCCTTTCTGTCCTTTTTGGCAGAAGGTTGGGTTTCTTCCCCCACGTCATCTGCTCAGAGGTTGGGGCGGAGCCACCCTGGGGATGAGCCCCTGGGATGCGGCGCCCGCCAGGCTTAGACCTTGACCTGCAGCGAGAAGGTGGCTGTGTGTCAGGCCCTCACCGTCCTTCAGACCGGCCCGCTAGGAGCATCAAGGGGGCAATTACAGGCCCAGCAGCCCTACCCCTCGCGGATCTCCTGTCTCAGCCCGGACGCCTCGGCAGACGAGAATATCTAACTGGAGCTGAGCGAGCCTGACTTGGCTTGTATTTATTTTTGCCATTTACCTTCTATTTAGAGTAAATGAGACTGGTTTGCCACAAATATCGAAAAGTGTCCCCAGGCAGAAAAGGTTAAAAAGTATAAAGCGAGTGGGCTGAGAGCAAAACAATGAGCAAATAATGAGGTTAACCTCAGATGTGTGAAAAGTCCCGTGAGTGGCTGGAGCCTGGTGGGGGAGGGAGGGGACAGATGGCGGGCAAAGAGGCAGCCAGGTCTCCCGTCATGGCCGGGGGGTGGCTGGGCTCCAGGGAGCCCCAAGACCGGCCGTTTGACAGGGGAGGTCCAAGGAGCCTTCCAGAAGGGGTTTGCCCAGGGATCTCTGTGACGGTGTGTGCAAACGCTCCGCGGCCAAGCCTGCTGACTCTCTTTGCACTCTTCTTTCCTAACTCCTGCAAGCTGACCCCTAGTACCCTCGTGCCACAGTGTTGTCAGAAAAATGGGGCTAGAAACCACACTTTGCTTCTCTGCGGTGGGAAGGGTTGGCCCTTCTCATTTCCTCATCACTGCGTGGCTTTTGCTCTGAAGTGACCTCAGGTCTTACCTCCTCCTAGCGGGTGCAAGATTCCCAGGGAACAGAAGAGAAACTGAGAGGGGAGGTCACCTTCCCAGACTCATACAGTCAGTCAGTGGCTGAGCCGCACCAGGTCTCCCGATCTGAGCACTTACTGGTAGAAGTATTTCTTCATCTGGAAAATGGGTACAATCCCACCAGCTTCATGCGGGGAAATTGAGGCCCTGAGAGGTGGAGTGACTTGCTCAGCACCACCAGCTGGCACAGGGCAGAGAGGCAAGATCAGAATCCGGGCTCCAGCACTCCCCCTACCCCCCAGCTCCTCCCTGGGAACCCCCAAACCAGGAGAGATGGAGGGGGAAGGGCCTGAGATCTGCCCACTCATTCACTATGTGACCTCAAGCACATTTTTCCCGTCTCTGTGCCTCGGGGAGATGCCATGGGAGAAGTGGGGGCCATGAATCAGCTATCATGAGTGTTCTTCCCTCTTGCCTCTTGCAGAGAAGAGCATTCCCCTTCGAATCCTCTATGAGAAGTACTGCGAGTGTCTGACCGAGTCTAACCTTATCAAGGTGCGGGGCCTCCTCATAGACCCGGCTGCCAATAGCTACCTGCTGGCCGAGAGGGACATCTATCTGGAGAATCCAGAAATCAAGATCCGGGTAAGGGCTGGGCTGGGCAGAGGGTGGGGGTGGGGTGGGGGCGGGGTCCCAGGACAGCGCCCCCCCTCCATGTGCATACCAGCAGCCCTGCTACCTCCAGATCTTTGATGCCCCAGGCTTCCTCAAATCCTAACTTCCTCAAAGGAAAGCATGTGAAGCTGAAAGAATTTGGGACTCCTCCTATCTCTAGGAGTGAATCCTAGAATCCCAGAGTGGTGGGGAGGTGGAATTTGGGAATCTCAGAATCATGGACCCTTGATCGCTAAGGTGAGATCCCCAGGCCCTGGGGCCCTGCTGGGGCAGGGAGAGGTGGAGGAATTAAGGGCACAGACTCTGCCATCTGACTCCCTGAGTTTGTGTGTGGGTAGCTCTGGGCAGGTCAGTCTGCCCCTCTGGTCCTCAGTTTATTTGTCTGCAAGGTGGAGTTCATACTAGCACCTAGGTGTGTTGTAAGAATTAAATGTACATCCTAGGAAGTGCATAATAAGGGCTCACAATAGCTGACCATTCTTCTCACCATCATCATCCACATCCTAGCGAGCCACCGTCCCAGAATCCCAAATGCAGCAGATAGAAATAAATGGCAAAGAGCAGAGGGGACAGGAGTGAGCACTGCATGCCAGACAGTGCTGGGAGCTTGCAAGGATGAGCTCAGTTAATCCTCACGGGAGCCCCGAAGCAAGGCATTTCTCTCCTAAGAAGAAACCAAGGCTCAGAGGGCGTCATTACTTTCCCAAGGTCACACAGTAAGGGAGGGGTTAGAGATCAGCCTGGCCCAAAGGCCTGTGATCTTTCCATCCAGACCCCAGAACAAGGGGGCACTTTCTGCATCCCCCGAGTCACAGGGAGCCTCACTGCGGGTCCCTGAACGACCATGTTTTCTAGATGAGGAAACAGGTGCAGAGGTGGGGAGCGATCGTGGGCCCCAGCCCCCGGGCCCCTGCTTGCCCTCCAGGGGCTCTAGGCTCCTCTCCACAGGGCCGCCCCGACATCTGTCCCGTCTTGTCTTCCAGATCCTGGGAGAGCCCAAGCAGAACCGCAAGCTGGTGGCTGAGGCGTCCCTGCGGAACCCCCTCACCACGCCGCTGTTAGGCTGCACCTTCACCATGGAGGGGGCCGGCCTGACCGAGGAGCAGAAGATCGTGGAAGTGTAAGTGCCCATCCCTCCAGCGGGGGGCGGGATGGGAGCGGGGAGCTGGGAGCGCAGGGCAGGTGCTGGTGGGGGGCGGGGCTGCTGCAGGCGCCAGACCCTTGCTGGCAACTCCCTCCCCTCGCCTCCCACCCACCCACCCACCTGCCTTAATATACCGACTTTACCCTTCGCCCGCCCCCTGAGGGACGGTTCCCTCCCCCTGCATCCTTCCTGAGCACCTGCAACGTGGTCAAACCTGAACAGTTGACACATTTCAGTGCCTGAGCACCTGCCTCTGGACACACGAGTCCTCTTGTACATACAAGTACCCACATCTGGAGTGTGTGCAAGGGGGCACGTGTGGGTGTGTCCTCAGAGATACATATCTACATACACAAGTACAAGCATAGATACTTTTTTAACTTTTTTATGGTACTGTCACTTACATATGGTAAGTGACACAAATGGTGTATGTGCCGTTCAGTGCATTTTCACGGATGTAGTCCCCTGAGCGTACCCACTCTTACCCCCAAGCTCAACGTCCACTTGCACGCATGTGCGTGCACACACACATGCACACACACGGACCCTCTGCACAGGGGTGAGCACATTGCCCCAGCCCTTGGAGAGCCGTGAGTGGGGCCCATTTTGTTCTGGTCGCATGAAGTTGTGCACGTACAGTGGCTCTGCGCCAGGGTCCCCGTAGTCACACATCATCCTGGCCTGACTCCACTGCGGGGACCAGGCTGGGCCCTTCCCCCCAACCTCTTGCTCTTTCTCTCCACAGCCTGGACCCTGTGGCGGAGGGAGAGGAGGTCAAGGTGAGAGTGGATTTGATGCCACGCCACGTGGGCCGCCATAAGCTGGTGGTGAACTTTGACAGCGACAAGCTGAAGGCCGTGAAAGGCTTCAGGAATGTCATCATTGGTCCTGCCTAAGGGCCGTGGGCCCAGCCCCGCCTCAGCCAGCTCAGAGCCCCTAACCTGATCCCAACTTATGTTCCAAGTTATCTCGCCAATTTGCCCCCTCTTGGCTCCCAGACCTCAGAGCCTGTGGGGGCTCTTTGGAATGGAATGTACTCCTAGCCTATCTTGTGCCCCTGAGCTTGGATTCCCATCTCCCTTTAACTGAGAAGAATGTTCTGTGCGTCCCCCACTGGGAGCACTGCCCTTGGCTGACCAGGTCTGGGTGGGGGAGGAGCGACCCAGGTCTCCCTTTACAATCCAGATGCCGTTGGAAACCACTGACCACCCACCATAGTGTTTGATTTACTCCAGAACCCCGTGAAGTCAGCAAAGGGGGACACTGTGCCCCTTGATCAGATCCCAGACAACGCACAGGCCCCAGAGCCCTTGGGAGAATGAGAGCAGGTACAGGTGGAATCCCAGGAAAGGCCAGACCCGAGGTCCCCTCCCATCCCAGGAGCGCTGGCCCAGCCATCGCCACCACCACCATTGTGAAGCACTGACGATGTGCCAGGCACGTTCCCTGCCTCTGCTAGTGCTCACACGGCTATGACCCATTGAAGTCACCTTGGGAAATGGCAGAGCAGGAGCTGCTTTCTTGATGAAGACTCTGGGGCTTGGAGGAGGGAGAGGCAGCTCACTCTCCACCAGCAAGATATTTGCAAGGCTGGATAGTAGGAAGGCTCTGGAACCCAACCCAGGACTTCTGACTCCAAGTCCAGCTCCCCGTGTTCATGGCACCAGCCCTGACCCGAGAATATTAAAGAGGCCATTTGGGACCTGAGGAGAAAGGATGCAGTTGGGATGAGGTGGGGAGGAGATTGGAGGGGTCAAAGCCCTGGGTTTGAGCCCCAAGACCATTCAGCCACTGCCTTCCCCTCTCTGGGCCTCAGGTTCCTCATTGGGGGATGGAGTGTTGACCCAGTTCATGAGCAAGGCCCTCTCAGCTCTGCTCTTCCAATGCTTATAGGACCCAACCTTGAGGATGACAGCATCCTCCTCCCTGGCTCCCCAGAGCCTGAGGCCATAGGCCCAGATGCTTCTGAATGTGAAACCCCGACCATGACGACCTTCCCACCCCCAGCCCCAACTGCGTCCCCTGCCCGTGCCCAGTCACCTTCCATCAGACCACAGTTTTGGGGAAGAGAGCTCCAGAGGCCCCTGTCCTACCCATGAACCTGACTGCTGCAATGCCTAGACTTCACGAGAGCCTTAGCCACCTGTGTTGGTCACTAACCAACAAGGTTAGCACCTCAGCCGCCCCCTCTCTGCAGGGCTAGGGTCTAGGAACACAGCTCTTGCCCCAGGAGCTAAGCTCCGAGAGCCCATGGGCTATCATCTCTGAATCTCTCCCCCACTCTCTCTACGTGACTGGGCTGGGAGAGAGATGAGGGAGAATGCTCTATCCGGGATGGGGTCACAGCCTCCAGGGCCCCCAAAATCTCAGAGGGGGACTTGGAGAAAGCCACGCGGACACACGTAGAACTTTCTGATTTGCACTGGGAAGGATCCCAAAATAAGCTGACTTGTGTATGCCCTTACAAAGGTTGCAGTAATTCTCTATGGTTCTGTAGAAGTTTTTGGATTCCAAGCAGGTGGTAGATACATTTTTGAGCCACAAAGAGTGAGCACCGAAATAAAAGCGTTTGCTTTGCACATTCAAACAAGGTCTGGTCTGGTCCTTTTTCCGCTTTGGAGGAGGGTAGGTGGGTGAACGTGCTCACTTTGGAACCAGCCACCTCCTCCTGCCTGAGAGTCTTTCCACAGCCTCAACTCCCCCCTCCCCAGGTCGAAACCTAACTGGCATCCAAGCTTCTACCCAGTCCAGCTCCATCTCTAGTCTCTTCCTCCTACAAGTCATGTTTGGGTCACAGTAAACTTCCTGAATCCCCCCAATATCCTGTGTATCTGTCAACCTCTTAGCTTTTGCCTGGGTGTTTCCCTGAGACTGGAGTGCTCTTCCTCTTCCTTACCCATCTGGCAAACTCCTACTCATCCTATAGTCTTAACACCAAAGGCACTTCTTCTGTGAAGCCTTCCTAGATTTCTTCTCAGCTCCCCCCAGAGCCCTGGAACATGGACCAACTCAAACATTGATCACCGTGAATTCTTTTTTTAATTTTATTTTTATTATTTGCCCAAGGGGTACAGGTCTGTGAATCATCAGGCTTACATCTTTCACAGCATTCACCAAAGCACAAACCCTCCCCAATGTCCATAACCCATCCACCCTATCCCTACCCTCCCACCCCCCAGTAACCCTCAGTTTGTTTTATGAGATTAGAAGTCTCTTATGGTTTGTCTCCTTCCCCATCCCATCTTGTTTCATTATTTTTCCCTCCCTACCCCCCACAACCCCCCACCCTGCCCCTCAAGTTCCTCATATCAGAGAGATCATATGATAATTGTCTTTCTCTGATTGACTTATTTCGCTCAGCATAATACCCTCCAGTTCCATCCATGTCGTTGCGAATGGCAAGATTTCGTTTCTTTTGATAGCTGCATAATATTCCATTGTATATATATACCACATCTTCTTTATCCATTCATCTGTTGATGGACATCTAGGTTCTTTCCATAGTTTGGCTATTGTGGACATTGCTGCTATAAACATTGATCACCGTGAATTTTATTCCCATGTTTTTGTATCCTTCTCCCTTCTCATTCTGTCTGAAGTCCCCAATAAATGCTGAAGTGATAAACCAACGTGTTTCAGCTCAGCTCCCGTAAGACCAGAGCTGTCCAAGATACCCAGCCTGCGAGCCAAAAATGCAAAGCCATAGGAACTACTGTTTTTCTAGTGGCCACGTTAAAAAGAATAAAAAGAAACAGGTAAATTATGTCTTGTTGACATATTTTATTTAACCTACCATGTGTGAAATATTATGTCAACGTGTAATCAAGATAAAAAATGAGGTCTTACATTCTTTTCATACTACGTGTATGAAATGTGGCCTTTGTTTTATACTGACAGCCTGTCTCGATTTGGACTAGCGGCATTTCAAGTTCTCAACACCCACAGAAGGCTTCTAGACTGGGATTGTAAAAGTAGGGGAACTTGGTCATTCACCTCATTCCCCACTGACCAGCCACCAGCGAATGTTCGTTGATTGAATAAACGATGGAGGACAGTCTCTGACCTTGGGGAACTCTTGTTGAAATACATGACATGCACTTAAGAAATTAAATCAAGGGCTCCTGGGTGGCTCAGTGGTTTAAAGCCTCTGCCTTCGGCTCAGGTCATGACCTCAGGGTCCTGGGATCGAGGCCCGCATCGGGCTCTCTGCTCAGCAGGGAGCCTGCTTCCTCCTCTCTCTCTGCCTACTTGTAATCTCTCTCTGTCAAATAAATAAATAAAAATCTTTAAAAATTAAAAAAAAATTAAAAAAAATAAATTAAATCAAAATGAAAACACGACATCACATTTTCTGGGTACTGAAGCCTTCTGTCCCCTGAAAACCGCAGCTTGTCCTGGCCTATGGGACCTGAACATTTTATCAATTAGTGACTGGCTGGAACACAGAAACCCCTGGGCCCTTTCAGGTGGAGAGGACGAGGGATGTGGGTTCCAAAGGCATCCGATGTGCAGGAAGAGTAGAAGGGAGATGGAAGGTGACAAGGCAGCCGCCGCCCAGAACAGTCGGGAGCCCCCAGCCGAGCCGGCACTCATCACCTACCTGCTGGAACCAACAGAACTGCTGGAATGTCTGAGGTCCGCCCAGGTCGACCAGCCTGGGCCGTGGCGGGAGCTGGAGGCCGGCTGGCATCTCTTCTCGCCCTGCCTTCTCCCCACTGGCAGAGCCTAACCAGAAATGAACTGGCAAGGGGCTCTGGAAAATATCATTTTCAGGCTTCTAGTCCCCCTGAAAAACAGATGGCTAAGCAAGGGTGGGCCGTGGGGATGGAGTTGAGTAGCTGATGCTTATCACTGTTCCCTCTGCTAAGAACAGCTTTCCCGTCCTCTCTACCTAAGCAACTTTTAATAGCCTTCAAGACACCCTGTTCCAAGGAGGCCTCCTCTGGGAAACCTTCCTGGACTGCAGCCAATGGCTTCCACCTCTGGTTCTCCTGGGTCTGTCATAGGTAGCTGCTTCCGTGACTGCCCAGTGCTCTGGAGCACCCCAAGAGCAGAGTCAGGGCACGCGCCCTGCCAGAGGGCCACCAGGTGGACTCAGGACCGCCGACTCTGCTTCCAGGCCTGACTGCCTCCCTGAGCAGATTCAGAGGCCTCTCCTGACCAGCCCCCACGCCTGTCCCACCCCCGGGAGCCCACTCGCCGGGAGCCCACTCGCCAGGAGCCCAGGAAGGACAAAGGCCCTGCTCTTCCTATAGGCCCATTTTACAGACGAAGAAAATGAGCCTGAGCTCCTGCTCCCCAAACCAGGGGAGGGCTGAGTCCGGGTCCTGTAGGGCAGGGCTGCCCTGTTCTGCGGTGGCTCAGAGACCTGGAGCCAAGCAGACCCAGGATCAAAGCATGGCTCTGCCATAGATTCAGTGTGACTGCCGGCAGGTTCTCAACCTCTCTGTACCTCTACTTTCTCATCTGTTGAATGGGGATGATACAGTGTCTCCTTCCATGACCGGTATGTGGGCTCAGTGCAATGATGCACATAAACTAGCTGAGTCTTTTTTGAAGATTTTATTTATTTGACAGAGAGAGACACAGCGAGAGAGGGAACACAAGCAGGGGACGTGGGAGAGGGAGAAGCAGGCTTCCCGCCGAGCAGGGAGCCTCATGTGGGACTCGATCCCAGGACCCTGGGATCATGACCTGAGCCAAAGGCAGACACTTAACAGACTGAGCCACCCAGGTGCCCCCAGCTAGCTGACTCTTACACGTTATAATCCTAAGTGCCAACTTCTCTCCAGGGTCAGGAACCTTTCCGTGCATTGAGCTCTTTCCTCCTCGGACAACCCTATCAGGTTGTCGCCCCCATTTTACGCATTCTACAGTCACAGAGCTGGAACTGTGCCCCCTCATCCTAGCCCCGCGAGGCCCGACTTCCACCCGGACCCGCTGCCCACGGTGCTCCAGGGCGCACGGCACAGCGCCCTCCACACAAGCCCCAACAAGCCTCCGTGGGGACCTGACTGGGTCCATCTTCCCAATCCCTAAAAGTCCCTCTCCTCTTCCTCTGCTCTTGCTTACCTAGGATGCCTGCCAGCTCACCCCTCAGCCTCCAGCGAAGCCTAGAATAACAGAACATTGACGGAGTCCACAAGGGAGGCGCCTTGGGACGAGGGCCAGGTGGCAGCCTCCTCGAAGCCCGGGCACCTTGGGGCCAGGACTGGGTCAGCACATACCCCGTCCTGGCTTCCCCACTTCCTCCCGCGCAAGCCTGGACAGATGCATAGACACACACGCCCGGGAGAATGTGAGACCCGGTGTTCTGTTTCAAGAAGAAAAGCCCAACGAGACCCATTAAAATCAGAGGCAGTGAAAACAATGGTGGTTTGCGTGGCCTTGAATACAGGGGAGCTACGAGGATACACAACAATAAATGAATCTCACGGACCTGACATCAAGCAAAAGGAGCCAACACAAAAGACTGCAAACTATGCAACTGCACTCGTATGAAGTTCATGGATGAGCAGAACTCATCTGTGCTTTCCCTGGCAGGGAAGACGGGGCTGGAGCACAAGGAGGCTGGGGGGGTGGAGGGGGGGTGGGGATGGGTTTCAATTTTCTTCACCTGGGCGCTCAGTACAGATACATTCAATGGTGTTCGTTTTGTGTGTAGGGCTTACTGTGATGAAAGTTCAAAAGATAGAGTACTCCAAGATTCTAAAAGTAAGTCCAAAGGGGGATGGAGCAAAGGGACTTGGCTTCCAGAGTTCTTTTTCTTGTCCTAGGAGGTGGAATACTGGGGGGCGTTCCTCCCTGGGCTCTCACGAGGCTTCGGTAAGATGCTTCCTGTGTAAATACAAGGGACTTTGTGTGTCTCCTCCGCTATGAGCAGCACATGGCACATCAGCCGCCAATGAATGGAATCATGAATGGACGCAAGCTGCATTTTTATGATCTCAGCTCACCCTCAGCAGGGACCACAGAGATTGCCATCCCATTTCCCAGATGGGAAGACTGAGGTTCAGAGACATCACACAGCTCAGCCGGTGATCTAGCAGGTTGATGAGAGAGCAGGAGTTAGGATCCAGTTGACTCTCCCATGCGTCCTGCAGAAGACTCAGCAAAGTGGAAGGGAGGACTGGGTCCCCGGACCCTGGGCACCGGGAGTGGCAAGGCTCCCCGCCATCAGCACCCTGGAGGTCTGAGAAAGCCAGGACGCTGGGCTCACAAACGTAGTTACCATAGGAGCCAGCAACTCCACACCTACGTGTACACCCAAGAGAGCTGAAAACATGCCCACACCGCAAACTACATGAATATTCAAGGCAGCAATATTCACAAGAGCCCAAAAGGGAAACAACCCAAGTGCCCATCAGCTGATCGCTGGGTGAATAAGATGCGGTACACACATACAACGGACTATCACTTGGCCATAAAAAGGCACGGAGTACTGATACAGGCTACACCATGGATGAAACTTGAAGACACTCCGCCCAGTGCAAGAGGCCAGTCACAAAAGACCAGGTGTCATATGTGAAATGTGCAGAATAGACAAATATACGGAAACAGAAAATAGATGAGTGAAGGCATGGGGCTGCGGGGATGGAGGCATGTGGGGGCTGGGGGAGGGACTGGGGGAGGGGAAGGGGGTTGACTCCTGAAGGGTACGGGGTTTCTTTCTGGAGTGGTTTAATGTTCTCAAATGCACAACTCTGTACTAAATGCCACTGAATTATCTGCTTTAAAAAAGTGAATTGCAAGATATGCGAATTATATTTTAATAAAGCTATGTTTAAAAAAAATAATTAATCATGAGCAGGGGCGGGGGGAAGAAGGCTGAGACCCAGAATCGCAGGCTTGATTCTGAATCCAGAGGTCTGCCTGGATGTGCTGGGCGGCGTTGGGTAAACGTCTTCCCTCTCTGGGCCTTAGTTGCCCCTGCTGTCACCTGGGAGAGGAGAGTTGTGAAGTGCCATTGATTTGGACATGTTATCACACTGTTCACAACAGCTGTCCAAGATCATGTCTGCTTATTATCCACCCTCTGAGGTGGCAGTGGGGAGTCCGGGGGCATCTTCCAGAGGTTGGTAAACCCCTAACTGCTCACTGAGATCTTTGCAGATCGTCTGGGCTTGCCAGTGGCACGCTACGTTTCAGCAATACCCTTCGAAGATGGCAGAGAAGAGACTTCTCCAAACATGGCTGCTGGCCACTGCTCTGTGCCAAGATAGACACCAGAGGCTGGAGGGAAATCCCAGCTTCTCTCCATGTCATTAGTCGGTCCTGACTCCACCCCAGCTCCTTCCAAAGTCACCCTGGAGTAGACAGACAGACAGATGGAAGAACCAAGGAGAAATACCACCCAGGCCAGTTGAGACAAATCTGCCTTCACTTGGTAAGTGAACCCCTCCTACAGATGGAAAAACTGAGGCACAGGTGCCTCAAGGCCATGCCCACAGTCCAAGAGCCAATGGCTGAAGCCCAGCCTGTCCTTTTTCCATTCTTTCTGAACAAGCCTAAGTGCCTCCTATGTGCTCAGCCTGTGGCACTCAGTGGAAAGGATGAGGGGTGCGCTGGGACCAAGGGTGGGCAGCCCAGCCAGGAGTCCTGGGCTTATATGTGTCCCATCGCCCCCCTTTCTCATGCTGTGTGACTTTGAGGGAACCCCTCACCCTTCCCAGACCTCTGTCACATTGGGGCTCCCAATCGCTGCCCTGTCCCTGACCCCAGAGATGCGGTTATGGAAGGGAAGAGGACTTGTCAACTATAAAGGCCTGGGGACACAGAAGCCAGCTCTGGCCCCAAGGCTGAGGAAGGTGAGATCAGGGTAGGCAGCCGAGGCTTGTGTGTCCAGTCCGTGCCTGCTCCAGGGAGCGAGGGGGCTGCTGCCTGTGGGGAATGAGGGAAAAAGACCAGGATACGGCTGTGGCTTGGGGACACCTGGATGGATGTGAGCTCCATTGACGAGAGTCAGTCATTCAGTGTCGTCTCTGCTCCTGCTGTGCGCCAGGTGCCACATTCGGCCTGGGGACGCAGCAGGCCCTGTGGCAGACATGTACTTTGGGGCACTCAAGATGATCATCAGTGTGAGGGGAGACGGGCCAGGAGAGAACCGAGGCTCATGATAACGGGGACCCTCGTGACAATCTCACAAACAAGGGTGCCAAGCGCCCTTCCAAGTCCTCCTTACTACACCCCGCCACATGGATGCTAGCATGGTCTACTTCACTCTACAGGTGAGGAAACCGAAGCCCAGAGAGGTTGTGCAAGGTGTTCAAGGTCACACAGCTAGGAGATGGTGGAGTCACAAGGTCAACCAGGCAGGCTGGGTCCACAGTGACTGCTCTGGCATCATCGGTCTCCGGACGTGGCCTTACAGAATGAGGGAGAAAAGGCCTTTTGAGAAGCTGACATGGAAGCTGAGACCCTAAAGAGAAGGAGTCGGGCCAGCAGAGGGGAGGAGATGGGCTGGGGCCAGAGGTCCTTTCCTGGGAAGCCAGTGACACCTGAGCTCTGGGCCCCTCGCTCACGGGGGCCTCTTCACCAAAAACTCTCGTGCAGCTGTGAAGCACTCCAGGCAGGGAGGGAAGCCAGGTCACTATCAGGAAGCCCTTCAATGTAAGCATTTCTGGGAAACAGCCTCACAAAAAATCTCACAAGAAAGGAATCCGAAGCTCGAAAGTCTCCAGAAACTTGTTATGATTTCTTTTCACATTCTCAATAAATATTCACTTTTGTACTGAATGTTATATTCAAAATTCTACTTTATATTTTTTCTCTTAAAGATAGTCCCCTACGGGCACCTGGGGGCTCAGTAGGTTGGGTGTCTGCCTTCTGCTCAGATCATGATCCCAGGGTCCTGGGATGGAGCCCCAAGTCGGGCTTCCTGCTCAGTGGGGAGCCTGCTTCTCCCTCTCCCTCTCCCTCTGCTCTGCTCCTGCCCTCTCTCACTCTCCCTCTCTCTCAAATAAATAAATAAAAACCTAAAAAAAAAAAAAAGATAGTCCCCTAAAATCAAAATTAAGACCACAAGGTGATAACACAGCTTTCTCACCAGAATGGCTAAAATGAAAGGAGCTATAGATACATAATCTCTCTTTCTGTCTGTATTATACACACACACACACACACACACACACACACACATGCACGCACGCACACATACACACACACACATGCACACATACACAGAAAGTATCCTTGAAGTTCTGGAACAAGAACTTCCCTGTGTGGCCGGGAGGGGGCTGTAAATTGGTAAGACCACTTTGGAAAATGATTTGCGGTGTCTCCTGAAGCCGAACATTCATTTGTCCCAACGCGGTGGCAGTTCTTCTGATGGCTGTCTACTCAACAGAAACGAGTCCATGTGTCCTCCAAAAGACATGTGCAAAAATGGCTTTTTTCCATCAGATCCCAAAGCAGAAAACAACCTAAAGGCCCAGCCCCGGTGGCACAAACGTCTAATCGGCGGTGCAGGGGCTCTGAGCCCTTGCGGAGGGAGGAGAAAAGACAACGTCTGGCCACAGGCAGCAGCTTGCTGACTCTCATAGGCGTGTTAAGCAAAAGATGCCAGACACAAAGTACGCACTGAATGATTTCATTCATCTGAAGCTCAACGCCAGGCAAAGCTCCTCTATAATGTAAGACGTGGCTGTCTTAGGGGGTGGGTGACAAACTAGAAGGGGCCCCGAGAGCAGGTGCCTCGGTGCTGGTAACTGTCTGATTCCTGAGTTTGGTGTCAGTTTACACGGATGCGTTCAGTTTGGGGGAATGCATCGAGTTGTACACTTATTATGTGTAACTTTCCTATGTGTATGTTATATTTAATGACACAATGGTAAAAGCTTCAAGGCCCTTAAAACTTGCACCTGCCCTTGAGACCAGAGAAGGGATTTATCCTCTAGCAGCCATTGGCACTGGAGGGTTGTGACAGTGGGTGACAAGGACCTCCTCGATGCTTCAGGAAGCTCCCTCTAGCCACCCGCGAGGGAGTGGGAGCACCAGGTTGGAGACGTAGCGGGGGATGTGGCGTGGCCCAGGACAGGGGGAGGGGCAGAGGAGTCTTCCTCGGTGGGACCTCAAGGGCAAGGCAGGCATCAGGAAGGCGGAGGTGGGTGGAGGGATTGTTGGGGCAAAGAGGAGACTGGGCTGGAACAGGGACAACCGGTGTTGGGGGGCTAAGGGGTAGAAGGAGGTCTGGCCTCTGATGATTTCACAGAGAACGGGGTATCCTGGCCACGCCAGGCCAGGCTCCACCTGGAAGCCTGCTCCCTCTTCATTCCTTCCCAGGCCTGGCCAGCCCTGAGCACACAAGCTCCAAGGGGCCCCTTGGCAGCCACTCAGCCCCCCACCCCCACCCCAGTCCTGACAGTTTTTCTCTCTTCAGTCATGACTCTGGTTTTCCTTTTTCTTTTTTTCCTGTTTTATTGATCCAAGCTTTCACGAGGGCCTCCTCGGGGGCAGACCTCAAGCTTGATGATACTGTATCTCCTGTCATCGAGGCCCCTGCTGACCCTGGTGAAGTGAGTGGCACTAACCCATTTTATGGATGAGGACAGTGAGGCTTAGTGAGGTGAAGTGACTTGGGGCCGAGATCATCCACCCAAAAAGGAGCAGAGCTAGATTTTACAATGATGCCAACAGCAGCTGCCATCTCTTGGTGCTTAGGGGGGCCAGGCCTATGCAAAACACAAGTGCTAAGAGAGAAAATTGATAAATTGGACTTTATAAACATTTAAAACTTTTATCTTCCAAAGGACACCGGCAAGAAGGTGAAAAGACAACATGTAAGTTGGGGGAAGTATTTGAAATCATATAACTCATGAGAGTCTAGTAGCCAGAATATATAAAGAACTCTTGTAACTCAACAATAAAAAGTCAAAGAACCCAATTTAAGAATAAAATAGGCTTTTCTCAGAAGAAGTTCTACAAATGGCCAGTAAGCCATCAGCCATTGGGAATCGCACCTCGAAGTCACAGAGAGGCCACCTCACACCCACCAGAGGGCTGGGATCAACAAGACAGATGTGAGAGAGGATGTAGAGAAATTGGAGCTCTCGTAGGCGGCTGCTGGAAATGAGGTGGTGCAGCTACCTTGGAAAACAGTTTGATAGCTCCTCCAAAGGTTACACATAGCTGCCGTTTGACTCCTCCATTCCACTCCTAGTGGGATCAGAAAATAAAAACATACCTGCACACAAAAGTTGAACACAGATATTCATGGCGGCATTATTCACAGGAGCTAAGAAGTAGAAATAACCTAAATGTCTATCAACTCACAAATGGATAATAAAATGTAGGGCATTCATATAATGGAGTATTATTCAGCAACCAAAGGGAATATGGTACTGATACACACTATGACATGGATGAACCTGGAAAACTTGAGGCCTGCACGAAAGAAGCCAGTCCTAAGAGATATATATTGGATGATCCCATTATAGGAAATGTCCAGAATAGACAAATAGACAGAAAGTAGATCAGTGGTTGTCTAGGGTCACGAGATGGCCCAGGGAGGGGGTGAGGTCAAGAGGCTAGGGAGGGACTGCTATGAGTACTCTCTTTTTGGAAATGATGAAAATGTCTAAAATTAGGTGATGGGAATGGTTGCCCAACTCTTAGATACACTTAAAACCATTGAATTGTACACTTTCAGTGGATGGACTTTCTGGTATATAAATCAGATCTTGATAAAGCTGTTCAAACATAAAAGGCTACTCCATGCCTTTACTCATGCTGCTCCCACGACTGAATTGTTCTTACCTTCTCCTGTTTCTCTGAAAGTCCAAAAATAACCGGTTTCCAAGGCCCAATTTAAGTGCCATTCCAAAGATTGCCTGGATCCATTCCCATCAGGCATAATTTCTCTCTCCTCGGAACTCTTGCGGCAATTCGCATCATTCACTCAGCAATGATTTATAAAGTCATGTATCAGGTGTCTGGCACTTCTTACATTTCACGTGATTATTTAAGTACTCATGTCATCTCTGCTACTCTACTGGAACCTTTTGGAAAGAGGAGACTGTATCTGGTTCCCTTCTATGAACTCAGAACCCAGCCATGTGATTGGCACACATGGAAGGTATGTGGAATTCATTCTAAATTTCTCTTTCTTCCTGTCACCCCTCCCACTAGGAAACATAAGGATATAAAATGGTGGAAACTAAAAAGATGGAATAAAATATAGCTTGCAAAATTGTGGCACGACTATATTAATATTAAATAAAAGAACCTTTGCCATTGAAAGTTTTATGAGATAAGAAAGGCACTGTATGACAAAAAATGTTTTTGGAAACTAATTTTATAAACACCTAATGACATAGTTTAAAATGAACGAAAGAGAAATTGACAGAACTATTAGGAATATTCACATCCAAATCGGAATGGAAGATTCAATATATCTCTCTCAGAATTTGGCCGGATGTGGAGGCAAAAAGTCAGTATAGGCATAGTTTATGCAACGGTGACAAAAAAAATTCCAAAGTGGAATTTTTGGTGGCTTAATACAACAAACGTTTGATTCTTACTCATACAAAGGGTGGTGGTCTGGCAATTTGTGGGGAATTCTCCTCCATGAAGTGACCTAGGGATCCAGGCATCTCTCACCACATGCCTCTGTCATCTCGGTGTGCTTCTAAAGAAGAAAAAAACACGGAGATAGCACACTGGTTCTTAAGTGCCTTGGCCAGATATTAAACATATCACTTCCATTCACATTTCTTTAGCTAGAACTGGTCACATGGCCTCTCTTGTCTCCAAGGGTATGGAAAAGTGTAGTTGGCCTATTTCCACCCCCAAAAGAGAAGTATCAGGTAGGAATGAGCATGAATAGTCTTTACTCAAAGGACTTAAATTAATGACATGTACTGATAACTTCATCCAACACCTCATTTTCAAACACATAAAACAATCTACAAAATTTGACTATGACCTGAGCTGTAAAGCCAGTCTCATCAAATTTCAAGGAACCAAAACCACACAGAGCATATTATCTAAATGGCTATTTCTTATAGTGAAGGTATAAATCAATAATGAGTTAATTAGAAATTTCCCAGAGGCTAAGAAATTTAAAAATATACTTCTAAATAACCCATGGGTTAAAAGAAGAAGTGATAAAGGAAGCTAGAAAATATTTTTAATCAAGTGATAATGAAGAAAACTCATATCAAAATTTGTAGGTGTGGGTAAAACAGTATGTGTAATCAGGAAAAAGTAAATGATAAAGGCAAGAAGAGAAATGAATAAAGTAAGAAAGCAAAGATTAAAACAGAGCTAATCCAGCAAAGCCAAAGTTGGTTCTTTGAATAGACAGTCAAACTGATGAACCCCTGAATGAAAGTGGTCTAGAGAAAAACCAAAATGCCCCCCCAAGACCCCAATATTAGGAATAAAAAGTAAGACATCACTACAGATACTGTCACCGTTAAAGGGGAAAAGAGGATGTTTTGAGCAACTTTGAGCCAATACCTTTGGAAATGTAAATGAAACGGACAACATCCTGGAAAGGCATAATATACCAATTTCGACCTGAGACAAAATAGAAAACCTACATAATCCTTTAACAATTAAGGATATTGAATCAGTTGTTAAAACCCTTTTCTGTACAGAAAACTTTAGCTCTAGATGGCTTCACTGACAAGTTCTACCCAACATTCAAAGAGACTGTTTCTGTCTTTGACAACTCTTCCAGAGAGTAGATAAAAAGAGTGAGTAATCTCCTGTTCACTTTATGAGGCTAATATAACCTGCATACCAAAACAGGACAAAGATATGGCAAGAAAGGAAAATTACAGGCCAATTTTACTTGTAAATAGAAATGAAAAATTATGGATGAAGTGTTAGCCACAAAAATCCATCAGTACACGGAAGGATATCACAACTGAAAGGGACTAATCCCAGGAATATAAGGTCAGTTTAATATTAGAAAATCCATTAAAGTTGGGGTACCTGGGGGGCTCAGTTGGTTCAGTGGCTGACTCTTGATTTCAGCTCAGGTCATGATCTCGGGGTTGTGAGATTCTCTCTCCCTCTCCCTCTGCCCCTCCCCTCCCCACTTGTGCTTGCTCTCTCTCTTAAAAAAAAAAAAGAAAAAAAAAAAACAAGAAAACCCATTAAATGAAATGGAATTTGGGTTAATTCAGCACATAAACTGATTAAAGGACAAAACTTGCATGTAGAAAACCATTTGATAAAAAATTTAACTTATTCATGATTTAGAACTAATAAAAATAATCTAGGAAACTATGAACAGAAGGGAATTTCCATAATTTGATAAAAGTATGTCTGCAGCTAACACAGTAAAATATTGCAAGTCTTCCCTTTGGAGATCAGAGACAAGTGAAGGATGCCCACTCCACCCATTCACTCAACATTTACTGTGGTCTTAGCCAGTGCAGTAAGGCAAGAAAAAGAAATGAGAGAAGTAAAATTTGGAGGAAAAAACAAAGCCATCATCTTTCCAAAGTAACATAATTATGTATAGAGAAACCTCAAAATAGGCAACTATGTCATTTAAATTGACAAGAACATTTAGCATTCTTATTGGATTCAAAATAAATATATTAAAAGTATGTTTTTATATAACGACCCACTGAATTACTGAATGAAGTTGTTGGGGGCGGGAAGCTCTTGTGAGCATTGAGGGCTGAACCGGTGGGAATAGGCTACTCTGGTTGGGCGTGGGCTCCCCATTACTGGAAGGGTTCAAGCAGGAACAGGATGGGCTGTGTCCAGGGGTTCTGGGGAAAGAACCTGGGCTCAGGGTGACAGGTTTGTCTCTTGCCAGGCTGGGCCTCAGCTGTCTGAACAGTCAGTCCCGGAAGGTGGCCTGTCTTCTTGCTTTTGGCTCCTCTCTATGTCAGCTTAATCTCTTTGGTAAACTGGGTAAAATGAACCAGGACTTACGGCTCCGGGAAATACGTGCAGCAGTTTCTAATCTTATCGCTGTCCACTCCCCCCTTCCTAGGATCTGCTTTTTTTTTCCCAGCGGTTTCTTCTCCCCTTCTTCCCCCTGCCCCTGCCGAGCCAGACTTGTCTTCCTACTTCAAGTTCTCAGTTCACACCACACATTCCGAAACACCATGCTACCTGGTTTGTGAGATGGAATTTTACATGGCTCCTTAATGCCATAACCTGGAAGAGGAGAGCTGCTTTTGCTGGAGTCCGATGGGGCCCCATATCCCTCCTCACCACAGAGCCCCCCACCCCAGGAGACACAGTGGGTAAGCACGCACTTGGAGTCCGACGGACTTGTACTCTCCAGTTCCGTGACCTTGGACCTTGGTTCTCTCCCCTGCGAAGGGGCGGAGCTCGTAGGCATTCCCACTTTGGCAGGGTTACGGGGAGGGTGAAATGAGGCGATGGATATAGGGCTCGTCACCCAGGGGGTGCTCCTTCCACCTGTGTGGTTGTTGGCAGTCTCTGGGGTCTGGGGGAGCTCTCAGTTCCTCTCTCTGGACTCAACATCGTAGCCCCTGGGCCATGAGCTCCGGGCGGCAGCACCGTGCAGGAGTGGAGGCCATGCCCCTCCGCTGGGGACATGGCCTTAAGGCCCCACTGGCTCTACCTGCAGCTGGCATGTCACGGGCAGATACAAGGAAGTGAGGCCGTTAATAAATCTGTCTATTTCCAGGATGCCTCCCCTTCAGGGCCCCTGCTCTGACAGGCACCGCAGGAGGGCTGAGGCCCAGCTGGCTGCAGACCCAAATGTTGGCTGAGCTGCTAGATAAGTCTGTAATGAACTGTCCCTCAAGCTGGAGGCATTAACCTTGCTGTTGGCCTGGAGGCCAGGGCTCTGCGGTTAACCCTTCCCTCCCCAGCCCTAGGGAAGCCGAGGGTGCAGCTGGGTCAGGGAGAGCTGTATTGATTACCCACGGCCACCTAACAGATGACCCTGCAATGCAGCAGCTGGAAATAACACCCGATTATTAACTCTCAGCTTCTGTGGGTCAGGAATCCACAAGTCCATGGGGCGGATCTGACTCAAGGTTCTCCATGAGGCTGCCATCGAGGTGTCAGCCTTGGTGGCAGTCATCTCAAGGCTTAATGGGAGGGGGTGATCAGATTCCAGACTCACTCAGGCAGCTGTTGGCAGGCCTCCGAAGATCCGAAGTGCACTGCCAAGTGCATTTGCATGGGCCTCTCCCTGGCGCGAGCCATGGAGAGATGGAGAGAGCCAAACAGAGTTCACTGTCCTTTTATAACCCAACCTCTTCGCCCATCACCTCTGACATGGCCTTTTAGCGGCAAGTCACTAAGCCTAGCCCACAGTCAAGAGGGAAAAGCACGGGTGCCTGGGTGGCTCAGTGGGTTAAAGCCTCTGCCTTCAGCTCAGGTCATGATCTCAGGGTCCTCAGTGGCTGCTCAAGAAAGAGCTGTTGAAGTGCAAAAAAAAAAAAAAAAAAAAAAGTCTTTGTGTAGACGATAAAACTACAACTTTGTGACATAATTCGTTAGAATCCTATAACTCTGGGGCTCAAAGGGGCTCAGAAACTGGCCAGCCCACCTCCTCATTTTGAGAGAGGAAACTGAGGTCCGCATTGGGCTCCCTGCCTGGCAAGGAGCCTGCTTCCTCCTCTCTCTCTGCCTGCCTCTCTGCCTATTTATGATCTTTCTCTCTGTCAAATAAATAAATAAAATAAAATAAAATAAAAAGAAAAAAGAGGGAAAAGCACAAAGCTGTGAAAACCCAGAAGCAGAGGGGCCGGTGGGAGCGACTCTGAGGCTCTCCAGCTGCTGCTGGGACCTGCACACAGATCCGAGCCCCGCTCGCCTTCAGGTGCACCTGCTCCGACCGCCAAGACTTGGTCCCAAATCCTCCTTCCATCTTTCGCGAAGCCCCGAGGACTCAAAATCCTACAGCGCCCTCGAGTCTGAGCTCTCCCTCTCTCTGGGCTGTCAGGGTTCCAGGCAGGCCCCCAGCGCGTCTCCGCAGGCTGTGTCATTCCGTCACCACCTCCTCACTGGTCCCCTGAGTCTCTTCCGCTCCCCTCTGTCCCACTCGTCCCCACCGTCCCCTGTCTCTTCCCAACAGTACTCAGAGAAGTCTTTTCAAAACGCAGATCGGACCCTGTCTTTCCTTGCTGGAATCCTCCAGAGCCTTCCCACAGGCTCAGCGCCGGGACCCAAGTCTTCTCGAAGGATGACAAGACTCTGCGGGGTCTGGCTCAGCCCGGGCCTCGACCGCCTCAGCTCACCGCAGTGCTGGCTCCTCTGGGTGCCTCTGGTCACAGGCTTCGCGCGCGCCGTTCCCCTCCCAGCGTGCTTTTCTTGTCCCCTTCATCTCGTCCGCCCCTCAGCACACTTGGGATCTCAGCTCCAGTCACTTCCTCGAAGAAGCTGTCCCCATCCCACCCACCGGGCCCCCCACCCATCCCACTGGGCTCGGGTCTCCTGTTGGAAACTTGTGCTCTCCTCACGGGGCTCTGCTAGGCACACTGTTCCCTTCCCCGACTGGTCGCTGTCTGGCCGCCAAGACAGGAGGCAGCAGAGGACAGGCTTTGCTGTCTGCATCCCTTGTGCCTGTCACCAGTGGCTGCTCAAGAAAGAGCTGTTGAAGTGCAAAAAAAAAAAAAGTCTTTGTGTAGACGATAAAACTACAACTTTGTGACATAATTCGTTAGAATACTATAACTCTGGGGCTCAAAGGGGCTCAGAAACTGGCCAGCCCACCTCCTCATTTTGAGAGAGGAAACTGAGGCTCGGAGACAGGGACGGTCTTCTTAGGTCAGAGCAGGTGAGAGCAGAGAACAGAAGCCAGGCCTCTGGTGTGACCCTGCACCTGCCGCTCTCCATCTGTCGTGGAAGCCCCGCCTGCCTTCTATCACCCCGTAAATTCACCCCGGTGCCTCCCGAGTGCCAGCCCATCACCCCCATCAACTCTGAGCCCTTGGCACAAAGACTCGGAAAGGGGCTGGCAACCCCTCCTGTCCGGTAAACTCTTTTCTTGGCTTTGGAACTCTCCTCCTGCGAGAGGCACAGCCGGTGCCGAGGATCACCATTTCGCCCCAAATGAACTGCAAGCCCAGCTTCTGAACATTCGCCTTCTGGTTCCTCCCAGGACCCCGAGCCCATTTGAGCTATCAGGGACCTGAGATGTTCTGGGCCGATTCCAGAAGGGGAAACAGAGGCCAGAGAAGGCCCAAGACTTTCCCAAGGTCACGAAGGGCAGCCGCAGGGCTGGGACCAGAACCTGGGCCTCCTCACTCTCAGGCCCGCGCTGGCGCCTGCACAGCGGGATCAACGTGAAGGCGCCTGCAGGCTTGGAGCTCACGCCTACAGATGCCTCTTAGAACGAGGATCTTTCTCGGCCTGTGGTCGGCTCTGCAGACTCCTGTCGCTGCTCGTTAGCAGAGAACTCTCTACTGGCAGAAGTGGCAAACACACTGGCATTCCAAAACGAACAAACATTCTAAAACAAAATGATATCGCAAACAAGCCGGGATGGCAAAAACGAAACACGCTGGCATTAAAAACAAAAAACAAAAAACAACAACTCCAAATGGTATTCAAATTAGTTGCCAACATTTAAAAATGGAGAGACTTTTACAAACAAATCCAGGTTTCCACCTTGTCTGAGAAAAAATCAGGCAATCTGGCCATCACGGCACTGTCCCTCAGCCTGCCGACACTCAGCTCAGCGGCCTAGAGGTTATCACACACGCACCTGGCCATGGCTGGCCACATTTCTTCCCTTCCGCCGCCCTCCCGGGCCTTGAAGGCATTCAAGTTTACCGCCTTTCTGCTGCTGGGTTGGAGAGCCCCCCCTGTGAACATGGCCCACATAAGTGGTCACGTAGGCACTGTTGGATGCCTCCGGGGATGGAGGGGTCACCACCAGTCTGTTGCACAGCTGGTCGAAGAGCCCCAGTGGGAGCGAGAACCATGGCTTATTTGAATCCATGTTTAACAGGTCACACTATGATTTAATACCAGAGCCTAATAAACTTTGAAGCGCCTCCTGACCAGGCTTCTCCGTGCTTGTTTTGGCCGAGGCACATACGAAAGCCGCTCTTCGGAATGACTTCACAGATTTCCAGGTCATTGAAATGAAGTCCAGATGCCACTGGATTATGGGCAAATGCGGGGCCAGGTCTGGATGTCCCTTTGGAAGTTTCAAGGGCAGACACCGGCAATATCAAAAGAAGGTTTGAAGGTCCATCTTTGGGTTCTTGAGCAATGACAGCTCTCAAAGTACCTTTCCATGAACTTGCCAGGGGCTGAAACCACCACCCCCATGTTTCATAATCCACGGAGGAGGGGGGGGTGCTTCCTACAGCAATGTCAGGCCCCGGAGCACTTCATCAGGAGGCAGCCCAGGGAATCTGGGCAAACGCTCTTTGGAGAGTTCTTGGCAAGCTTCAAACTTGGGACCTTTAGAATAGCGCACTTATCAGTAGTCAAATCTCAAAGCCAACAGAAATACTAGAGTCGAGGACTATTAGCTCGGGGAGGGGCCGGGTATGTATCATCTCGAACCACTCTCTAACCTTCACTGAGAAGTGCCCAACAGGACCCCAGACAAGAAGGGTCAGCCAGCCTTGGCGGGGCCACCAGTCTTCCCGATGACGGGTCAGAAGTTCTCTCCGCTGAAACGTCCATCTCTGGTCGCCGGTTTTATCCCCAAAGTAAGGACCATGTTTATGCCTGTATTCATCCACAGGATGATCACCACGTTTGCCCTCCCGCATCTGCAAGCTAAATTGGCCCAGGTCATGCACTCCTCTCTGGGAGCTCAAAGTCCATGCACCCTCCTGCAGTTACCAGCATCCCAACCCCCCATCGCCTGCTTAGCATCTTTTCCCAACAGCTTTGGCTTTAAGAGGGTGCAGTTCTTGCCCCAGGACCTCCACAGAGAAGAAAGACCGAGGCCAGCTGTGCCACATCCCAGGCTCACAGGCCCAGAGTTTGTCCAGATGGTCTCATATCAGCACACTGCTTTTATTTATTTAACACATACTCATGTTGCTCCACTCACTTTAGCAATACCGATTCATTAAACCACCATAAATATATGAGATGGAGTCTGTTATCGTCCAAAAGATAGAGATGATGAAATCAAGAGATCAAGATGCAGGGAAGGGAAGTCCCTCAGTCAAGGTGCCAGGGAGGTGGGGAGACTGGGCCTCGAACTCAGACACTGGAGCCTGGACCTGGTGCTCACGGCCACCCCGTGCTGCCTTCCTTCCATGCGGCTGTCACGTCAAGCATGGGGATGAAGGCCTCTGGGGAGAACCAGAAGTACTGTCTCCTGATAAGTCAGACTCATCCCGAGATGTGAAGTGATTTGTCTCGGGTCACTCCGTTCTGCAGTGATGGAGCTGGGGTTTCAACCGGGTTCCGAATTTGGGGCTCTTGGCTCCAGCCTAGAGCATGCTGGATGGACTCATCAGGTTTAAGTGAAGTAGAATCCGCCAAGGTAACAATACTACAAAGAACCTATCGAGGGAAGTGAAATGCGTTCTAACCTGGCTTTGAGCCACATGGATCTCCCAGTGAGCCCCTGGGCCAGGGCCAGAAGGAACACCCAAGGTAGGCATCTGATATTTTCAAAGAGTACATTTTATAATGAAACAAGATGGGCTCGGGAGGGAGACAAACCATAAGAGAGTCTTCATCTCATGAAACAAACTGAGGGTTCCTGGGGGGTGGGAGGGTAGGGAGAGGGTGGATGGGTTATGGACATTGGGGAGGGTTTGTGCTATGGTGAGTGCTGGGAAAGGTGTAAGCCTGATGATTCACAGACCTGTACCCCTGGGGCAAATAATAAAAAAAATTTTCAAAAAAACCTGGCACATATAGAAAGGAAAAAAAAACCAAAGAGTACATTTTAGGAACTAGATGGAGACCTCATCAATTCATAACCCAACAATCCGGAGGTCATCATGCTCCATCGCGGGCGCATTACATCATTCCCGACATGACATAAAGAACCTCATAGCCGGTGCAGGGCACCCTGTCTGGACGGATCTTTCCCCCTCCAGTGGACTTGATGTGTACTTGTTTGTTCTGCTTTAGCATGTGCACTGTAGGACAGGCACCTGGCTGCCCTCTGCTCCCGGTGGCACAGACTGTCCTCCTGTTGGCTGCGGGGTTAGAACCGTGGGCGGGGGGGGGGGGGGGACTGATGGTCACTCTTGATGGACATTGTTGCTTTGTTGTATGTTATGAACCCCAAATACATTATTATCTCTGTCTCAACAATTCTCTTTTGAAGAGATTTAAATAAAAAGAGAACATGATCGACTTCCCCACGCAGTTTACACTGTTCTTCCCTCCTTTCCGGAGATCCGGATTTCCATCGGTGATCCTTCGTCTTCTGTCTGAGGTTGCCCAGGTCTCATGGTGATTAATTCTTTCCGCTTTGGTTGCACTGAAAACGTTTTTACTTTGCTTGTATTTTTGTTTATTTATTTATTGTTTATTATTTTGAAAGACGTTGTTGCTTGATTGACAGGCGTCCCCCCCGCCCCCCTTCAACACCTGCGGGATGGCGTGGGCGTCGCTGTCGCTCTGATCTTTGTTACTCTGTGTGTTTCTTTCTTTCTTTTTTTTTAATCACTGGTCCAGCCCATTGACTAGGATGTGTGTTAGCCCGTGCAGCTCGCTCAGGGTTGTTTTTCCTTGAGGCGCTGAGCTTCTTGGAACAATGGCTTTCTAATTTTCGTCATAGTTGGAAAATGGTCCTTAGTCCTTCAGACATGTTTTCTCTTTCCCTCTTTCCGTTCCTTCCGATAGGTATTTTGGGGAGTCAGTGTTGTCCTGTGAGCGGCTCTGTTCCTTTCTTTTCTGGTATTTTCTCTGTGCTTCATTCTGAATAATTTCCATCTCTGTGCCTTTCATTTCACTCTTTTTTAATTTCTTAATTAATTTGATTTCTTAATTTCTTTAATTTCACTCCTTAATTTCACACTTTTCTCCCGCAGTGTCCGATCTGTGGTTATTGCCACTCTGGTTAGTTGAGTTTCGGATATTGTACTTTTCGTCTCTGGAAATTTGATTTGGATTTTAAAAACATTGTGTCCTATGTCTTTCCTCATTACGTTCATATTCTCCTTTACATCCTTGAGCATTTATCACGTTAACAGCAGCTGTTTCAGATCTTCATCAACCAATTCCATCGGCTGTGCCATTCTGGATCTATTGGTTTATTTTTCTTCAGACTCCAGGCATATTTCTTCTGCTTCTTTGCATGTGTGGTGATTATCTTTTTTTTTTTTTTTTTTGGATGCCAAAGAGTAAATTTTACACTGTGGCGTGCTAGGTTTTGTTGTATTTCTTTAAACAGAGCCGAACTTTGTTTTGCCAAGCAGTTCAGTTACAGACGAGCTCGAGGCTTAGTATCAAGGTTTATTTATGGCTGGCTGAAAGCGGCTTTTACTCTAGTACTAATATAGTCCAACTCCAAAGGCATGACCTTCCTGCGGATTCTGTCCAACGCTCTGTGTTATGATGAGGCCTCTCTGCTGGCTAGCAGAAACTTCAACTATTCCCGGACGTCTGTGAGCGGCGGGAACTAGCGGGGCCATTGCGTTCTGTTTGTTCTTCCCTTGGTCACACTGACTTTCATCCCACACATCCTGCTCAGGACTCCCCTAAGGGGTCCGGGGAACCCTCTGCAGATTTTCGGAGCACAGTCCCTGGACAGCTACCTCCTGTTACGTCTCCCCCCAAATTCTAGCCACCGCGACCTTCCTGAACTCTGATGTCTGCCCCCTCATCTCAGGGGTACAGGGGGCCTCTGGCTCCCAGCAGATTGGGAACACCCTCCGTGAGTAAGATGGGGCAGTCACCTCTTCTTATCTGTTTCCCTTCGCTTGGGACCTCACAGTTCTGTGCTTCCTGACGTCCAATGTCTGAAAACATTTGTTGTACATATTTGAGTGTTTTTCCAGGAGTTTATGGTGGAGGGCAATTCTCATAGCACTTATTCCTTCGCAAGTGGAACTGAAAATCTCTACCCTAGCTGTTTTCATTTGGGGTTAAGCTCCAAAATAGCATTTGACGAATAGACAGTGACTTCACCAAAGGTTGCTAGAGAACTTTAAGAAAGTTGTGTTTGGAGTTAATTCATGAATATTCTTGAGTTTTACAACTCTCCCAGGAAGCCAGGCTCTGTCAAGAATTTATGAAAGGCCGAGCTGGGGGGCGCCTGGATGGTTCAGTCTGTTGGGTGTCTGCCTTCGGCGCGGGTCATGGATCCCAGGGTCCATGGATCGAGTCCACGTTGGGCTCTCTGATCAGCGGGGAGCCTGCTTCACCTTCTCCCTCTGCCTGCCGCTCTGCCTGCTTCTGCTCTCTCTCTGTCAAATAAAAAAGTAAAATCTTGAATAGATGCTTCTCCGAAGAAGACAACAAGCACATGAAAAGATGCTCACTGCCATTAGCCAGTAGAAAATGCATATCACTTCGCACCCACCAGGATGGCTACTACTATTATCGGTTGAATTGTGTCCCCTCCTAAAAAAGATAGGTTAAAAGCCTAAGTCCCAGTATCTGTGACTGTGACCTCATTTAAAAACAAAGCCTTGCTGGTTTAATCAAGTTGAGGTCATCAGGGTGGGCCCTAAAAAGAGGTAAACTTGGACAAAGACACAGGGCGGATATGGCCAGGTGAAGACAGAGGCAGAGATAACAGTTACATGGCCACAAGCCAAGGAATGCCTGGAGCTACCAGAAGCTGGAAGAGGCAAGGAAGGAGTCTCTCCTGGAGGATTTGCAGGGAGTACGGGCCTGCAAACATCTCACAACTGTGGGACAATAAATTTGCTGTTTCAAGCCACCTGGTGTCTGGTACTTTCTCGTAGAGCCCCAGAACACATGTATAATTTTTTAAAATGGAAAATAAAGTGGCGACGAGTGTGATGGTTAATTTTATCTATCAACTGGGCTAGGCCACAGAGCCCAGCTCTTTGGTCAAGCATTATTCTGGATTATTTCCGTGAAGATGCTTTTAGGATGAGATTGACTTTTAAATGGAAGGATCAGATGACCCTCTACGTGGGTGGGCCTCATCCAATCAGTCGAATGACTTCATAAATAAAACAGACTGACATCCCCCTCGAGCAAGAAATGCTGCCAGCAGACTGTCTTTGGACTCATATGCAGATCTTTCTTGGGTCTCCAGCTGCTGGCCTACCCTACACATTTTGGACTTACCAAGCCCTCACAAATGCATGTGCCCATTCCCTAACATTGCTTTCTCTCTATAGGCACACCCCCAGCTCTTAGCTTTCTCCTCCTCGGCAATACTCCTGAGCGAGGGCCGTCGCTCTTGGTTAGGATCTGAGGTGACCCCATGCCAGATCTCTTGCATACAGCCCACATCTGGTCCTTGGGAGACAGACATGCGTCCCTTGCCTGACCAACTCTAGGAGAAGCTGCACCAAACCCAGTCACCTCTCCCTTGCCTCATCATCAAAGCACCTTGCTACTGGCATCCCATCCTTTAGATTTTTTCCAGGCAGGGGTCTGCCCTGTGCATTGGATTGTGCACTGTCCTCTTCCCTAGCCTGAAGGTCAGGGGCAGCTGGCAGCCACTCCTCTTCCTTGGGGGACTCAAAACACCAATGGCTCTCTTCAAAGAAATCTGCACCCCAAGCCCCCCCCTTCAACTCTAACTCCTATTTTATACCCTCCATGTGAGTGAGAAAGTTTAGTGGGCTACAGGAGTTTTACCATCTCCACTCTAAACACAGCGTACGGTGCAGGCGCGTGGGATCTCTCTGTCTTCCAAAAAACATCTATTTTAACATATTGTTGTATGAACGTTTAAATACCTACATTCATTATTGAATATAGTACAGCTACCGTTGAACCCCTAATTTATCCGAGACAAGGCCCTTTTTAAAAAAACTCATTTAAAGTTATTAATAGGTTAAGTTTTTTTTTTTAAGATTTTATTTATTTATTTGACACAGAGAGATTACAAGTAGGCAGAGAGGCAGGCAGAGAGAGGGGAGGAAGCAGGCTCCCTGCTGAGCAGAGAGCCCCATGTGGGCCTCCATCCCAGGACGCTGAGATCATGACCTGAGCCGAAAGCAGAGGCTTTAACCCACTGAGCCACCCAGGCGCCCAATAGGTTAAGTTTGTAACCACTTTACAATTCTATAAGTAAGAATTTACCCAGATAACTGGCATTCAAAAATCTACGGAGTGCACTGTGTGGCCACTAAGTTAAGTTAAAACCTGGGCGTAATGAACTTTGGATCTGGAAAGGACTTCAGAGGTTACTCAGTCAAACGCCCCTACCCTCCGCCCCATTCATTCCCTTTAAGCAGCAGCTAAGGTCTCTAAAGGCTGAGGTACTCAGCCAAGGTCATCACAGTGAGAGATCAGACGCGGGCCATCACTTGCCACTGCTGCCTCCGATTTGTAAAGAAAATATTAGATAAATTCTGATTCATACTGCTAATTTTAATGTTTATCCAACCAGTGGTAGAAATGAAATTTTAATGCAAAATAACTATTTCAGAGTCTAAAAAAGTGAACCAACTGGGCTTTCAACACTACATGAAGCTATGTAAATCCCAATCTACTATACAGGAGAATAATGGATTCTTAATTGAATCTGTGCCTTAGAGTGGAAGAATGATTTTTAAATGAAAAACCCCACGGAGGTGGTGATGAGAAATGAGTTTAGCCAGATGAATGATTCTGGCAGAAAATAAGACAGCAAACCAGGCTGGAAAATAGCTTTTTCTTAAAGATCTCAAATACACCAAATGCAGATTAATTTGTGCCCAGTCAACAGTATTTACTTCCATCTTCCCAGTTCTGGCCTTGTGTCTTGTGTTCTGATCCTTGTAGACTGCAATCTCCAGGGTTCCATATATGTACCCCTCTTTTTTTAAAGCAACTGTATATAGCACAACAGTGGTATTATTATTTTTTAAAATTTTATTTATTTGACAGAGAGAGAGAGAGATCACAAGTAGGCAGAGAGGCAGGCAGGAGAGGGGGAAGCAGGCTCCCTGCTGAGCAGAGAGCCCGATGTGGGGCTCGATCCCAGGACCCTGAGATCATGACCTGAGCAGAAGGCAGAGGCTCAACCCACTGAGCCACCCAGGCGCCCACAACAGGGGTATTACTAACCTATCTAAGAAATGCTCCTGGGAACCTAGGATTTGCCACTCAGCGTTCTCAGACTTCTGTCCTGCGTTTTTCTCCCGCAACACAACCACCCTAAGCTTTTAGGGCTGGCAGAGAACCCAGAAATGATTTAGCCCAATACCACGTTTCAGAAGGAAGAAAACGGAGGCCCAGAGAGGGAAGTACCTGGCCCAGAAGGTCACACAGAGGGTTAATGACTAATCACAAAAGTTAAGCATTTTGACAGATTCATGAACTCTTAGGCAGTTCCATCTTCAGTTCTGAGGATCTTGCAGTCATATTTTGTAGCCTGAAGTGCTAATTAAACCCGAGGAATTATGGACTTACTATTTATAGGTAGGAGTGGAGGCATTAAGTAGGCCATGAAACCTGCGGACACAGGAGATTCTGTCTCCTGAGATTCACATGTCACATTCAACCTTTATTATTTTAAGGCAGAACTTCAGCAATGCATAGTTTCAACTCCTGATTCTGGACTTGGCCTTGAGCTGCACTTTTGTCTTGAAGGACCACATCTACTGTAGCCTTCTTGCATTCCCAGATGGGGAACCCCACTTTTTCTGGCAAATACCGCTATCACCCAGTGGAAAGGTTAAAATCAGCCTTCCAAACCGATCAGTTACTTCAAAAAGCTGTATTTTCAAACTGTTTTTCTATTATTTCAAGTTCTCACCAACAAGCCTCAGCCAATGTGCTTTCACTGAGAGTGAAAGGGAAAGAGAAAGGAAACTCACAAAAAATGTTTTTAAAAGACATACCACCGGGCGCCTGGGTGGCTCAGTGGGTTAAAAGCTCTGTCTTCGGCTCAGGTCATGATCTCAGGGTCCTGGGATCGAGGCCCACATCGGGCTCCCTGCTCGGCGGGGAGCCTGCTTCCCCCCCTCCCCTCTCTGCCTGCCTCTCTGCCTCCTTGTGATCTCTCTCCCTCCGTGAAATAAATAAATAAAATCTTAAAAAAAAAAATACATACCACCTGGATTTATGATTATCTCGCATTTTTTCTTTTCAACTGTTCAGAGTGGCTTTCATTGGATTGCCAAAACCAAATCTCTCTCCAGAGGCCCAGCAGTGTGAACAAAAGTGCTGAAATCAAAGAACGTCCAAGTCTGAATCTGTCAGAGACTGTGGTACTGGGGAAAAGTCATTTAACCACCCTCCATCGGTTCCCACTTCTGTACAATGAGGATAAAACTATGGAGGTACCTCTCCAGGGCACTGTGTGGATTGGCTAATTAAAGCTAATTAAGCCCCTGGAAAGAACTAGAAAATACTATGTAAATGCCAAGTATTTATGGGCCACTAACAGTCACAAAACTCCTAAGGGACAAGATTCTGTGCAGACAGCACAATCTCTATTGGTTACTCATCACCCACTGCTTACAAAGCAAGCATCGGGTGTTCTGTAACAAGGCAGGGAAAAGAAACATCACACGAGGTCGTTCAACAACACCATCTTTATTCAAAAATATATATCTATGAGACATTTCAGAATATACTGCTGCCGCCAATGACAGCCTATACTTCTAAATAAAGTCCTAAATTAATATACAAATTTAAGCTTTAAAAATATTCTTTAAGAAAACAAAACAAAACAAAACAAAGAAGAATGAAGACTTTCTGAGGAATATGACCTAAAGGAAAGGTCCTTTGAGGCCTACGGATGCCCTAAATAAAGAAAAAACACAAAACAAAAACCACCCCCCCCACCCCGCCCCGCCCCACCAGATCACCTCATACATACAAGGAGAAGAAAGGTTCATTTAAATTAAACAAAAGAAGTAATAAGCACACTTGGGGAGGATACGGGGAGAATTAAGATTTGAAAAACAAAAGCATTTCATTAAAAAACAAAACAAAACAAAGCCCACAACTAACTTCCTCATAGGAAGTCCACTAGTAACAGGTGTTAGGAGGCCAACACATTCATTTACATAATTGCTACAGTTTCATTTTTTGCTCTTGCTGTAATAATTATGCACCAATTGCTGGTCACACTCAATCAGATAAAACACAGCAGTGGGTGAAATCCATCGCGTTCTAACACTTCCATCTAGCTGATCAGAGCAAACGTCTACTATACCCTTGTGATCCGTGGTTAGTAAAATTTTGCTTCCTCGGTGAAAGCACAGAGAATGTCCGAGGTGGGTCCGTTCCACAACAAGCGCACACACAAGACTACAGCAGCACACCGTATGGGGAGGGGGCGCATGTGCAGAGACAGCAAAGACTAGACTTGATCTTGCAATTTTAGTAAAGTCACCTACTGCCCTATGGCCTCTGGGAAGAAAAACTTTATAGTTAAGAGACTCATTAATTTAATAATGACAGGACAACAGGCAGTGTCAATAAGCAGACAACACACAGTCCGTCTTCAAACCCGAGAAACAGCTTCAATGCTACTATGTTCTACACAGAGTTAAACTGAACATCTGCTACGACTTTTCATGGTTCTCACTTCATGGCAGGCGGGAGAGCTTCTTAAGGGAAAGCCTGCCACATGTTTAAAACACAGGCTATGTTTCAACATGTTTAACATATAAAATTACAAGTAATTGGCTTTTTGGTAATCCTGAAAATAGCAACTCAAAATAATGGAGATTCTGAAGCCCCCACCACTGAATTCCTTTTTATAGCTTCTGGATTTCAGCCTCTGGGCTCTGACTCCTATTATACTACTGGGGCAAATTGTTTTCTGCCCTTTCCAATGTCAAAAATAAGCCTGCCAAATCAGAATGATTTACAGTTAGCAGGCCTAACCTTCACTAAAAGCAAGGTAAAAATCCTCTCTAACTACATTATATAGTCAAAATGTCAGCTGGCATGATAATGGAATTAAAACCCCAAATTAAAATCCCTGACTTCCCCCCTTCCTCTGCCGAGATGAGCTATTCATGAGATCAGAGTACGCCTCCTCCTCTGGGCACAAGGACTCGTGCAGTGGCCAGTGGCGGAAACGGACAAACATGCACAGAGTGTCGTATTTGCAAGGGAGATATTCAAGTTTACTCACCATACTGTAGACACACGCCCAGTGAAGTAAACGTTAGTGTGAGCCCTGCTCCCCAAAAGACATGGGCAAAAAAAGCAACACCTGTGCAGAGCCCAGACTCTTTAGCTTTTTGGGGTCTGCCAGTGCCATTTCTAACAATTGCCTTCACCACCAATTAGGGCCCAAAGACCAGGTTTTTAGGAACGTTTTCTCTGACAGCGGGTGCCTGGGAAGGTTGTCTGTAGGAACCTGCAGCAAATAACTTATCTTTAACTCATGCTTGTGATCCCTGTTACTCTTGTTTTTGAACTGTGACTTTATGTTCCAGATCAGCTTTGAATCTTATTGCTAGATTCCCTAGTCTGCTTACAAAACAAACGCACCTCACCTTTGACTATACATCACTAGAAGTAAGGGAAAGGAAGGATGAGATTTGGCAAACTCTTTATGGCAAAGCTGCTTGACAGTTGTGTCTCCAACCTTCAGGGTGGATGGTAGCCGGGAAAGTCAATGACTCCAGAGCGAGTCCTTCAGTGGAGGCCTGTACTGAACTTGAGCAAGTCCAGCTCAGAAAAGAGAAGCTGCTTTCATGACACAATGCTGTCACAAGCGACAATACTCTTCTGAACACTTCCTGAAGTACACCTGATTTTCGTAACTTCTTGGGTGTAAAGAGAGAGCTAAGAATGGAAAACCAAGAGGGGCGTGAAAACATGAAGTGTTCCTTCCACTTATGATTCTAAACTGGATTCCACTCGCCACTGTTCTGAATTGTGCTCAACAAGAGAGGACGGAGAGGAGAATCAGAGTCTGTGGTTCTTTCTTGAGGCTGCGGGACCGGGATGAAGGAGGGACAGAACCAGGGGCCATAAGGTTATTGCCAACCATGACTTGCCCTCTTCTTTCTGCTGGTAGAGATGGGATCTGGGGCGTGACACCTGTCCTAGTCAGTTGAAAACAGGTCACCAGCAGAGGGCAGCGGGGCCAAGCCTCCCGTGACGTTGGGCAGCAATGAGAGGTCTGGCAAGCTCTGAATATGGGACTTCAGTTCCTTGCGGACCTGGGTTACCCGAGCAAGCTTCTGTTTGTATTCCTAAGGAGACAAAGAGAAGACAATGCAGTTAAGTGTGTGTGCGTGCTGATGGTCAGGCTTACGGAGCCAATACAGATACTCTCAGCATCTTGCTTACATTCTTCCCACCAGACCGCCCCTCCCCACTGCAGCTAAACTAAATGTTTGGGTTCTCAAAAGGGAAAAAACTTGACATAAAAAAGGAAAGCAGAGTTCGATACCGACAACAGTGAATTAAATGGTATTTAACTTTGCACCTGAGATTTGGAAGTAAAAGCAGTGATGCTTCATATTTGCATTCTCTTAATTGGTTCTTATCTATTTCAAACACCTTATAAAATGAAATACAGATGCTCAGGCTTTCCAATTACCTTGAGGGCTCCACCTAGACAGACCTAGAAAAATCACCATAGAGCAATACTTCGTGTTAAACTGAGAGAGTGATCCAGATCTATCACCTATCACCCATGAGCACCACAGAAGCTCGGAATCCCCAGTGGCACCACCTGCGTCCAGGACTTCATTCCACACCTCAGCAACTGCAGCGAGGCCCAGAGGAGGCCCTCTGGGAGGCTCCCCAAAACACTCGAGGCTCATCTTCCGGAAGCCCAGCTTTCATCAAGCCACTTTCCGGAGAAAGCGAAGCGTGCCACTACACTCTCCATGACTGCTCAGAGCTCTAGGTCTGGTAAGATTAGCTCCTGCCCAAATGTATTTCCTGCAGCTTCCCAACCCTCTAGGCACAGGCCACTGCCTGAGTGCGCCATTGGTTTGGGATTCCCCTCAAGCCCGGAGGGGGATCTTTCTTTTCCTGGTCTCAGAGAAGTTCTGCCTCCCGGTCTCTCCAGCAAAAGCTTTTCTTCTCATCCAGAAGACTGGTCCCCACCTCCACCCGTTCTGGAGCCCTCCGCGCACTGCAGGGCATCTGAGCCGCGAACAGGCTGCTCTGAGGTGCTCTCTTCACACATGTTAGACTTCTACGCTCCTCCAAAATAGGACTTCGCTGATGACAGGAACGTGGTATACTATCTTCTTTCCTCCCAGCAAAAGGCATCCCTGGTAAATCTGTACGCAGTCACAACCCCGGGCCTTGCGAGGTCTGTTTACAGCCCGCCTTGGGGCTGGTTTTTGTCCTCTAGCTGTGTCACCCTCCTCAGTCTTTCCGCAGAGACAGAAAGTTCCTGAGGATGGATCCCTGCGGACTAAAGCCTCTCGTACAAGAAGGTAACAGAAAGCACTGGGCTATGAGCTAACTGGGTTAGCTTTGACTCTGGCTCTAACTTGCTCTGCGATTGTGGGTGTGGTCTTTTGCTTCCTTTGTCTTCACCTTCCTTATCTAAAAGTAAAGGAGCTGGCCCACTCATAAGATTGTTCTTCAAGTTCTGGATTCCTTTGTACCAGATACCTTCTACACGTGCACAGAGGCACAGAGTTTGAGGACATATGCTTAAGCACTCCTGCGAAGAGTGATAAGACAGGAAACAGGTTAAATGAAGAACACTTAGGTCAAGTTGTAAAGACAAAGTCCAGGCAAGGAGGAGCAGAAGAGATATGGAAGCGCGGGCTGGGAGGCTCTATGCCCACGTTAGTGCCAGCAGTCAAGGCTTCCACCTAAAATGAGAGCTGCTCATACAAGCCACAGGATGAAGAGACAGGGGAAGAAAGGAAGCTTTCCTGGCATCCATTTCTTTCTTCTGTAGACTTAACACAACTAAAATAATGACTCCCCCATCAAATTAGTGAGCTTCAAGAGGCTGAGACCGAACCCATCTGCTTTACCCATCATCCACCATGACCAGCAGTGCCCTGGAAACAGTAGGTGTCCAACGGCTGCCCAATAAATTAACAATACATAAAACATAACATTACGAGCACATCACATTAAGTAATCAGCTTTAATTTTGAAGCTGAAAATTAATTTCAGATCCGAGGATCTAAACTGTCAAGGTTCCCTGCCCTTCTCTCTGCAAACATTTTTCTTCTTTGGTTTTATATACTTCAAGAGAAATTAGTAGAGAAGACCAATTCTCTGTTACTGAACATGGATTCATTTAATGAACTTCTCCTCAATTCTATGTACAAAAAAGGTGAAACAGTTACTAAATAGTTATCCCTTGCTCCCTGCCCAAATCCTCTGACCTAAGCTGATAGATGAAAACCACCCTGACTTGGAGCCATCACTCCTGGCAGCTACAGAGGACTTTAAGTAAAGGAATTCTTTAAGAACAGTTTGAAGATCATGAGCGGACCTGGGGTCAGAATCCAAGGCTCTGCACTCCTGAGTGATGCTCCCACTAACTCAGCAAGTCCATCTGAGTTTAAAAGGGAAGACAGGTGATCTCATTAGACACCACCTTAAGTTCAAATAATCCTCTCCTAGGCAATCTTTAAAAAACAAACAAACAAACAAACAAAAAACCTTTGTTCCTGCTTGGAGGCAGGGAGGTTGGGAGGAGGTAGGCTGCTATTATATTCTAAATAGCATCAAAGACACTTCATTTTAGTTTTAAAGGAAACACGTTCCCCATTAAAGTTTTCTCTCTGGGCCACTCTGAAAGCTGATGGATCCTGTACACACCTCCTCATGCCACTGGGTTACTCTTTCCATAGGGATTTCTACTTTCAGAGCAGGTGCATGAGCCTAGGAGGAGGACATCACTACAGGAAGAATGAAAGTAGGACTGTCAATGAAAAAGATTAAAAAGCAGAGTGTTTACATTAGCAGCCACAACAATGAAATACTACTTAGGTATAAATCTAACAAAATATGTATAAGACCCATATGAGGAAAACTGCAAGACTCTGATACAAATAAGATCTAAATAAATGGGAGATATTCCATGTTCATGAATAGGAAGACTCAATACTGCAAAGATAGCAGTTCTTCCCAACTTGATCTATAGATTCAATGTAGTCCCAATCAAAAGCACAGCAAGTTATTTTGTGAATATAGACAAAGTGCTTCTAAAATTTATATGGAGAGGTAAAAGACTCCAAATTGTCAACACAATATTGAAAGAGAAGAACCAAGTCTGACACCATTCAACTCTAAGACTTACTATGAAACTACTCAAGACAATGTGATACTGCCCAGAGAATAGACAAATAGATCAATGCAACAGAACAGAGACCAGAAATGCACCCACATAAAGACAGTCAACTGATCTCTGACAAAGGAGCAAAAGCAATACGGTGGAGTATTTTCAACAAAAAAGTTGGAACAACTGGACACTCACATGCAAAACACCAAATCTAGACACAGATCTTACACCCTTTACAAAAACTAAGTCAAAGTGAATCACAGACCTAAATGGAAAACACAAAACTATAAAACTCCTAGAGGACAACAAAGTAAATCTAGATGATCTTTGGTGTGGTGATGACTTTTAGGATACAATACCAAAGGCCTGACCCATGAAGGAACACACCTAAGCTAGATGGTGCTAAAATGAAAAATTTTCTGCTTTGCAAAAGACACTGTCAACAGAATGAAAGGACAAGACAGGGAGAGAATGTTTTTATAAAAGACAACATGTGTTATCAGAGAAATGCAAATTAAAACCAGATACCACCACACATCTATTAGAATGACCAAAACCCCAACACTGACACCACCCCATGCCGACAAGGATGTGGTGCAAGAGGAACTCTCATACATTCCGGTGGGGATACAAAATGATACAATTATTCTGGAAGACAGTCAAGTGGTTTCTTACGAAACGAAACATACTCTTACCATACGATCCAGCAGTCATGCTCATTGGTGTTTAACTCCAAGGGAGTTAAAAACTAATGCCACAAAAAAACCTACACTTAAATGTTTACAGTAACATTAGTCATAATTGCCAAAACTTAGAAGCAACCAAGAAACCCTTTAGTAAGTGAATGGATTAATAAACTCTGGTACATCCAAACAACAATTCTGCAGCATTAAAAAGGAGGCCTTATCAAGTCATGAAAATACATGAAAAAATGTTAAATGCATATTACTAAGTGAAAGAAGCTAATCTGAGAAGACCACATACTGTATGAGCCCAACTACATGACATTCTGGAGAAGGCAAAACTATGGAGATAGGGGTTGCGGGGCTGAATAAGCCGAGCACACAAGATTTTTAGGGTAGTGAAAATACTATAATGATGGACACATGCTGTCATGTATTTGTCCAAACCCACAGAACATACAACACCAAGAGTGAGCCCTATGGTATGGACACTAGGTGATTAGGACGTGTCAGTGTAGGTTCATCAATGGTAGCAAATGCACCACACTGGTGGGGGAGCAGGAAGTACATGGGAAATCTCTGTACCTTCCTCTTATTTTGCTGTGAACCTAAAACTGCGCTAAAAAATAAGCCAACAGTGGGGCGCCTGGGTGGCTCAGTTGGTTAAGCAGCTGCCTTCGGCTCAGGTCATGACCCCAGGGTCCTGGGACTGAGCCCCACATCAGGCTCCCTGCTCAGGAGGAAGCCTGCTTGTCCCTCTCTCACTCCCCCTGCTTGTGTTTTGTTTTCCCTCTCTCACTGTCTCTCTGTCAAATAAATAAATAAAATCTTAAAAAAAACAAAAAGCCAAGAGGTCTAAATGCATCAGCAAGTGTAACTCTGAACATCCAAATTCAGGTGACGATTGCCTTGAAAACTGTTAAAACACGCAGCTGGCTCAGCTGAGACAGCTGAACGACCTAACTGAATGTTCTGAGGAGAAATGAGCAGGTAAGAATTCATGGCAAACTCTGATTAGGTCAAACTGAATAGTAAGAGTAGTTTTATTGTCCCCTAAATAGATCAGGTAATAACAGACTCTGACCTCCCACCCTTCTTTTTCTTTTTCTTTTAAATAGATTCAGTCTTTTCCCAAATAAAGTCATCTATAAACGTCACCATGGACGAACAAGAAAATCGCGACTGAATCCAAACAAAACTATCGCCCCCAACACGTCTCCGGCTCTCCCTTGCCCTCCAGCCCGCTCCCCGGCCCCCCTGGTCGGGCGGCGGCGCTTCCCCACTAGCTGCCTTTCCACAGTTTTTCTCTTTGGTTCTGGACAGGTAGAGGAGACAGACCAGGAGAACCCAAGAATCTTTCTTCTCAACCTACCAGTCTGTCTTCTAACAAAAGTTCGGTCCACAAGCTCTGCTGCTACAAGGTTACAAACCGTGCCCCCAGCAGAAATCCAGCTTCTTTTCATGGTATCACTAAAATCAACGTGATGAGATCCGTTCAAAGTCTCCTGACTCATTTAAGTACACTACATCCCACAACCTCTTTAGTACATCAAGTACCACTCAGCTAGAGAAATGATGTGGCAAGGCGGTCACATGCTCCTTGTTTAAAATACCTGACACTTGTGTGCAATAGAGGACTAAGCCTTTACTCTAACACTCACACTACCCTGCCTGGAACAGGAACGCGCAAGATTGGGACCTGCACAATTTCAACGGCAGGATGACAAGGCTGCAGCGCTCCTGCTCCTCGGCCTTCTCCCTCTCTTTCTTCCTCTCGATCACAATTCACTGTGGCTCCTTTTTGTACTCTTGTCTTCAGATACTTACCGTTCCCTCACTACCTATCTTCAGCAAGAGAAGACAAGGCAAACCCAAGTGGTCCTGTGGTTCTTCCTTTCCTGCTCGTGCATAATTCGTACCGGGCTGGGGGCAGAGGTGAGGGGCCGGGCTACCACTGGGCAGTATGCACCTAGCGCAGCAAACCCTACTTCTCCACGAGGGACTTCAGGGAGCCGTGAAACAGGCGAGGTTTCTATCAGACACGCTGCCGCTACCTTCTGTGTCAGGATCCTCGAGGAGGGGAGAGGGAAGTGGGCACCTGTGATAAACTGCCTGGGTTTATTTGACTGCCAGGAAATGTTTAAAACGCAGAGGGTGAGGCCCAGTGTGCAGTTCGGAGATAATGCCTAGGATTTATGCTCCTGGCAAAGCTCTGGAATCCTGCCTCACAGACCCTCTGAACTTGCAGCAGAAAACGCGTCCAACACCCCCTGCTTCCTGTGGGTCCAGCTGATACTGTGCGAACACAGACCATCATGGAGCACTCAGACAACTGGCTGAAGGGAGCAAGGCTTCCACATTCTTTGCCTTTTTTGGTTAAGAGCAGCAGGCCAGACCTGACATGCTGCAGATGAGCTGAGATAAGAAGGTTAGAAATGACAGGGACTGACATTGCGGTGACCTTTCTACAGGAATTTCATTTTCAAAACAAAATTACAAGCTTCTCCTCTAACCAACTCCTGTAAGAAATACTGATCAAAATGTAAACATTGTCAAATCTATTTTTTTTTCTGGCTAGGAAGTATTTATGTAAGAAAAATTATGTTAGAAAGAACATCACAGGCAAGGGCTTGATTTGAAGAGACAAGATTTCCTATATCAAGATATCAAGACCCATGTTTTCCTTTATCTTGCCCTGTTGTGCTATAGGACATATGGTAGATAAAAATCGCCCACTGCTCGGCTACTCCCAATTAAGAGTCATAAAGGGTTATTATGCACGAAGCAGTTTACAAAGGGCCCTGTTTTAAAGGTGACCTGCCATACTGAATTTAAGTCAAAGAACTGCTTCATCTCATGAAGACTGAGAGCCAAGCAGAAAGGGGAAGCTGCCCCTCACCCCAAAATTATTTAACACCCCCAGTCAGCCCCCTTCATCCTGCCAGGAAGCTTAGTACTTCTTGCCAATAAAGAGGATCTACACTTAGATCTACACTTAGAAATCACAGCCTCTACTTAAACCACAATACTTCTCTTTCTTTCTTTTGTTTTTTAGGGAAAATATATAAATCTTCCGACTGAAAATAAGAAAGCCACTTTTCTCTTCAAGAATCTATGCAGCAACAAAAAACCATAACTGATCTGCACCTCTCCCCCAGTCAGCTCCCTGCTCCCACGTGATTCAGTGGCAGCTTCAACATTTCAAAATGAGACATTCTAGGGTGTCACAGCAGGGCTGGAGCTGCTGAGTAAGATGCCGGGGGATTCAGGAGAAAAGGAGGAAGTTGTGGCTCCAGCTCCAGTGCTCAGGGCCCCTCGGTTCCTTTACTAAACCCGTAAAAAAAGGTAAACACAAAGTATTTCCCAGAAGGGAAAATGACAAAATGGCTACAATTGGAGGAATGTTCTCAGAGCGGTCTAACCCATCCACTGGAGAAGTCAAATAGGAAGGGGCTTCGTAAACTTGGCCCTGTACCACAAAGTGTCTTCAGGGTATTTCTTTCTTCCCAGCAGACCCTCTACACAAAAGGTTTAAGAGAGCTTTTACTGCTACAGCAAAAACTCCCTTCCGACAGGGATTTGTAGAAGCAAGAGAAGAAGAATAAAAAGATAGTGTCTACATATAAAAAAGGAACAAAAAAATAAAGTCAATTTTAGGACTGGGCAAATTTTCCAACTTTAATGTAATCATAAAGCTAAATATTTACAATTTAACAGATGTCCATAAAATGCTTTAAAAAAAAAAAGATTTATTTTGGGGCACCTGGGTGGCTCAGTCGGTTTAGTGTCCGACTCTTGATCTCGGCTCAGGTCTTGATCTGAGAAAGAGAAAGATTTATTTTAAGAATGCACCTGGGTCCTCCCAAAAAAAAAAAAAAAGAGAGAGAGATTGTTTTTAAAGATTTTATTTATTTGACAGAGACGAGCGAGAGAGGGAACACAAGCAGGGGCAGGGACAGTGGGAGAGGGAGAAGCAGCAGGCTTCCTGCTGAGCAGGGAGCCCAATGTGGGGCTCGATCCCAGGACCCTGGGATCATGACCTGAGCCGAAGGCAGATGCTTAACCTACTGAGCTGCCCAGGCGCCCTGAGAGATTTATTTTAAAAATGCACCTGGGTCCTCCAGAAATGCTTACATGTATGACATGAATCCTTCATTATATAAAACCAAGTAAAACCATGATACTAGTACAAGAAGAACTACTTACTACTTATAGTTAAGTATTTTTCTTAGGGGCTCCTGGATGGCTCAGTCAGTTAAGCATCTGACTTTCGATTTCGGCTCAGGTCATGATCTCAGGGTTGTGCGACTGAGCCCCACACCTGGCTCCAAGTGGAGCGTGGAGCCTGCTTAGGATTCTTTCTCTCCTTCTGCCCCTCCCCTTCATTCACACTCTCTCTCCAAAAAATAAATGAGTTTTTGGGTTTTTTTTTAAGTCAAATGTCAAAAATCTAAGTTTTATGCAAATAATGAAGCCCCCACAAACTGGTTTCCTTAACAACCATTTTTATGGAAAACCAGGTTACTGATGTTGTGCAAACATCAGAGATGCAAGCCTTCCAATGGTTTCTCCTGAGCCAAATGCTGACAGTCAAGTCTTCCGGGAGGGCAGCTAACAAGCAAAGGGTAGAAAGGCAAAGGACAGTTTCCACACGGAATAATTTTAAGCAATATTTATTATAATTTTAAGCGCTAGTAGAGCTGCCTGGGGCAAGCCTATAGGTTTGCCTGTAGGTTACTGCACTGCAACTGGATACAGTTTTCTCTGTATCCAGAGAATAGCACTGGGGGCTAAGGAATAAAAAGACCAATTTCTCTCCATGAGCCAAAAAAAAAAAAAAAGAGAGAGAGAGAGAGAGAGAGAGAGAGAGAGAGAGAGAGAAAGAAAAAAAGGAGGGAAATAACATTTCCTGGCTCCTGCAAAAGACTAAAGGTATATCGCATCTCTCCTACCAGGAGGAAGTTGCTGTGATAGAAAATACGGACTCAGAAAATCCAAGTTCGAATCCTATTCTACCACTTGCCTGTGGTGCACCGCAGAACTTCACCCTGCTGAGTGAGGCCTCCTTACATTTAGGATGGGAATGGAAACCATGCCTGCACCATGAGATGATGCCAGATCTGAATGAGACCAGGTACGTGCTAAATTGTTCAGGGTGAAAGAGCACATCTCAGGGGGAAAAGAACCACCACCACTCCCATGTTTATTGTGTTAGAAGCAGTCCTTAGTCTTCCTGACCTACATACTAAGAAAAGGCAAGCAGAATTGAAGAAAAAGAGAAGTGTCAATGGGATACAAAGATCCATTCTCCTACAAGCCACCTGAGTATGTCCTGAAAATTCAGCACCTTTATGAGAAGTTGGTTTGAGCAAATGAAAGAGCCTCTGAGTCTGCTTCTCCCTCTCCTCATCCCCATGCTCTAACAAATAAATAAAATCTTAAAAAAAAAAAAAAAGCCTCCAGCCTCCAAGACCGTGGGGGAAAAAGTAACATATTTTTATATCTAGGTAATACCAAAGTCCAGTCCCATCATTCTAAAGGCCAAGAGAGAAAAAAAAAAATGTGTCTAAGCAGTAAAGCCTAGATCTCGTGGGAGCATCATCAACGTGAAAGGAATCCCCCTGCCAAAGACATAGAGTCTGACCTAGCCTAGAGATGAACCGAGCTGCAAACCGTGCCCACCACCTGAAATGAGGTCACTATGCCAAGCATTAGGATAGGGATGGGGATGACAAGAGTGACAATCCAGACAGGATTGTATGGTCTGGTCAGGGAAATAACGAAATCATCCATAAACAGAATAACAAACCATGTGGTGCTCTGAAGGAAAAAGATAGGGAGAGAGGAGAGTATTTATTGGTCGGGGGTGGGGGGACCTGGTTTTATGGGGTAGGGTCTTGGGGAAATACTGTTTGACGTGGAATATAAATGATGAAACAGGAATCAACAAGGCAGAGTAACCAGTGGGAAGGAAAGGGGGCAGGGTGTTCTAAAAACGGGGAGCAGCACATGTAAAGCTGGAGACAGGATAGGCCAGCACAGACAAAATGGAATGGAACGTGTTAAGAGATAGGGCTGATGAGGTCAGCAGGGGCAAGCCACGGGTGGGGCATGGAGCATGTGGCAGGACGTGCAAGGATTTGGGCTTACATTCCATGAGCCAGGGGAAGCCATTTAAATGTTTATACAGGTGAATGACCTGCTCAGAGCTACATTTTGAAAAAAATCACAGGGCTGCCATGTGAAGAATGAGTTACAGAACACAGGAACAAATGCAGGTGGGCCTGCAAAGAGGCTACTACAGGTGAGCAGGAGAGAAGTGGTGGCAGTGGGGGCCAAGGTGGTGGGCATGGAGACAGGAAGAGAAGGGGACAGATTCAAGAAAAACTGAAATGAAAACCACAAGGGCTTGCTGACCACTCCAATGGGGCGGTCGGGCAACAGGAGGCTGTCTGGCAGAGGGGCGGCATGGGGCCTGAGGGAAAGACTGGGACAAAAGGCGGCTGAACTGACCCATCTGGGAGGTGGGACGAACAGGGAATGGCACTGGATGAGCTCTGGTGTCTGCTTTTGACAAATGGCAATGCCATTCTCCAAGACAGGGAAAGAGAAGGAAAGGAAAGGTTAGAAGAAGAGGACAGTCTGTTTTGGCCATATGACATTTGAGGTGTCTGTGGAAAGAAGATATATGGGTCTGAAGCACAAGGCAGGGTCTGGGCTAAAGATCTAGATTTAGGCCATCAGCACGCAGGTGGTAGCTGAAGCCACGTTGTGTGTCACACAAGGACAGAATACCAACATTTATAGGGCAGGGTTGGAGAAAAGCTTACTAAGAACACACAAAAAAATAAGACTGGAACAGAACCCAGAGAAGGAAAACACATAAAGGGTAATGAATAGTACTAGATGCTATAGATAGGGACAAAAAGAGCAAAGGAAATAAAAGACGGGGAGGTGGGGGGGGGTGGGGATATGTATCTTGGCACTTGAGTCTGGACCCAGTGGTGGGGAATTCTGAAGATGGCCACGTTACAGAACGAAGACATGCATGCCAAGCTGCAGTGGGTTCAGAAGAAAAGGCGGTGAGGGAAAATGGGGTAAAAAGGGACAGAGGGAGTGTGCTCATGTGAATGTTGTAGTTCTATTTAATATTCGAGAAGCAGAGCATGCTACCTGCAGAGAAGGGCACCTGTAGCCAGTCTACTGGAGAATGCTTCCACAGAAAGGAAAATACAGCGCCCCTGAAGGCTCCATGTGATAAGGAAAGGCAGACTCTAACGGCTTCAGGGTAGACAAGTGTTAGAGCCCATTTGCCCCAAGTGAGGGTAACGTTGCTGTTTTGTAAATGACAAACCACACCAAAGATAAAAGGCTGCGAGGACCACTGGACTCAACAGAGTGCGCCAGGGAAAGCCTGGAATGGGGACTACAGATCTTCATCACTGAATCGTAACTGGGGTAAATGATTTCCATGGGAATAACTCCTAGCAAGTCCATGCCTCACAGAACAGAACATGATGGGCAAAATAAAAGGACCCAGAAAAGCACCAAATACATCATAGCAGACATTTTGAAGAAAAGGTGGACTGAGTCCATTAATCACTATCCAAACCCCAAGAATGCTCAGAAGGCTGCTGGTAAATTTTTGTTGAGTTTAAAATCGCAAAGTTACTCTGCTTAAAGTTCTCCAAGTATCTAATGAATGGATTAAGCAAGAGAGTTGTCCACACTTTTTCCTAAAGATATTTAAGGAATCTGACTAAGGGTGAAAACAACTAAGGAGGCTTGCAAAGTCATAATGACAGCTGGAACCTTCACCTCTTCACAGGAAGCATGCCACACCTTCGGGAGCTCATGCGCTTCGTTTGCAAAGGTTTCGTTCCGTTAACCACGAACACTTTTAGCTGTAATCATAGGAAAAGACTTTCTAATCTTAATTCAAGCCCTATATCTTACGGAGATAAAAACAAGTCAGAAATGGAACTTCCAAGATTGCGAAGTATGACACAATCCAATTTTACTTTCTACAAAAATTGTGACTTGAAGTGGGTCAAGGCCTACCCTAACAGTAGGAACACTCCTAAGACTAAAATAGATCTCTGCTCAAACTGACATGTATCCACTGGGTCAGACATTTAGACACTAGGGCTCAAATTTCTGTAATCTGAACCTACTCTCAAAATGATGCTCACTCAAGTTAGTGTTATAATAAGAAGTAGCTGCTATTTCCCATAGCTGCTTCAAATGTAAACATAACTTAAAACCCAGAAGAGAGCCTCTTTTAGTTTAATTTGTCTAATTAAACTATTCAATGCTCATTTCTTCACTGAACAGTGATTAATCCTTAACTGGGGGATGGATATTTGTATGTCTTATCGGTCTGTCTATCTTTAAAGTTCTATGAAGTGCCACACTGCCGAAGATGCTTTGGAAGAGCAAGAACTTCTAAGGCAGGAAGGCATATTAGTGGCAAAGACCTTGAAATGCATATAAACTTCAGCATACTTAAAAGACAAGCAGGCATCTACACATACACACAGAATCCATTTTTTGAAACTTACAGGAAGGAAATACTCCAATATTGGAAGTTAGTCCAAAGTAAAAAAAAAAAAAAAAAACCAACAAAAAACAAAATATAAAACATACTCAATAATCATTGATTGTCCAACCATAGGTGTTCAAGCAACCATTAAAATGTTTACATAGGTTTCCATTAATAAGGGAAAATGGTCAAATAAAGTTTAAAAAAAAAAAAGCATGACATGGGGTGCCTGGGTGGCTCAGTGGGTTAAAGCCACTGCCTTCGGCTCAGGTCATGATCTCAGGGTCCTGAGATCGAGCCCCGCATCAGGCTTCCTGCTCAGCGGGGAGCCTGCTTCCTCCTCTCTCTCTGCCTGCCTCTCTGCCTACTTGTGATCTCTCTCTGTCGACTAAATAAATAAAATCTTAAAAAAAAAAAAAAAAGCATGACAGAAAATTGTCCATGTATAATGATCACTTTAAAACTGTAGAAAAGGGCGCCTGGGTGGCTCAGTGGGTTAAAGCCTCTGCTTTCGGCTCAGGTCATGATCTCAGGGTCCTGGGATCGAGGCCCACATCGGGCTCTCTGCTCAGCAGGGAGCCTGCTTCCCCCTCTCTCTCTGCCTGCCTCTCTGCCTCCTTGTGATCTCTCTCCCGCTGTGAAATAAATAAATAAAATCTTTAAAAAAAAAAAATAAATAAAATAAAATAAAATAAAACTGTAGAAAAAAGGGTGCCAGGATGGCTCAAGTTGGTTGAGTGTGTGGGTCTGGGTCTTGGCTTGGGGGCCACTGGGTCATGGTCTCAGGGTTGTGGGATGGGGCCCGGTGTCAGGCTCTACACTTGGCTCAGGAGTCTGCTTGGCCCTCCCTCTGCTCCTCCCCTGGCTCACTCTCCTTTTCTCTCTCAAATAAATAAATACAATCTTTTTAAAAAGTAATAATAAATAAAATTGAAGAAAAAATAAAGGAAACATACTAAAATCAAAAGTTCTCTGGGTAGTGAGATTGTAATTTTTTTATACTTATTTTCTAAGTTTCCCTGTGATGTGCTTGTAGTCAGAAAAACAGAAATAAAGAACCAATAGTTGAATAAGAATGAATGTTCTGGCAGGCAAGCAGTGACAAGGGGCCCAGATGCTGTTTTGACTTAACATGTATATGTACTTTATAAATACGAAAAATTAGTGCTATACACACCAGCTGAAACTCAGAGGAGCTATTTTGGAAAACAGGAGGAATCGCCAAAAGTTCGGCTATAAATATGGAAATGATGCTATGACTACATGTATGGAATTCTAGCTGGGAGAGCTTTGAAATCATGTCACTTCTTTAATGTAAACTCTCAAATGTTGGCGAACCATGCCCTTAGGTCACCAAGTATGTGAAATACATTGTAACGATTATAATGTGGCATTCCTCCCTACCCCCCAGCCCCGGGATGAAAAGAGATGAGCAAACACCAAAGTTTTCACATTGTAACATAAAAAAAATACACACATGAGCACCTACCCACTCCCCCACTCACCGGAGTGTGTGTGCGCACACCACCTCACAGATAAAAGCTCCAGCTACAAATCTAACCTGAGTGTAAGGGTTGGCAGCAACTGAAAAGAGTGGAAGGACTTCAAGGACACAGACTTTAAACTCCAAATTACTTGCAGAACCACACAATTCAAGAAAAGTCCCCTCTTACTAGAAGAAAACTTTGTAGGGGGAGGTGCCCATATCAAAGCAGGGGTGAAAAAGCAGAGGGTGAGCCATGAGCGGCTGTGTGGGGAAGGATGTGAGTGCAAACCCTCTATGGGGTCACGTGAGCACTGTAAGCAGACTGACCTTTACAACAATAGCTGGAACAGCCCATGGTGCCGACAGCACTGCTACTCTAGGAGGAAAAGAATTATCTGCTAAGGAAGGGCACTGAGTGTAGAGGACTGTGAGCAGTGGGGCCAGGCTGGGCAGGGCTGTGAGAGGCAGTCTAGGTAGGGGCTCCAAGCTCCCAGGGGAACACTGTAGACGATGACTAGAGTCGGGAGTCAGGTTGATTAGGGTTCTGGTTTCACTGACTTCCTCTGCGACCCTGAACTCTGAGCTTTGTTTTCTCATTTAAAATGAGGATTAGATCATCTGCTCCCATCTGCCCTTATTGGAATGGACAATGAGATACTGGCTTGGAACATCATGAGAAAAAGAAGAATTTACTCCAAAGTTGACAAAAAATGGAGCTCTCTATCTCCACCTATTGCCTATCCCATTATTGAAATAAATGCTTTTAATCATATGCACCCTGCAGGGAGGGGGCCGATGCTGCCCCAAACAACAGACGGCCATCAGTTTGGTTTAGTACCTTCTTAGCTACAGCCAAAGAATTTCTCAAGTTGTTATAACCAAACTGCAAATAGAAATATGAAGAGTCACAAGGCAATGTTAGATCCTGGCCCATTTACCGCTTCCCAGCTGTACTGTCTGAAGTAGAAGGCTCTACTCCTGAGTATTCATTATGGCCAAGGGGGAGGTGTCAAGCTGGGGAAAACAGCAGCAGCCCCAAGTTCAATGACCCAATCACCCCCATGCCCCCAAAGCATGTACAGTCACAGCCAAGAGGGTATTTAGAACCCTGGTGGCAGACTCGGCTCTCTCAAACCTTAGAAAGGTCTTCTCTGAAATGCTTCATGCAACTATTTTAATCCCCCTACACAAGATGGCATTTTTCTAAAACAAGGTTCTTGGGGATTGTTGCAATGATTCAACTTTGGCTACTCTTCTGTGTAGGATGTCTTCCAGCTGTTGACCTGATGGAATCAAATTTAAAATAAAACAACAACAAAGGAAAACACAAACCTGGTGGAAAGTTACCGGATGTCTGCCCTGGATTCTATTCCTGGTCTGTGGCCAACTCCCTTCTCTGGGTCTGAGTTTCTTCAACAATACGGAAGTCAGACTCCATGATGTCTAAGGTTCCATCCAGTTCAATAGTCCTGTTAATGACTTACATCCAGGCCTCAACGTGCCACTTCATTTTGAGCGAGGAGTGAGGCTGGCTGTCATGGCTGTGCCTTGGTAGCTTTGCTGAGCACACATGCATCTGTATGCACGCTCTGTAAACATGGGGGTACACACACCTACTAAAAGGTGGTGCACACTACTGCCCTCTCCTGTGGTTCCTGATACTCGTGGCACCTAAACAGGGCCTCTGTAATGGCAAATGAACCAGTAAGCGGGCCTCTAGCATGCTTTTTTAAATTCTGCAGCAGAAATTTTAAAAGATCTAAGTAAATAGAAATCTTGTTTTCATGGACTGAAAGACTTAAAACTGTTAAAATGGCAGTATCTCCCAAAACAATCTAGCGATTCAGTGCAATTCCCATGAAAGTTCCAATGACTTTTTTTTTTTTGCAGAAACGACAACCAAACACCATGATGAAAGTGAAAATAACTGATATATTACAGTAGTACCTGCTCCTTTTCAATTTTTTCCTCCAATGTTTATACAAATAGATCTGTATTCCCTCCCTGTCCCTTCCCCTTCCCCACACGTGCTCCAATCACTCAGACGAACACACCCACATCATGCTTTATCCAAACTGACAAGTCAGGAATTCCATCTGCCCCATTCTGACGTGGTTTGTGAGCCTCTAACAGACGAGTGGGTAACAGTTCCTTCTGTCTACCAGAAACAAACTTTCCCTTTGCTCTAAGAACTGAAGTTTGGAGGCTTTTCTGGTACCTCTGGCCTCATCTTTTTGAATTAACCTTCTTCTGTACCCTCCACATTTCTTAACCACCTCGAGGCTACCATTTGTGCTTTCTTCCACATGCCCTCTTTCCCGTTTCTAGGTTTTCTCATGTTTGTGACAAAAGCATTGCAAAGAGATTTGAAGCAGCCCCCTTCTAACCCTGACTAGAGTTTAAGGGGAAGGCAGAGGCCAATGTCACCACACATCCAGAAACAGAAGTAAAACACCAAAGAACAGGTAAAAAATCATCTCAAAATGAATCATGATTCTACTTAAAGGGAAAAAAAACACAAATGAGAAAACCCAAAGGAGTTTCTATCAAAAAGTTACCTTTCTTTACCACAAATTAAATCCGATATGTCAAACCACTTTTCATGCAATCAAAAACAAAAAACAAAAAACCGAAAAACAAAACCCATCTTCTTTACAGAAAGAGTACACTGACTGATGGAATTTCATACAAAACAAATATTTACTGAAAAACAATTATGTTCCTGGCACGGAGAGAGCATAATACCACGTAGGCTAACAGACTTCAAAAGACCTGCTGAAGGGTATTACAGGGTTCAGAAACTGCCCATGTGTTTAATAATTCTCTCATACTGTAAATAAACTTCTGACCAAATCAGTGTTATTATTAACATGTTAATCTTCTCCTGTTCTATTCCAAATCAGACACAGTGAGCTAGGATATTTCTTTCTCACATTCTAACTCTCCATTCGCTGCTGTTTCTCCCCCAGCAGAGTATAAGCTCCTTGAAGGAAGACAGCACATCTTGCTCATCTTTGGACATCTTCTGGCTGGCACGGGCTGTGCGGACTTTATTCATGAATAAGCAGCTCCTTAAAGAGTACAGAGCCTGGTTCCCATTGGAGCACTGTAGCACTTCTCTCCCACCCCTTCTGTTTTTTGTCTTTCTTCACACATTTGTCTGCTCCAGTCTGGCTTTCCCATTTATAAACATATTTCTCTTCTTTAATTGCGATTTCCTTTTACAAAAAGCCTTTACTGCCTTCTAGGAAGTTAGGAATGACCTTAAACCACAAACAGAGTGGCCAACTGCCTCCTTAATAGAATCTACATTATGTACAATCCCCTGGCTTGGTTTTATGTACATGGATGCTGTTTATGCCACAATGACTTCCTTGAGGGCAGAAACACAATCTCTCTGTGAGCTGTAAATGCCCCCTCCTACCTGCTAGCACGTGAATCATCCTTGGCTCCAAATCACCACATTCCCTACCCCAAAGCTTAGGAGCCACCCAGAAATCAAACATAAGATTCTTAAGTGAAAGACAAAAAGGTATACTTGTTACATGAAGTAAGAGGTGAACCTAAAGGGGGGGCGGGGGGGAAACTCACGTGTTAACAAATTAGAACTTTGGGAAGAAAATGGGTCTCAAGCAAATCATCACATTTCCAGAGTTCTAAGAATTCCATGTTCATACATTAAAGATAATGACAGGATTAAAAAATAAAAACAGATTTCATTTACATTCTGATATGGCAATTTTAAAATAAGGACTACCAGTATTAAAAAGTGAATGTTAAAAAGATAAGTATACTTGAGGCATAGCCCTCATCAATAAGAGACCGTGAAGATTTAGAATAATTCATACTGGTAATGCATCATCTTTCAAGAGGCATATACTTTTCAAGTTTAGCCATCACTATAAGGGTATGGTGGAGTAAGACCAGTGTGTGCCGGAATGTGAGAGAAAAATCATAAATTCTAGAAAGCAGACATTTTTTAGGAAACATGGATAAAGGAAAAACTAAAGCCACCTCTCAACATCTTACATTGTATCTAGTCTTTTGCTTTTTTTAAATAAGCAAATTAGCTTCATTTTTATAGTGAATGGTTTTGTTCAAGTGGCTAAGTGACACGGTTTGAGAAAAGAAAGGATTTTAGCTCAGAATCTGTACTTTCCAGCCATGGTAGTCTCCTGTGCTGATTCTTAAGCAATGGGACCCCAATGCCCAGATGAGCAAAGGAATTTGGACTCGAAAGCTACAGAACAGACCCAAATCTCTGATCCATCTCTATGCTTAAATGACCTTTCATGGCATCTCACAAACCACTGGTTCTACAGAAACCAGAATGATCCCCCAAGAAAACAAAGGGAGCCAAGTGCAACTGTGAGGAAGGGAAATAAACAAAGAGTTAATCAACTCTACCAACCCAATCTCCTTCTCAAAGACTCTGTCCTCTATGGTAGTTTGCCACATTCCACCCAACAACAGCTGCTCATGATAATCAATGTCTGACAGATCAGAGAAAGCCCTTAATGTGTCGCCAAGGGGCAGTTCAACAGATGGCATGGTGACTTACAACCAGAATCATTAATTACACTCTCTTATTAGTCCCGGGGCACAGTGCTGAAAATGCTTCCTCAGTGAAAGATGAGCATTTCAGATAAATGACCGTCTGGTACTGCCTGTGAAACTCCCTTTAGGATTTCTGGTCAGTGTCGATTTCTAAATCTAAGCCATACTACTTTCACAACCATTTCCCATCTTCCACTTCCAGGCTGGCTAATGAAGTTCCACCAACCACTACCCAGCCCTGCTCCCATAATCACTGCAGGTAAGGATAGGGTCGAAAGTGCCCATAATTTATTGCCCTCCTCAAGTCAGCGACTGCGTGGAAAGGCAAAAACAATAATCTCAGCCACAGGACTAGCTCTGTTTCCCCTCCCTCTGTGTCAGAGAACATGTTTCTTAAGTGCTGGGGTGGGGAGGGGGACTATGTCCTTGCTCCCTTACCTCCGCTGGTTGCTTCCTGTGATATATAACAGATTCTCCAACTCAAAACTGTCCTGACCCCTGAAACGGCTAGCGGCTTGGGGTAAGCAAAGGTTCCCAAACATCCACACTGCTGGCTGTGTTATGCAAGCAAGCACTGATGTTAAACCACCATGTACTTAATTAAGAAGCCAAATAAATGCAGGGCAAGGAACTAGTTCTAAAGCCCTCCCCAAGGGCATTCAGGCTAATGTCAACTCAGGGTAGAAAGTAGTTCCTTCTCAATAGTTTGAGAGCTGGTCTCCATAAACATTACTGTGAAATTTTAGAACTGATTGCAGACAGAGCTTAGAGGCAGACTACTTACTGGCCTTAACCATGGCTACAAGTCAGAAATAAATCTCAATATAATCTAAAAGAAAGACAATTTTAAGTATTTTCTAAATACTACCAAATACACATGCTTCGGTTTTGCCAACCACCTGCTCTTTTTGTACCTCAATCTACAATTTTTTTTAACATGAGTTCAACTAAAGTAATATTAAGATCCTAAATGCTTTAAGGTTTCAATGTTTCTTGTATTCCGGTTTGTTCTTTCTTAGACACACAAAAATATGACATCGGTTTTCAACTCAGTTCAAATGATTACAGTATCAGATGGATGTTCTCATCTCATTAGTTTTTAAAAGACAAAAAAATACGTTAACGAAAGCATAAAGAAACCTCCTACTGTGGACTACAGGAAGGGAAACCTGGGCAGTCTGGGTCGGCCTCGCCACGTACTCACTTCTAGTTTTTTCTCCTTTTCTGACAGAACATCTTTCTGGTTCTGGGTGTACTCCACCAGCATCCGAGCCAGCTGGCGCCGGTCTTCCAGTTCTGCCGCCAGACGCCCGTTATATTCTGCTAGTAACAGACATGCTTCATCTACTGTTTTTGAAAGACGTTCAGCTGCCTCTTTGTCTATGTACAAATGAGACCAAAAAAACAGAGACAATATAGAAATCACACAGGCATGATTGCAAACATTTCTCGGGGAGGCTAACAGTTTCTCTCCCAATGTACAGAGTCCAAGAATAAGCCAGAACCTGTAGACAAACAATGGATGGGCTGACAGTGAAATCCAAAGGCATTCACTCCTGTTAACAAGACAAGACATCTCTGAATTACCTGATGTGAAGCAATTCTACCAAGAGGGGAATCTAGCAAAGGATTTCTAAATGCCTATTCTTGAAACAGCTCTACAGATAAAACAAACAGAGAGAGATTTAAGGCCATACATGAAATCATTTTTCCTTGCCTCTGCGAATTTCAAAAGCGTTCTCATATTATTTTGTTAAGAATTCTTTGCAGGACGCCTGGGTGGCTCAGTCGGTTAAGTGGGTGCCTTCGGCTCAGGTCATGATCCCAGCGTCCTGCGATCGAGGCCCGCATCGGGCTCCCTGCTCAGCGCGGAGCCTGCTTCCTCCTCTCTCTCTGCCTGCCTCTCTGCCTCCTTGTAATCTCTCTTCCTCTGTGAAATAAATAAATAAAATCATTAAAAAAAAAAAAAAAAAGCTATAGGACAGGTTTGCTACCATGTGGCTAACAGAGGAGCTGGGTGGGACTCAAAACCATGTCTCTAAAATGGATCTAATAGGACTCTGCCCCTTATACCATGCAAGCCTTGAACCTGGGCAGGAGCTCTCTTCTTCCATTCAACAAAAGAGAAGGTCTGATAAGAACATTCTTTCACATTCTTTAAACATGACCCACAGTAAGAAACACGCTTCATGCAAACACATAAAAAAATGAAAGTTTCATAAAACAATACTTATTCTTACTATGTGCAAAGTGTTCCATCTTCTATTCTGTTTGTTTTAATTTTGGTCATTACCTACCAGACTGATTTCACATCAATTAATGGGCTGTAACTCACTGTTTGGAAAAAAACTGTGTTGAAATATCAAAGTATAAGAAAGAATATCCTTGGGAAAGAGGAGGTGAACAAGGCTCAACATTAGGAAATGAGAGGAGGTGACAAAAGGATGAGCTGTAATAGAAAGAACTGATAAAATTAATTTCATGTGGGTCTGGTGAAATTAGAGCTCTAACATGCATACAGCATTTTTAAAAAGGCCTTTAAGGGTCAAAAGAGTAGATCAGTGCTTTGAAACCAAGAGCAAGGACATCCCATTCCAAGCTTCTGCTGCTGTGACTGTCCCTTGTGATTCCCCACACCTCTCAACTTCTTTCTCTTCTTCCACCAGCACTACCATCAGCATACAAACATGCTGCTCTACCTTCTGTCCACGTGTCACTCTCTCTAGCTACTGCCCCATTTCCCTGCCTCCTTTACGGAACTCCTCAGGAGAGCTGACCATTCTCCTGGTACCCACCTCCTCTCCTACCACTGTCACTTAACCCACTCCAGTCAGACCGCTATGTTCCAAACCTTCCAATGAGCTGAACAAATACATAGGCTCCTATTATGCCCAACATTATTCTAGACTCTCAGAGCAACAGTGAACACAAAGGACCAAAACTCTCTGCCCCAGGTAAGAAGAGAAACAGTATACTATATTTTAGCTGTTTATCTGCTGAAGATCAGAATTCTAGAGAAAAAAAAGGCAGAGAAGAAAGCATGGGGCATTCAGAGGGAGAACGACACTTTAAACATGATGGTCAGGATAGGCTTCACTGAGGTAGTATGTAAACCAAGGCCTGGAAAAAGTGAGAGAACAAGCCACAAATGAGACTATCCGGGGAAGATCGTTCCAAGCACAGGAACAGCAAGTACAAAGCCCTAGAAGGGGAAAATGCCTGGCAAGGAGCCCACATAACTGTGGAGTGCTCTGAGCAGAGAGGGACACAGTCCAACTTCCACTTAAACAGATCACTGCAGTGAGTCTAGATATGTGGAGAACAGAGTGAGGCTGGGGATGGGAGATAAGGAGGAAGCAAGGAGACCAAAGAGGAAACGATTACGATAACCCCAGTGAAGATGTTGGTGACTTGCACCAGGTAGTAGCAGTGGAAGTGGTGACGGTATCAGCTACTGGGGTCAGACACTGGTCTTGGTCCTGATCAACAGGAACGATGAGGGGGTCATTTACCGATAAGGGGAAGACCAATGAGAGCAGTGAATTTTGGAGAAGATGACAAATTTGGTTTCAGAAAGGTCAAGTTTGAAATGGTTTTGGAGAGAGCCAACAAGTAACATTAAGAAGAAGGCTGGGGGCGCCTGGGTGGCTCAGTGGGTTAAAGCCTCTGCCTTCGGCTCAGGTCATGATCCCAGGGTCCTGGGATCGAGGCCCACATTGGGCTCTCTGCTCAGCAGGGAGCCTGCTTCCTCCTCTCTCCTCTCTCTCTGCCTGCCTCTCTGCCTACTTGTAATCTCTCTCTCTGTGTCAAATGAATAAATAAAATCCTTAAAAAAAATTAAAAAAAATNTCTGCCTACTTGTAATCTCTCTCTCTGTGTCAAATGAATAAATAAAATCCTTAAAAAAAATTTAAAAAAATAAAAAATAAAATAAAAAATAAATAAAAAAGAAGAAGGCTGGATCCGTGAGTCTCAAGTTCAAATGACGAGTCAACACTAGAGATAAAAATTAGAGAATTATTAGCCTAAAAATTATTTAAAGTTATCAAACTCGATAAGAGCACTAAATACTCAACATTAAGAGGTAAAAGGAGTGAAGAAACCAGCAAAAGAGACCAAAGAGCCACAGCCACAGGAAGGAGAGGAACGCTAGGAAAGAGTCCTACTCTCCTGTTGCTGCTGCAACAAATTTACCACCAGTTAAGTGGCTGAAAATAACACAAATGTATTATCTTAGTATTATCATGGCCTCTTCCTCCATCTTCAAAATGCATCTCACCAAAGACTGTTTGCAGGGTTCTACTACTGCCCTTTGGCCTCCCTCTCAGAAGAACCCTGTGACTAGATGGGGCCCACCTGAATCATCCAGGATACTCCTCCCCACCTCAAGATCCTTAACTTCATCACATCTGTAAGGTCCCTTCTGCCATGTAAGATTACGTACTCACAGATTCTGGGGATTAGGACATGGACATCTGGGTCGGTCAGGGGTATTACTATTCTGTCTATTGCACCAAATCAGAAGAAATGACCAACTGGGTCAAATGTTACTAAGATCAAGTTACAATGACCACAAGTAAAGATTGGGTAAAAATCCACCACTGATTTAGCAACATGGAAGTCATCAACAACACTGATAAGAGCAGCTTCAGTAAAGTGGAACCAAAGAGAATGGGAAGAGGAGAAAGGGAGACAAATGAGCACAGGCATCTATTTAGAATGGTTTATTACAAAGAACAGAGAAATAAGGCAGTAACTAGAGGAACATTCGGGTCACGAAAAAGAGTTTTTCCACATGGGAAGAAAGTACATGTTGTTGTGCTGTGCAGAATGAGCCAGTAGAGGGAAGACATGGACAACTGTTGGAGCAACGTCCTTGAGTAGTGAGAAGGAACAGGGCTAACAAACAGGTAGGGGGCTGGTTTAGAAAATGGCATGATCACCCACAAAAGTGGGAAGAAAAGTCAGCTCACGTGTGTTATTCATTTTTCCCAGCCACACTCACCTATGCAGGTCCAGGAAAGAACAGAGGAAAAGCTGGATTTAGGAATGGTGGCTGAGAGGGGAAATGAGTTGCTGTTAAATGGGTATAAAGTTTTAGTTTTGCAAGATGAAGAGAGTTCTGGAAACTGGTGCACAATAATGTGCTTAGTGCTTCTGAAGCATACACTTAAAAATACTTAAGATCATAAATTAGGTGTATTTTATTGCAATTAAAAATTAAAATGCATTTTTTTATTAATTTAAAAAAAGCGGGGCGCCTGTGTGGCTTAGTCGGTTAAGGTCTGACTCTTGATTTAGGTCATCATCTCAGGGTCATGGGATTGAGCCTTACGTCCGGCTCATTGGGGAGTTTGCTTGAAATTCTCTTTCCCTCTTCCTCTGCCCCCCACCCCCATCCCCCACCCTGCACTCACTCTCTCTCGCAAATAAACAGATCTTTAAAAAAAAAAAAAAGGCTATAAGACATGAGACCTTTAGGTCAGTGAAAACAAATAAAATCACATACGTTGCTAGCTTTATGTTAATTTGCACCCAATTTTTACAGACTATGATTCCAATAGTTAAGAATAAATGAGTTGATCATTATAATAACCTCAAAAGTTGGACTTAACCAAGAGAAAAGCTGGGGTTTTCCCAGAAGACTACAGTGAAGAGAAAAGAGAAAAACAGAGACTGAGGATATAGGTAAGGGAGTGATTATAAAGACTCCGTGCTAAGTGGAGAAGTAGACGGGAGTGGAGGCTGAGAAAAGGTGGAAGGATTAACAGACTGTCAGATCTAGTAGGGTCCCACTGCTGGAGCGGGGGAAGTAGGAGTGAGCCCAAATGCTGCCTGTAGGACCTAGACTGCCTCCATGCTGTGTCCTGCAGCTAAGCATGCTCCTGACCTGAAGTCTTTACTCGGCCTGTACCCTCTGTCTGGGTGGCACTTTCTTCCCTCAGATATCCTCACGGCTTGCTTCCTAATCTTGGGGGCCTCTGATCAAAGGTCATCTCATCAGAAAGGTTTTCCCCAACCACCTTTAAAATACAGGTGTGCCTCGGAGATATTGCAGGTTCAGTTCCAGACCACTGCAATGAAACAAATGTCACAACAAAGCAGTCAAATGAGTTTTCTGGTTTCCCAATGCATACAGAAATTATGGTTACACTATACTATTCTACTAAGTGTAAGTGTGCGAGAGCATTGTTTATTAAAAAAAAAGTATACACTGCGATAAAAAAAATACGTTGTTGCTAAAAAATGCTAACTATCACCTGAATTTTCAGGGAGTCCCAATTACTAATCACAGACCACTGTAAGGACTATAATAGAAAAGTTTGAAATATTGTAAGAATTACCAAAACGGAACACAGAGACATGAAGTGATCAAATGCTGTGAGGAAAATGGAGCTGACAGTCTTGCCTGAAGACACCTAACCTCTCAAAGCCTCAATTTCCTTCTGTGCAATATGTGGATATACAGTCAGTGACCTCAAAAGGTTATCACGAAGAGAAGTATCTGACACAGAACATTCTTTATAAATATTAGTCCGTGCTTCACTCCTTCCTTTTAATTTCTCATGCACAAAGTGGGAATAACGTTACGTGTCCGCCCCTGTTTAACCGGGGGCGATCGTCGAGAGGGCAGAATGACATGACTAACAATATACACCTGGCGTTCTTGGCATTAAAGGCACTATCATCTATGGGGTGTGTCTGTGTGCAGTGTATAAATCACACAGCACTGAATCACAATTTGTTAGTAAGAGGATCATGAATTCAATGTCTTCTCTCCTGCCCCCCAAATCACGTATACAATTTGCCCTGCATTTTCAACAGACCTTACTTAAGCATGCCACAGGTTGTGGCATGCCAGCATATCTGCGTAGTTCCTAGAATCACTAGTCAAGCATGGACTGTTTCAACAGCTGCGCTGTTTGCAAAACCCAGTACCACACAGAAGAAGTCTGTATCTGCAGATATAAGCATGTCCTAGGGTTTGATGCATTAGAGAAATGTCCCTCTTCCACCTTTCATCCAAACTCTACCTTCTCACCTGTTATTTTTTCCAAAAGAGAAACATCCTGCACTTCCTGGGGCAAAGAAGCAATCTTCTGCCGGACAGTAGCATCCCCTGATGCAGCATTTTCCAAGTCCTGCAAAGCTTTGATCAGTTCCTCAGTCTGTACAATGAAAGCACAAACAACACTGTCCATTAAGACATACGGGATTTAAAAAAAGCCAGAATTAAATGAGGTGGAGGAAAATTCTAAAAATGATCGCTCCTGACATTCACAAAAACACTGTGCTTGGTATCAGAGCCTATAATGAGGTCAGTGATTAGACTGGATAATGGATTCTAAGAGAATGCACAAAGTTAATTTTTCTAAGTTGATAGCAGAACATGAAGAAATCCTACATAACCTAGAAAAAACCAAAAACCAAAAAACCTATCTTTTTAAAAGCATGTTTTTGGCAACTTAAAAAAAAGGAACCTGGTTCATACTGTTAGTTTCAAATAATGTATGATTTCTAATACAGAATGGTCTGGTCTCCGGTATAGCATAAAGGCGTATGTACCAGATGTTGAGCAACTGTGTGCTGACTGATTAAATGAAATGACACTGCCTACTTCAATTCTTTCTTGGATTTGCTTTACAAAATGAGTGTCACAAAGATGACAGTTTCCATTTTGGCAGCCAATCCCCAAATTAAATGTGTCAAACTCATTAATTACAACAAACAAAGGAGAAAAAGACTAAGAAAAGAGCAAACCAAGAATGCATACTTCGTACACTAAAAAGGGTAATTTTAAATCATCAGAAAACAGGATGCCTGGGGGGCTCAGTTAAGCATCTGGCTTTAGCTCATCATGATCTCAGGGTCCTGGGATCGAGTCCCGCACTGGGTTCCCTGGTCAGCAGGGACTCTGCTTCTCCTTCTCCCACCGCCTGCCGCTCTCTCTGCTTGTGCTTGCTCGCTCGCTCTGACAAATAAATAAATTAAATATTTTTTTAAAAAAATCATCAGAAAACAATGAACGCTGACAGGTTCACCAGTCCATCATGACCCAGGAATAAGTAAGTGGCAAAGCAGACGGTAGTCCAGTTACTCTAAAAGTTAATAATTCAGGCTGGCCCCCTTGGAAGTTTTTAAATACAAAGGTATATGGCCTAACACTGTTTTCACTTAACCCCCCAACAAAGTCAACATTTTAACGTAACACGAACCAGATACACTTCCCATTTCCAGAGACCTTAGCCACACCCATGTACAATAAAGTAAAACTCTTTTAGGGAAAATGAGAGGCTATGTAAGTCAGTAAAGAGTATGGTCTCTGAGGTCAGTCAGACCCACATTCAAATTAAGACACCAGGCAAGTTAATTAATCTCTCTTTGAGCCTCACTTTCGTTGACAGTAAGTAAAGTAAATTAGTAAGTAAACAGCAAAAATTAACCAATCACACAGAGCTCATGAACCAATTTAAATGAAGGGCTAAATAATGCAAATACATAATTAAAAACTCAGCTCTATTTTAATACTTAAATAGGTGATAGTGTAGCAAACTTGCTATAGCCACACAGACTATCCTAGAAACTAATGAGTTGTCTACTTATGTAAAATAACCATGCTATGGAGAAAAGCCATGGCAGAGGGCATTCAAATGTCTTTGTAGCATTATCTACCCTTTCCCAAAAATCTACTTTTTGAGAATATTTTCTTTTTTTTTAAGATTTTATTTATTTATTTGACACAGAGAGAAGGATCACAAGTAGGCAGAGAGGCAGGCAGAGAGAGAAGAGAGAGGAGGAAGCAGGCTCCCCGCCGAGCAGAGAGCCCGATGCGGGCCTCGATCCCAGAACCCTGGGATCATGACCTGAGCCAAAGGCAGAGGCCTTAACCCACTGAGCCACCCAGGCGCCCGAGAATATTTTCAAGTCCAAGGAGTGAAAAAAGCCAAGTCCAAAAACTGTATAACATGTAAATCCATCCAGACTCACGGCATGCAAAGACAAAGGCAAGCCTGCTTGCTATCTGGCAAGCTTTACTGGGTGGATCTTGCACCCAGTGCCCTGAGAGCTACCCTCTGGTGATTCTGAACTACTGGTCCCTGGCGCCACCCTGTGGCCATAATCTTCAACTAGCGGTCCCTCCACCAACCCAGTGTCCTACTCTCTGGGAGTTCTGACATACCAAGAGGGGTCCCGCAGAAGGATCTTGGGGAGAGTAGCTTCCAGGGTAGTCATCATCCTCCTCCTCTTGTATCTGCTGAAAAGTTCGCTTCAGCGATTTCTTCTCCTCTGTTGCTAGAGGGAAGAAAAAGTGCACAAATTTGGGTCATGAGGGCCCGTGCAGGTAAGAGTCAAATGCTATGCACAATGGGCCACATGCAGAAAAAGGGCAAAAGGGGTGTACATTTCCAAAGATGGCTTAACATTAACCTGGATGCTAGTTATTTTAAATTGGTGGTAGTTCCCTACATTACTGGAGAGTCAAAAATGGTCTCAGGTCTGTCGTCTTGGCTTGACTCACTGGAAAAATACTACCAAAAACCAGCATCTAAAAATGAAATTTAACCAAACTTAACATATTGAAATAAAAAGCTTATCTCTTAAAAATAAAAGTTAACAAGAGACACAAAGTGGTAAGAAACCCATGAGACAATACAATGAGGCAAGTCAACGTATAGGAGAGTTTGTAGAAAATACACTGCATATAAAATGAAACATTATACACTTTGCAAGATATTTCAGAAAGTAAAAACAGGTATTCCTCACTTTTCTAAAGCTTGCTTTTATGAAAGACTTACAGTAATAGGACCTGTTTTCACTAAGCGAAAGAAAATCAAAGATGATTTTCGCTTTCACAAAGAAAGGCACAAAGTGAAAACGTCAGTCAGCATTTGTGCTGCAGGGAGCGGCTACAGAGGCAGCACGCACCCCACACAGCCAGAGCGGCCCCGCCAAGCTCCTTCCCAGCAACTACACTCGGCATCTCAGTGTCAAGCCACCAGAGCTTTGAGCTATGTCTGTGAGCATCTGTGCTTTATCTCAATTTATTTTGTGCATCTGTTATCAAGATGTGGCCTAAAGTATCAGAAAAGCCTGAGAGAGGTTATTTCTGGGGTGTGGGAATGCTCAAAAATTTGTCCATATAAATTAATGGTAACTGCTTCTTCACTTTATGCCATTTCAGCTTAGGAGATTTTTCATAGGAATGGTCTAATTTCAGATAGCAGGGGAAACCTGTAGTAGAGAGAAATGTATCAATAAAACTGTGTCAGAAATTCTACACATCATGTCCTTTAAACTCTCCCTTTAGAAACAAAACAAACCTTACTTTACCATAAAATTAAAAATAACCGTTGCTGAGAAATATGACTGATACAACTGAGAGAAGTTACTTAAGTCACTATTTTAAAATTAACCACTTTTGAGGCAAACAGGTTACATTAATTATTTGTATTGTATGTTTTTAAATGGCTATGATAAATGTGCCTGTTCCAAAATCGTTCCTTCTTTATCAAATTGGACAATACAAAATAAATGCCAAACATCTGTGGGATGTAAATCTAAATGACATGTTCGGGCTTGGAAAGTAAAGAAACGATGGTAACGTGTGGCAGGCACGGCAGCAGTTTCTGTAACATTTAGTCCTTCAGGCAACTCTGAGATGCAGCATCTCCAGCTTGCAGGTGAGAAAATGGAGGCCCGAGAAGTTCAATACTCGTCTAAAGGCAGGACTTTCAAAATCTGTGCACTTCCCACTGTAGTTAAACTCCTCAGCAGCACACACTCTCTCATCTGTCAAAGGAGGGGTTACCATGTACCCGCCTCCGAACTCTGTGAGTTATAAACAGAAACGTACACTTCTTACTTAATTAAACATTTTCTCAGGGAACCAAGGATATAGTTCCTGTTCCTACCTTACACATTAACTGACCAAATTATGCTTGAAGCGAAAGCCAAGTCAGTACCGTGGGTTTTATTTTTTCTTAGCGCTTTGTTCCTCTGTTCTACTAAATAAAAGAAAACAGCAACATTTGCATCAAGGCAGCCCTCACTTTGCAAGATTCTAGTATGTGTGGATTTGTTACCAAGGTTTACACAACACCAGTCTCCCAACACCACAGTTCAAATTTCAGTTACTGTGGCATATTCACTCTGAGTAACTGCATAGAGAAAAAACTTTGCTGCTAGCTTCAGTCCACAAATCACTGTGTAAGTAATAGAAATGCATCATGATCAGTGACCACATCACTTCTTTCAGGTCACTGGTTGGTCACTGCACAGCTGTTATTTCAGTTCACATATAAACACCAAAGTGTTTGGTTATGTTGTCTCCCAGGGATCAAATTCACATGACATTTCATAAAAATGAATACTCAAAACAGGGGACTGACTGAAAATGACAAAGATGAAAGAGTAGCCCAGAAACTAAAACTAAAGCTCATGCAAGAAGCGAACGGAACATAAAGGGAGCTGCAGAAGACACAGGGGGCTGCAGGGACACTGGCACTGTCATGCCCTCCCAGAAACTATAGGTCTGCAGCCAGAATCCCCTGGTGAAAGCCAACTTATTAACATAAGTGAAGAAATCGGTTGTGATGAGAAGGACGACCGTGTCCCAGAGGAAGTGACGCTGACAAAATTCTTCACATTTTATAGGAACTCTCCAACATACCTCACAACACGGAGAGCGCTAAGGGTCAACTGCTGAAAGCCAATCCAAACTTCAAGGATGCTTGCCCCGTACCATGGATTACACAAAAAGACAAGCTCTGGTCAAATTCCTCTTGTGAAGTTCATTTCAAAGAAACAAAGCACTTTCATTCTCAATGTTTCTAACGTTTTATGTTCTAGCATGCTAGGTAACTATCAGTGTTACCATCTTTTTTGCTCCCTATAGATTTGTAATCAACAGTGAGTTTTCAATTCTTTCGTAAAAAAATTTTAAAAGTCATGGAACAATCATAACTCTTCCCATTGATCATTAAGATCATTTTGCATGGTTTCGGCTTACATAGTCATTTTTACAGTCCTGCACTATGCAAAACAAGGACTGCTGTATTTGTAGAACAGAGAATCTAACAGTATATAATTTGCACACGATATATCTAACAGTACTCAGCACACACTAGCTGCCTAATTAATGTGCAGTGTGTGTGGTATGAGCCTCATAGACACTTAGCCACAATAAAGTGGCCGTGTATTAGGAGTAGCCACTAAAATATAAGCACATAAGCAAAAAAATAAAATTTTTAATATTTTTTTGTTCATTTCAAGCACTTAGAACAGTACTTAATGAAATAACTGTTAAATACACTAAAAAAGGTAGAAAAATTACAAAACTTGAATCCTTCAAACTTTCATACAGAAGTTATTACTTATAAAAACCACACACCACTGAACACCTCAGGGCCCTCAGAATCACTGAATTTGGGCAGTGGAAAGCCTTAGATAGACCTACGTCTTTGCTTTTCTCACCTCGTTTTTCACAAGCATATATCCAGGCCCACAGGCTGCGGTTTGTCCAAAGTCAAGGAGCTCATTAGTTAAGTCTGGGCCCTATAGCCAAAGTCACCTGCGCCCTAAACTGGAGTACTTTTTACCACTTCATACTGGCACTCACTCATAGCACTACAAGACTGAAATCAAACTAATGAAAATAATTGCAGGCCCATTTCTGTCCTTTGCCATCCTGAAGGGGGGGTAGTAAGAGATAACCACTGTCATTCTACGTCAGCCCTCTCCTATTTCCACTTGGAGAACCTATTGGAAATGAATTATTCACCATTTTCTTCATAAGGCTCCTCCTTTCCTGAGCTATCTACTTACACCATGACCACTTCTAGCCCCATCTTCCAAATACAATGCCTTGGAGACCACCAGAATCTTGCCTAAAGTCCCAACTTCCAGCAGATTCTATACTTCTGAGATGTATCTTACAGATCTCTCCTTTCTGTTCCTTCCCATTGCCTCTTATCAGAAATGCGCCCTTTGGGGCGCCTGGGTAGCTCAGTGATTAAGCGTCTGCCTTCGGTCAGGTCATGATTCCAGGATCCTGGGATCGAGCCCTGCATCGGGCTCCCTCCTCAGCGGGAAGTCTGTTTCTTCCTCTCCCACTCCCCCTGCTTGTGTTCCCTCTCTAGCTGTGTCTCTCTCTGTCAAGTGAATTTTAACAAAATCTTAAAAAAAAAAAAAAGTGCCCTTTTCCATGCCTTATGCAAGCCACTGTCCCAACTGGTCTCCCTGATGCTAGTTGCTCCTTTCCCAACTTAGACTACACTCTTAGGAAATGAATCACCCACTCACTGGCCTCTACTCAAAAACCTGGAATGGCCTCTCATGACTTTATAGTGCCTACCCGTGGTAATGGCAGCAGCATCTTGAGCCATCATCTTCCTCTACTCCCGCAGCACCCGGCCCTTGCTGTGCTGTATGGCCGCCAGCAGTAACAGGCCTTACCTCTCTGATAAATTATCTTATTTCTTTGTATCCCTGTAATACCTAGAAAAGTGTCATCAGGCCTGAGCTGGAAACTTCTTGAAAGCAGAGGTGGCACAGAGCTTGGAAGACACTAGCGCTATACCAAAAATGACCATATGCCTCCGTTTACACGAACAGGACAGCCTGCGCTGTTAACTGTCCCCTGACTCACCTGTACAAAGTTAGCAATTATAATGCCCAGCAATCTCAATCTTGTCGGACAGCTATTAAAAATAGCCTAGGAAGTTTGTCAGTCCCCCTCCTATCACTGAATTTAGGACAAGGGACCCTCCCACTATCGATTCAGCTTCTGACCATAGCATTTACACTTGTTTTTTGACTCAACCTCTCCGTTTACAGGCAGGGCATAAACTATGGGTGGCCCCAGTCTGCCTGTCCCCATGTTGTACACTTTCTACTCTATCCTCCAACCTGTCTCAGTGTCTCTAGGGGTCTTGTACTTGGCTAACATTCAAGTAATCCTGGTTCCCTAAGCATTTATAATATGCCTCTTGGAGACCTGACTGTGGTAGAATTTCAGACACTACCGCAGACTACAATATTAATTTTAAGGCAAAAAGTTGGCCTGAAGGCTCCCAAACACTTTATAAAATGCAGCCATCTACTTGTAACACTAGGTCTTCCAGAGAATCCACTTGAAATTGTTTGAAAATAAACAAACAAAATAAAACAATAAATTAAAAAAAAACAACAGAGAAACCCCAACACCCACGGATTTTATATTACTTTTATAATGAGAAAAGAATCAGGAAATATTGTTTGCAACAGCTCCCGCATTCTTTGTTCTCTCCCTGCAAAATAAAGGCAACTTTAAAACGGAACACATTAAACTTTACTCACAGAAAGAGAGAGCTCTGCAGCCAAAGTCTGCTGCTGGACGTACCATTCTGAAAGCACTCCACCAGTACCATCTCCAACCGAGTGGCCAGCTCCAGACTTAAACCTGGGAAAGCTGGGCCTAGAGCTTGTGCTCTTAACCACTATGCCTGCTACTCTTGCACAACATCTGGGGGACTAAAAATACTAACAACCCTCCTCCTGCATTTGCCACTGGATCATACTGAGAAACTCAGGATATTAGATATTATAAACAGGGAATGGGGCTCAAATAAAAGTCGTATCGTCACTTCATTAATAATGTTTACCTACATTATCTCAAGCAATCTTAGGACAACACTGTGAGGTGCTATTACTAATAGCCATATGGTACAGTGAAGAACCTGAAACTCAGAAAGGTCTAATGCTATGCCCAAGGTCACACAGCTTAGAAGTGACAGAGGTGGGATTCATACTCTGGAAGCCTGGTTTCAAACCCCTGCTTGGAATAGCTAAACCAACTATACTAAGGTCCAGGAAAGTTGGGTGATCTGCTCATGAATTCATACCCTAATTCAAATCTACTGAATCCAAGTGCTTCCAGGAAAAAGTATGGTGTGAAGAACACAGGCTTTAAAGTCACACAGACCAGCACATGAATTCTCCACTTATTAATTTTATCTATTTAGACAAAATTACTATATCCTTGAGCCTTAGTATCTTCACCTGGAATATGAAAATAATACCAAATTCATAGAGGAGCTGTAAGAATCTAAAATAAACTAACATGAAAAGCAGCCAACAGAGAGGCTGGAATATAACAGGTGCTCACTAAATGCTATCTCCTTTGCATCTACTTTTCTTTTCTAAATCCTTCTACAACTGTAGGATACTGTGTCACTCATGAGTGACTTAAGTGAATAATAAGATTCCATTCAGTCCAGTGACAGCCTGAGTATGCCCAAGAACAGAGAGACAACTTTAGGACACCTTGGTCCTACACAAGTGGAAACAGGTATATAAGCCCAAGTTCCACTTTTCTAAAACAAAATTCCTAAGGTCATTTATTCTCTACTGTCAAAGTTCCACAAGAAAATTTTTATTTCAAAGGTAAATTCTAGAGTTGTCTCAAGACAAAGAAATATCCATGAATCAAAGCTGAAATATAAAAGGACTATATAATTTTGGAAATAAACTTCTGGAGAACTCATCAATATTTTCAAAGGACTAAGGTAAAATATTTTGATAACTCAGGTCCAAAGAAGACGGTGAGGAGACAGATGGCACTGGCTGAGACTCATACACATGTTGGAACCTTAAGTATGTGTTTCCATCTTTACAGCACAGAGAAAGAGAAATCACCTTAGATCAGCATTATCCTCCACATGGAGGAATACTGCCTTAATGGCTGTTAACGTCTAGACGCTCAAAAAAAAAAATCAGAAACCCAATGGAGCTATTTTCAAATTTACCACTGCCACAAACTCCCCAATCTGCCTGACTGCTCCCTAAGGGCGAAACTACTTCCCCACCCTCTGCTCAGTCCTATAGCAACTAGCATAGCCATTTACTCAAAGCACATGTCTGGCAAATGCTTGTCGAATTGAAATTCAACACTTAGCTTCCAACATTGTCTTTCAGAGCTCCCCTACTTGCCCAAAGGTGTTTTAAAAAATCAGCACTGTTTACCAATGAAATCTAAGAGTAGAGAAAAGAATGCTGAATAATTCTCCAACACTGCCCAGAGCACCTCCAAAACATACAATACAAACACTACCAGAATCCAAAGTAGGGAACACCTTGCTTTTCACAAGCTTCGACCAGAGTGACCTCAAAACTGACCTATAGTCTGAAAGCACTTATGTCATTCTTACAAAGCCTGTAACTTGTAGTTTTACGGGAAAGTTGCCCCGTCTTAAAATGCATGTAAACTAAGACCTGGAAGAGATCATGAAAGGTACACAATAAAGGGTTGCTGAATGAATGATATTATCAGGTAAACTAACCATGGTTAAATGCTATAGCAGAGAGGCATGTACAAAGTACCAGAGGACCATGGAGGGAAGGGCTACATGCGCCCGGACAAGGTAGAGAAAACAACAAAATGAGAAGAGCATTCCTAATGAATGAGTTCACCACGCAGTGAAAGGGGCAGAGGACATTTCAGGCAGAGGTAACACCAGATGCAAAAGAAGAGATACCCTGACAGCATCCAGAAAGGAAACTGTTGGGTATGGCCAAAGACCATTGTGTATGTGAAGAAATGGGAGAAGAATCTGGAAAAGTAAACAAGTTCAGATTATAGAGGATCCTAAGTACTACATTAGTACGTAGACTTGTTCCTCCCAGGCAGTGAGTTCGTGTGTAGTCAGATCAGATCTGTAGCTCAGAAAAATGTTGTGCCAACTAGAATTAAACCGCGCAAGTAACCACAAACCCACAAAACAAATAATGTTTGATCTTACTCCTCTTTAAAGAAAAATAAGCTCTTAAGAGGACTTGGTGAGGTTCACACCATACATGTACACACTTCTGGAGGATATTCTGGGTTCAGTAAAGACCAAAATCAATTATAGACAGCAAGCTGACAAACATCAAAAGTATGTTCCCAAACCACATCAATATTTAATGAAACCAAGCTCTAAAAGGGCTAAGGGACGTATTCAAGACCCCATAGTCGTCAGTGGCAGGGCCAGGGCAAAATCTTAGTCCAAGTGCCTCCTAGTTCCCCACAACTAAACAACGTGGTTGTCGCTTTCCCTTGTGTAAGGAAACTCTCTGCCAAGGCAGAAGAGAGCCAAGGAGAATACACAGCAAAAGTTGGGTGTGAGATGATGAATAGCATGAATACTAGAACCAGGCTTACACGCTGCGAGCACTACATAAATTCTCACCATCATTTATGATCATCTCTCTGAAGAATCATACAATCGCTGGTGGTTCACAGCAACCCCCACTGCAGCTTTTCATATGTGATTCGAAAGTAGGCAAAGACCAAGAGCTGTAAACATGTGGTGATGTTTCTACCTTTGGGGGGAGGGCTCTTGGAGTCCTCCATAGACAGCTTCAGCTGCTGTATGAACTCGCCGCCATACACACTTCTTTCTTGCCAGATGTTCAGCAATCTTTCTAAAGGTTTTTTACAGCCTTCATCTGCCTCTCTGCCCAGAAAAGACGAAAAGACAGATATAAGCTTAAGACTTTTTGTGTTTCATTAGGACAGACCTACTTTAAAAATAACAGCAACTGACTAAATGATTTACATATTTAAACACAGACGGAAGAGTAAGACACACATTGTGATAAACAGATATCCAAAATTTGACCAAAAACTACATTCTTCCTGTGGTGTGTAGGGAAGGCAGAGGGAGAATGTTATAGAAGTAATCTGTCTTTATCTCCTTTGAAGGATGGGGCAAATAGGGCAAAAAGTCAATCGCTGATTGTTGCAGAGAATTATCAAAAATTGATCATTTCAAATATGACAGCTTGTTTTATAAGAAGACATTAATCGAAATCTAGTGCCAGACATTCTGCTGGAAATTAAAGAAGGCCAAAACCTTTAAGGGTTGAAAAAAAAAATTATTTCAAAAAAACCACAAATGTTTAAAAATGGGGAATAAATTCACCATGACCCATCAATGCTAACACACCAACACCTCTACATGTCTTATAAATACAATCATACACGTATACCAAGACTGACCTCAAATTTAGTACTTCACCATTATTTTAATTCTGGGTTAGGTACGTAGTCCCCATTCTCACAAAGGTGTCTAATGGGCACACTGAGCATAATATAGCCCTTTGTAATTTATATCTGAGAGAAGCTATACTGTTTTTTTTTCCTGACATATTGTACCCTGGAAACAGTATTTTCAGTGAGATAACGAGAACTAGCACTCAGTGTGCAACAGCTGGTTACCAGAAAATGTCAGACAGCAAGTAGAAGAGTATGGGAAGACTTTCTGAAAGGAAAACAAAATCTCTCACCATCCACGGTATTACTATGACTTGTTCTGGTTTATAAAGCTGTCTGAATGTCAGTCATCTTACCCTGAGTGACTTCCAACAGGAAGGGATACACTGGCACCTTAGTTTCTAAGCCAAGATCTTTAACAGGAATTTCAAGAAGAAAGAGATACAAAGGAAGCTTTGTATTGATGGCGCTTTTCTAAAATTTATGTTAACACTCAAGGTAACATGAGGGTTCAGCTTGATCTGGTCAGACTGCATCACTTATGAAACACTAGTGGCAAATTTTACTGTATTGGGGTCGAAGTACTAAATCAGGGTACAAATTTTTTTTTTTTTTTGGTCAAACTTTTTTTAAGTCAGAGGTGAGGGGGGGAAAAGGGGAAAAAAATGTCAATTGTAGTTTATAAAACTTAAAGCTATGACTGAATTATTTGATACTGGTGATAAAAACACTCCACCTCCAAAATACACCTAGAAACAAACTGCTTCTCACCTCTTCCTCTGCTGTTAAGCTGGTCCAAGCCACTATTCTCTCTTGCCTGATTACTGGTCTCCCTGCTTCCACCCTTATCCTCCTACAAGCTAATCTCAAGCTTTAAAAATTCTGTTGCTCTTTTGCTCAAAACTTCGAATGGTTCTTCCCATTCTCCCCCAGAATAAAAGTGAAAGTCTACAAAGCCATTCTCAACACAGTTCATTATTTCTCTGGCCTCACCTAGCCCCTCCCTTCTTCGCTCCCCAACAGCTACCCTGCCCCTCTTGCCTCAGGGCCTTTGCCTGGACCTACATTTCCCCATAGGGCGGCATGGCTCAGCCACCCCTTCCTAATCTCCCTATTTAAAATCAATACTCCCTACCCCTACACTTAATTTTTCTCCATGGAACTTAGTTTCTGATATGCTATTCAGTTTACTCGTTGTTTATATTTTGTCCATTTGAATGCAACTTCCGCAAGGGCAGCATCTGTCCTCTCCCCACCCACACACACACATTGCTACGCACCCTAGAACAGGCACAATATTGGCCTCATTGTAATCTTTCTTGAAAATTTTTAGTTAGATTTCGACAGGCCATACAATTAGTTATCTTTCAATAATCATCTTCCCCCAACAAAGCCATTTATATCAGATATCACCTGCTCAATGAGGTTTATGAAATACTGTGCTTGTAACACAAAGAACAAGGCCTAGGGCCCGACCCAATAGCCCCTTCCTTTTCCACACTCCAATCAGGGCACTCATGAACATGTGTATCTTCTGCTCAGAATGTCTCCCTCTCACACATGTGCCTTTGTTCATGCTATCTCCTCTCCTTTGAATGGAACCCCAAAGGAGACCAAGATGAAGAGGGAGAAGTTGGCAGTAATGCAGGTGGCTTAAGTATATGAGGAATATGTGAAAATAGCAGAAGAATCTGGAGGGACAGAGTGGAATTAGATTATGAGGGCCCTGAACACCAATTAAGTATGTGGCCTTTACCCTGAAGGCCATGGGAAATCTCAAATGTATGACTTAGAAAATAAAATAACTAGTATAACCAAATCACAACTTATCTGAACTTAACTGGTTGATATTTTTAACACATAACCTGTTCTCTGAAAATTCTCTGTTCACTTAAAAGAAAGAAACCTATCATGAAAGGGTGGGGACACAATGCAGACTAAATATTTGGGACTCATAGACTAAGACTGATTAGCGGTATAGATTCAGGCACATTACTATATGCAATGGAAGCTGATACACAAACTGATACACAAATGACACAAAATCATTTTCAAAAGGCTTTTACCACTAAAGGCAAAGCCAAACCGGAGCTCTAGTTTAATTGGTGAATGTAATTAGTCAGGATAGGCGAATTCCTGGAGCAATACAGTAAAAATCAAAGTTTTGCCAGGTAAGTTTCAAAGTCACAGATACAACAGTCTGGAAATCTTTTTACTCATGAGGTTTTGCCCAAAGTAGCTCTAATGAACTGAGTCCCATTAGCACTTGGAAGTGGGTACAACTAAAGCAATAAAGTAGTTTTATAACAGAACTATCTTTCCAGGTTGCACTAACTTCATTCTAAACTGAGAAATCTTTAAGTGAAAAAACACCAAAAAGTCCTTTCCATTCATAAATGAATAAAGAAAATGATAAATAAGTATAACTTAAACACAATATAATTAATTCTAATTATAAATTCAATCACGGCAAAACTGACCTGAAAAGGATAAACTGTGTATTATACACACAGAATTGCTGCTTGAAGTGTCAACTACTGAGCCAAGTTAACTTGGGGGCCTTTTCTTCCTCTGTAGTTCTAATGGCACTTCCTTGGTATACCCACTATAATTTGTGTGTTTCTGTCTTATCCCATGCACAGTAGCCCTGTGATAAGCCTACTAAAGGTAGGAATTCTTTCTAAATATCCCCAACACTGGGCGCCTGGGTGGCTCAGTGGGTTAAAGCCGCTGCCTTCGGCTCAGGTCATGATCCCAGGGTCCTGGGATCGAGGCCCACATCGGGCTCTCTGCTCAGCAGGGAGCCTGCTTCCTCCTCTCTCCTCTCTCTCTGCCTGCCTCTCTGCCTACTTGTAATCTCTCCCTCTGTGTCAAATGAATAAATAAAAATCTTTAAAAAAAAAAAAATAAAAAAAATAAATAAATATCCCCAACACTTCCAACAGAGCCTCCTATGAAACTGGAGCAGAAATGTTCCATTGCCAATCCTGCAGAAAAGAGTTAGCATAGCAAGCCTGAGACTGCCACCCTTAGGAAGCCTTGCTCACCATGCTGGCCCTTGGCTGGCATCCGGAAACTTGGGTTTCAGGAGCGTTCCTCCAATTTCCTAACTGATAATCAGGGTGGTTTACTGTGCCTCAACTGTTTGTGCAAACAATATAATTTATGCTGAATTCTTGCTTTCTTTCTGAGAGTTGGGAATTTTGGCAGAGGGTACCTGAGGCCAATGCCAGTAAAAACGCTGGGCACTGAGTCTCTAATGAGCTTCCCAGGTACACAACACTTCACACATATTGTCACAACTCAAAAATGGAGGAATTTAGTATGTTTTGTGTGACTACACTGTGAGAAGACTCTTGGAAGCTTATACATGGTTTCCTCTGGACTGCGGTCCATGCAACTTTTCCTTTGCTGATTTTGCTTTATATCCTTTCACTGTAATAAATTATAGCCATAGGCACAACCATATGATGAGTCTTGTGAGTTCTCCTAGCAAGTCACCAAACCTGGAAGTGGCCTTGGGAATTCATGACACAATAATAAATAAGTATGTACACGGAGATAACTCCAAATTTACGTGTCCAGAAATTAATTTCCTACTGAGCTTCAGACTACCTATCTGGCATCTACCAATCTGGCATCACCCCCTTGGAGTATCTATTAGCCATCTCAGACTTAGCACAAAACTCCTGACTTCCTCTACCACATCTTTTCCCCAAACTTCATCTCAGCATATAGCACCAGGAGCCATCCATTTAGTCATGTCAAAAACCTAGAAATAATCTGATTTCTCTTTTCCTTCATTACCAGTTCCCACTCAACTCCCACAAATCCTAGCAGTTTTAGTGGGAAGGTGAGGTAAATCCATTCACAAAGTAAACATTTGATAATCTGGAAGCTATTACTGTCTTCTCACTGCTCTGAGTCCTAGCCAATGTCATCTCTAGGTTGTGGTAGAGCAATACCCTTCATACTCATGTCCCTGCCCCTCCCTTGGCCTTTATGATCCATTCTCCACACCAAGCCACAAGGACCTTTTAACAATGTGATGGAATATATCGTTCCCCTGTTTAAAACCCGTCACTGACATCCATCAGAATAAAATCCTCTCTCCCAAGGCTTATAAGACATATGTGACTGGCACCTGCCTACCTCTCTGATCTTATCCGGATACCGCTTTTCCCTTTGCTCAACACATCTGTTTCAACCACACTGGCCTTCATTCTGATCCTCTTAACATGCCAAGATTATTTTGACCTTAGGTTCTTTTTAATAGCTGTTTGTTCCTACTTTGCATGATTACCTCAAATGTCATTTCCTCAGAGAGGCCTTCCTTAAACACACTAGAAGAGATCCCACTCCAGAATGTCACTCTATTTCATTATGTCCATATTATCACTCTCTGAAAGTATCTTGCTCATTTATTTGTCCTTGCCTGCCTTGTTCACTGCTGCTCCTCTAGTCTGCATCAGTACTTGGCACATAGAAGGCACTCAAATATATGTTGAATGAAAAACAAAGAACAAAGTGCACAACTATTTCCAAACTCAGAAGAAAATAAGAAGGCATCTGTGTGGGAAAAAAGGTCAAAGTTGAGGTAATTAAACTGCTATTCAAATTAAATCTAACCTATGAACTTGGTGGCTTCCTCTGACTTGAGAGGTTTGGTTTGGGATTTTGGGGGGGAGGCGGGTAGGTAGGAAGTTACCATAAAAAGATTCCTAGTTGGGACGCCTGGGTGGCTCAGTGAGTTAAAGCCTCTGCCTTCGGCTCAGGTCATGATCTCAGGGTCCTGGGATCAGGCCCCATATAGGGCTCCCTGCTAGGCGGGGAGCCTGCTTCCTCCTCTCTCTCTGCCTGCCTCTCTGCCTACTTGTAATCTCTCTCTGTCAAATAAATAAATAAAATCTTTAAAAAAAAATTCCTAGTCAATTTTGGTCAATATTAATGGGTCCACCATCTTTGTTCATGAACTGGGCACAGAAAACCATACAGAGTACTTCCTTCTATGGATAGGGTACATCAGGATTGAAGTTGGGTAGCTGGCTTCTCTGTTCTAATAATGCTGGGAGGAGAGGGCTTAGAAACATGGGGATCCTGAACCTAAACACCCAAGAAGGACCTTAAAAGAACAAGAAGAATGCAAAAAAACAAAACAAACAAAACAACAACAACAACAACAAAAAGGAATTAGAGCTTTTTCTTTTCATTGTAAAGGACCAGGTTTACTTTTACCGTAATGCCATACACAGAACCTGCAAGACATTTTTACAGAGCCTCCTAGATAAGCTTTAAGATGTTATACCAAATAGAAAAGGAATTTTCAATCCCAGGATTGCCCATTCCCATTCCCCTACTCCTTTCTACTTACCCTTTCCTGCCTTGGGGGGCAGTTAATAATTATTGTTTTAATTTTTAAATGAAAATGTTATGTATACTATTCCTACAGGAAATTATTTTAGTCAATTTCCTATACCCTAATTATTTCATTCAACAAATACTTACTGAATCTTTACTATGCCAGGGCAGACCACAATGTTGCCCAACTCCTGGCACACCAATCACGTCAAGGCTACATAAATGGTATTCCCTAAAGCTATGAAACCTGACAGCTCTGTGCCAGACACTTTACTAGGTGTCTGGGATACAGTGAAGAACAAAAGAGAAAAGGTCCTTCTTGTCACAAAGTATACAATTTAGCATATTTGCATAACTGAGCAAAGACTGGGGACCGGGCACTGTACTACGAGTTTTCAAACAGACTGGTGTACTTCCGCCCCACAACAACTTCAGTGGGGTAGGTGGTGTCGTCCCCTTCTAACCAGTTAGGAAACTTGTAACTAAAGCGTTAGTAAAAGCTAAGTAACATGTCCACAGTCACTGAGACACTGCTGGAGGCAGAGCTACAGCCTAAGAAACTGAACTACGTCTCGTCAAAACAAGAAAAAATGCCTGGCTCCAATTTGAGATGGCTGTTCTAGCAGTCTGTTCTAAGCTTACGCTGCTATAAGGATTCAGGATTGTTTCAAGATCATCACGCATTCTGCTTCTTCAGTATCCATGTTCATCAAAAGTAAGGGCCAGCTACGTAGTTGACAAACAAAAATCTTTTTCCCATCTCTAGAAGACCAGGTATCATTTCTTTCTTTTGGACTTTTCATTTTATTCCTTCAAATTTCTTAAATCTTTCATGGAATGCTGGACTCATTTATACATTGAGGCCTTTCACTTACACTTCAGATCCTAAAACAATTTTGTTTAACCTACTGGTCTCCTTTTTTTTGCCCTTCCCAATTTCCTTTTGCAAAGATGTTTCTTACGTGTTTACTAAGTAATATTCTAGTAGAAAATAGGTTTTTTTTTTGCTCCTCCTAGGCAACTAACTTGCGTCTACAGAAAAGTAGTTTGTTTTTAAATAAATAAAAGTGATTTATAGAAGTTTTAATCCAATGAATTTCATGTGATATTAGCTACATGTGTGCTCTACGCTCTAGTCTTGTTCATAAAACAGAATAGTGGCAGAGACTTATGATATAGCCAGTGCAAGTATCTACTTTCCACACTGATAATTATTATCTTTGCAGTTACAGTAATGACCACTATTTTTAGTAAATGAGATATCTAGACACCTAGAAGGAAAGAAGTAAAAATGAAGGCATAACCAACTAATATCTTGCTATTAAGGTTTTGTTACTGGAATGTTTCCTGGTACTATTTAGCTTTGTTTTCTGACCATAAGCTAATGAGACAACTCAGCCAAAACAAGGAAAACACCATATTCAAGAAATGAATTCAATAAATGAGTACATCTAAGAAAAAAGATATTCTACAAGTGCTAGACTCAATCCCTTCAATGCATCAAAATGTTTACATGTCTGAGATGGTTTAAGGGCCCAGTAAAACATAAAACTGTAATTTTGCCTTTCCGACACTCTGTGAAGCACACCCCTGTAAAATATGAAGTTGTCAATTTGCAAAGGTTCTCCCAGAGAAGGAAAGAACAATAAGGAAGAAAGGGTAATGCATTCAAATACCAAGCCAAACCAAAAATCCAGACAACATACCTGGCAACATGAGAAAAAGCATCCACAAGGACAGATTCAAATTCTCTAGTGAATTCAGGTCCTTTCCTTTTACTGTTTTGGATGACATCATTGGCTAAGTATAGAAAAGTAAGCTTTCTATTTGATTTGGCTGGAAAAAAAGAAAAAAAGAAAATTTAATTTACACCAAGAAAATTCTCAATCCACAATTCTTCTGCCCTAAGCTACTCCTAAAGAATATTAAGACAAGCATTATTTACTTGAGAGCAGCGTTCCTTTATGTTTGAAACAACAACTTAAATACTTGTTGACATCACTAACAAAACAGGTTTGAGAATACAAATTTGAAAAATAAAACAAGAATGGGCCATCTTCATTTCTGTGATATTTTAACCAGAATAACTGATGGTAAAATAAAGATAATCCAAAGATAATTCCTAAAGGATAAGCAGTCAATATCCTCAAGAAGACATAATAAAAACAAGGTTTTCATTTATTCTATTGCAAAGATGAGCATTTTTAATTCACTAGTAATTACCAACTACTGCAGAATGAAGACTGAGCCAGTTTTCAGTTTAAAATAGATTCTTGTAATTTATGCTCCTACATCAGAATTTCTTTGAACATTCTTATAACAAACATCAGTCACTGATATCAACTCTACAATCCAGAGAAATCTCTAAATGCACCACTGGATATTTATCTCAAATACAAATATATATTAATGCTACATTATTATTGAAAATTTAAAGATGTCTGAATTCTGGATATGCAAAATTATGGCTCCCACAGAAACCATAATTCTTCTCTCTTATACATACTAAATGTAGTATTTCCTATTACTCTATATGGCATCATATATTAAACCATAAAAACCTCATGTACTATGTCTGAGTTACAGTTGCTTGGGGGAACATTACTGAATTTCCCGGCTTCTATGCACATAACTTCTCAACCATAAAGTTACATCACTATCATTTTTGGTCCCAGTTTTCTTTTAAAAGAAATAAATAAGAATACAATCAGACAGTCCAAAACACTAAGTTTTCTCCAATGCTAAAGTACCTGAAAAACTCAAGCAAGTCTTATATCAACCTTTACATACCTGAAAAACTAGTCCTTACTCTATTCCTCTCAGAAACCACTTGTTTCTTTTGAAATGCACACAGCATGTATAAATTCTGACACAGCAGCCATAAGATGTGACATTTTTAAAGGTAGCTACAGAAGAATAACCCAAGTTAAAAACAAGATTTTAAAAGCATGTAATAGTTTAAAATGATGACTTAAAGTATTCATAAAATTAAATATGGATATCCTGAGTTGTATTAACCTTCTGGTAATAACCTAGTTTACATAGCTAACTGATGATAATATTTAATCTTTAACTATTTTAATTATTATTCAAAAGCAGGTCAAAAGTGTCAACAGTTACAATATTCTACTGTTGCTACTAAGTTATCATTACGGCAAAGGCTTTTCTTTCTTTAAAGTAAACCTTGTTCTGGGATGTTGCAACAAGTAAAATCACCAAGTCTATAATGCTATGAATTAACGGTTTCAAAAGTACAACAGAACTTCAACAAAGGTAATTTGACTAAGTGAAGCTTTACAAATGCCATATATTTTATGTTTAAAAACCCAGAATCCATTGTATAAAACATCAGTTTGGACAATTAAGACATGATACATTTTTCAGTGCTGCAAACATGACAGCCAAGAGGCCAGAAAGCCAAAGTTTTCACTATTTACAATCCCAATTAATTTTCATCATCCTTAAACTTTGCAATGGAGATTTAGTCAAACCTTATCCCTCTACATCCAGCATCCTGAAGCCAACGTAAGTACCATGTGTGTAAAGGTGATAAGACAAAGCCCAGGGCACTTTAATACTCACACCCTCTACTCTAGTCCCAGGTGACAACTCACTTATTCAGATGTCTTTCCAATACGACATAGTAGATTCTTTCACCCCCTATATATGCCCACTCCAAATGGGATGGAATAGTAATTAGGCAAAATTTATAGAACTAGCTGACGAAAAAATTCAACTTGTTTAGCTGGTTTTGACATCTAAAAAAGTTGGGGGTGGGAAGCCTATTTATCTGGATTCAGGCCAACATACAAAAACATTACTAAAAAATATTAATTTAAGAGCATTTTACATCGAACTTCTCCATAAAAAAAGGAAGTTCTACCTAGGACAGAGCCTAACGGGATAAATTAAGAATTATTCCTAGAAAGTGGGAAGACAATAACCCATCAAGAATAAAAGTAGTATTTAAGCAAAAAATAATAATTTCTTTAAATCCTATAAATATTTTGAAGGCGATTCAGTCTGTAAACATCTTAGGGAAAAGGACTTGACCACAGATAGAAATGTCCACTTCTAAATACTCAGGGTGGGCCAGAATCTAAGGCACTAGTCAATTTGAACATAAGGGCACGAAATCTTTTGCACTTCAGTATGGGGGCATTGTCTATTCATGAATGAAGCCTGGGTTATTAGGAAGCTGTATCTTGATGCTTGGAAAAGCATCCTCTACCTTGGCACTATCCAGTATGGTAGCCACTAGCCATATACGGCTATTGAACACTTGAACTAGCACTATTTAAAACTTTAGTTCCTTAGTCACACATTTCAAGTGCTCAAAAGCCACGTGTGGCAAGTAGCTACCTTGTTGGTCATTATGGATATAAAACATTTCACAGAAAGCTGTATTAGATAGTACTGTTTGGATCCTCTACTCAACCACGAAAATGATGTTGGAGACCACAATCAAATTCCTAACCTATTTTTAAACTGTGTTAAAGGCACCATGCTAAATGCTACGGGCCTTACAAAGAAACAAGAGACCTAGTTTCTCCCTCAAAACACAAATCTAGTGAAAAAAATAGAACTAGTAAGAATTAATAAATGCTAAATTAGTGTGGGATGGGATGGGATACAGTGACTAATTCTAATCAACCTAAGTGCTATGGGTTTGGTTGGAGTTAGATGACCACCTTCACTTACTAAAGGGCACTGAGGCAATGGGTACTTGAAAGCACAAATTTTGGCATCAGAGGGTACTGGGCTGATGCTCCAGCTACATGCCCCTAAACAAAGCACTTAATCTCTCCTCATCTTTACATTCTCATCTATAAAATGGGAGATAATAATGCTGGTCTCCTTAAAACGTAAGGTTCCATGAAATTAGGATTATGAGATTAGGGTTAAAGGAGCTTCACAGATGAATGCACTCTCTAAATTGTTACTTTCCGTAACTCAAATAGGGTACAAGGAGGAGGATCTGAAGGCTCTAGGCTCTATCCTCCAACTGCCCAGATGGGACTCCTAGCTCAGTATGGCACATAATTGTGGAGAGGGGAGTCTGTGCTAGAAGGCTAGAACCCGGCCTCCTGAAAGAATCCTGAATTTTAGTGTCTGTCTGACAGCCTGATGTAGCCTAGCCTCACCAGTTCTAAGGCACTGAAAATTCCACTTAACCACTCAGATGGGAATCTCCATCTCATAGACAGTGGAAAACACACGTAAAGTTACTTCCTATACTGTAAAGGGCCTACTACACAGAGGCTCCTAAAGTCGTTCTAAGCTCCATGTCCTCAGCTTTCTGCTATGGAATCATTAGGGGTACAGCTGTGAAGGTGCCTACCTTCCCCACCAAACTGTAAGCAACTTGAAGGCAAAGACCGTGCCTCACGCTGAGGAATCAGTAGTCCCATTTCACCCTTATTTATGAAATGCCTATGCTGTGCTTGACACCATGCTAGATGTTCATTTGGATTATCCTGTTTACTCCTTACCACAGCAAGTTGTTTGAGCCTCAGTTTTTCCTCATCTGCAAAGTTCCTATTCCAGAGAACTCTGAGAATTTAAAAAATGACAATGTATGTAAAGATATCAGTACTGCACCTGGCACATAATTAAAGGCACAGTAAATACCAGTTTTCATCATCTTCATTTTATAGGTAAGGAAACTGAGGGTCAGAGAGGCTAGGCTGCTGGGGTTAATGAATGGCAAAATCAGGCTTAAATTCCAGGCAGATGGCCTCTGGAGTCAACATGTTATCAAGCATCCAACCCAGTGCTAGGCACATAACAGGCTGAGCTCAATGAACGCCTGTCAGATCCTGAGCAGGGTCTAGAATCAATGAAAGATGCACGAGAAGAGGAGCCCGAGAGGTAAGGTCTAGGTAGTGTGGCCCCTTAACCACTCCGTAATGGGGGTAAATGTACCCTCTTCACTGAGCCGTTATGAGGACTAAGTGTGAGGATATTCGTAAAGGTCTTAGCATAGTGACTGGCACAGAATAAAGGCTCTGTAAGTGGCAGCCATCCTTGTCCTCCTTTTACAGATGAGAAAACAGAAGCACAGAGAGGTGAAACTAGCCCAGTATCACTCAGCTAAGTAAGTGGCTAAGCCAGGACTGGATCTAGGCAGTCTTACTCCAGAGTCCTCTGGCTCTTACTCCAAATGCCCAGCAAAGTGCCTGGCACACAACAGCCTAGGGCCAATGCCCTCTACAAGGCTGTCAAGATAATAATAGTCACAAATGTCAGGAGTAGCCTGCGGGGAAAAGAGCTGGATGAACTGGGACTCTGGGAACCTCAGACAAGTACCCTAAACCTTCCCAGGCCTCAGTTTCCTTCTCCGATAAATGGGGATAACAATGTTACCAACCTCAGAAGCGCAATCAGAGGCCCGGGCTTGGAAAGCAAGCTTCAACTAAGAAGCTAGAGGAGCCTCGGGAGTGGGCTGGGGAGAGGTCAATCCGGGAGAGGGCCCAAGGGGCTGCACAGCGGGTGTTTACCTTTGCGGAGCTCGCGGTGCCACACAGAGACGATGGGTCCCGCGTGCTTGCGGTGGTGGATGAGCCACAGGGACAGGGTCTGCACGCTCTGCTGAGAGTTGCTCAGCTCCGAGAGCTTCTTCTCCAACGCCGACTCGGAGAAGGAGGACATGGTGGCGGCGGCAGGGCCCTGCAGGGAGCGGCCTGGGCCGCCCAGTGCGGCGGGAAGAGCGACCGCACGAGGCCGGGGCCTCACCTGTCTGCCGGCGGGGCTCTTTACTGACTGACAGACGGCCAGGGGGGTAAGGAGGGGGAGGGGATGGGTCTCCGCAGTAACAGCCGCCCGCGCCGCCGCCACAAGATGGCCACCGACCTCTCACCCTGCCGCGAGCAGGGTCAAAGGGCAAGGGCCAGAGTAGCTGGGCACCGGGAGGTGTCCGAGCTAGAGAAAAAGGCCCCTCCAGTGGCGGCGGCCTCCCTGAATCTCGCTCAGGGCACTTCGAAAGCGAGAGACGGAGAGGGAAGCGCGGTTTGGCGGCCTCCGGAAGGCGCTTTGACCGCTCGCGCCAGCACGCAGGCGCAGTGAGGCTCACCGGAACCCTTTCTCCCGCTCCGGCAGAACCTTTCTGGCGCTGTACGGCGCGCTAGTTAGGACGTCACTTCCGGCGGGGCGGAGGAGGCGGGAGAGTGAGGGAAAGGCTGGAAAACGAGGTAAGGGAAGAGTGGCGGGAGCAAGAGGGAACCGAGGAAGCGGGAGACCTTAGAGGGGAATCCCAAAGGGACACTGATGCTGAGTGATCAGGACAGGGTACGGGAGGGGGGGCTTTCTCCCTCATCTGGCAGGCCCCAGCCCCTACTCTTCTCTGTACACGTCCTGCTCTCTGGCTGTCCCCCCCCCCCAACTCGCCCTCCAAAGCTTCCTTTTGGTTGTGCCAAGCCACGCACGTGCACTTTTCACGCCTTGGCTCTTGCTGGGTTTTTTTTCTCCAAAAGTGACTCCTACCTCCTCTGTCCCCCTTCTCACCTGTTGTGTTCCCACTCGACGTCCAGGACCAGCCTTTAATATCCTGTACTGACGTTTAGTCTATGACAGCACCGCCATAAAACACACCTTTGTGCCCTTAATTTGGTTGCTTCGTTCAGGGAATTACATGGTACCCTTGCCCCCTGGGAGGTCCATTTGACCGTTCTGAAATTTAAACAATATGTTAACTTTTTTGAGGGTGGGGGCAGGGAAGTCAATGGTTCCATTGACCTCCTTTAAAACACTATTTGAGGCTGTGACCTCTTTACCTATTTTTAATAAAAAGCTTTAAATTCCAGTTATCAAATCAGAGAAATTTGTCTTTCCAGCTGCTGTGGGGTTGGTAGTAGGGAACTAGTTTATTGTAGACATAGCAGTTTTAAAACTTCCTGATTATCATGAAATTTACCAGTTATGAGCAAACTCCAGTTAAGAGACATTCTTCTAGTTGATGACTTTTTTCTCGCACAGCACTGTCTTGTAGTTCTTTGCCTAGATGCTTCACTCCTCTTCCAGACCAGAATCCTCAGAATCATCATCGTAGCCAATATAGTGAGCAATTTCCATGGGCTAGACATTGTTTTCACATAGTAATGCATTTAATCCTCATGGCAAAGCTATAAAGTAGTTGTTATGTTATTCTCCTTTGGCGAATAAGGAAATGGGACAGAGAGGGTAGGCTACCTACCCAAGATCGCATAACTAAGATTAGAGGGAAAGGACTGCATCTTATCTATTTTTCTTATCCCGCCACCTTATTCATAGCTGAGTGGATTAATATAAAAAAGGTGACTGCCTAAGATTACACAACCAATACCTGGTCATAATTATAACCTTTGAGTCCAAGTCTAGACCATGTTTCTAGACAGTAGCACTGTCATATACTGAACACTTAACACCAAGTCACTTTGTATTAAGCACATTACATACTTTGTTTTATTTAATCCTTACAATAGTTTTGTGTGATGAGGATTATTATCACTATTTGAAAGATGAGAAAACGTAAAACATGGGTGAATAATCTGTCCAATATTACTTGGACATAGAAAATGACAGAGCTAGGAGTCAAATCAAGGTTTTCTGATGTCTTATCCCAAACTCTTCTCTTCACTCCTGAGTCACTGATTCATTCTTTCAGCAAGTAATTTTTGAGCACCATGTCTCAAGTACTATTTTAAGCAAAAAGAATCTATGTCCCCAGAAGCTTACCTTCTACAAGAGATAGATTTTTTTAAAAAAATGAACAGATAAAACAAGTCAGAAAACGATACCTACTTTGAATAAAAAGGAGGATGAGGAATGCATTTGTGGGAGGATAGGAGTCTATTCTATACGCTGGTCAGAAAAGGCCTCCCTGATAGGGTGACATTTGATCAGAGCCCTGAAAGAAACGAGAGAACAAGCCGGATGCTGTATGGTGGAATGTTGTTCCAGGCAGAGGGGAAACCAAGTGCAATTGTTAGACCACTGTTAGCATTTTTGAGGAACAGCAAAAAGGATGGTAAGGCTGGAGTGATATGAACCAGAAGGCTAGAAATGAGCTCAGAAAAGTAGCCAGGGACCACATAACATGGACCATATCTCATGGGGACTTATAAGCCATAGGAAGAATTTTGGATAATACTCTGAACGAAGTGAAAGTTCACTGAATCCTTTTAACCAAAGAGGAGCATTGTGGCTGTTAGGCCGAGAACAGTAAGGTTGCAAGGGTGGAAGCAGGAAGAGCAGTTGAGCAGCTGTGGTAATAACCCAGGTGAAAGGATGACTCAGACCAGGGTGGAGGTGGTGAGAGGTCAGATTCCGGGGATAGGAATCTGGGGATTCTGTCTTTTATTTATTTTTTTATTATTATTATTTTTAAAGATTTTATTTATTTATTTCACAGAGGGAGAGAGATCACAAGGAGGCAGAGAGGCAGGCAGGCAGAGAGAGGGGGAAGCAGGCTCCCTGCTGAGCAGGGAGCCCGATGCGGGCCTCCATCCCAGGACCCTGAGATCATGACCTGAGCCGAAAGCAGAGGCTTTAACCCACTGAGCCACCCAGGCACCCGATTCTTTTAGAGGTAGAACAGTATTTGCTGACAAATTAGACATGAGACGTAAAACAAAGATGAGTCTACGTGGCCCCAAAGGTTTCAGCCTAAGCAACCATAAAAATGGGAGTGCGCATTTCCTGAATTGCAGAAAGAGTTGGTTTGGGGAGTAAAAGCAGGAGTTTAGGTGTCCAGGTGGAAATGCCTATCCAGGTAGAGGCTTCTCTCATAGGCAGTTGAATTTATGGGTCTGGAGTTCAAGGAAGAGATATGATAGAGATAGAGATATAAATGTGGAAGTCATAATGGGAATAGCTGTAGAAAGAAGAGAGGTTGGGGCGCCTGGGTCACTCAGATGGTTAAGCGTCTGCCTCAGGCTCAGGTCTTGATCCCAGGGTTCTGGGATCGAGCTCCTCCCCCCACTACCTCGTAGGGCTTCCTTCTCAACAAGGAGCCTGCTTCTCCTCCTCTCCCTCTGCCCCTCCTCTCTGCTCTTGCAGCGCACACATGCATAAATATATGAAAAGAAAGAAGAGAGGCCTACTGACTGAGTCCTCAAACACTTCAGCGTTTAGAAATCTGAAAGATGAGATGATACAATCATGCGATTTTTCTTTAGTCCATTAATATTAATTACACTGATTGATTTTCAAATATTGAGTCAGCCTTCCATCCCTAGCTTTCTCCTGGTGTATAATTCTTTTTACATGCTGCCAAATTATATTTTAAAATATTTGTTTAGGATTTTTGCGTCTATGTTCATGAAGGAAATTGGTCTGTAGTTTTTTTATTTACGTATTGTCTCTGTTAGGTCTTGGTATCAGGGTAACACTAGCTTCATAAAATAGGTTGAAAAGATTTCCTCCTTTTTCTAGAAGATTATGTAGGATTGGTGTTAATTCCTTAAATGGTTCATAGAAGTTCCCAGTGAAACCATCTGGGCCTGTGGATTTGTTTCCTTTTTCTTTTGAGTTTTTAAATGACAAATTCAGTTTTCTTAAAAGTTGTAAGGCTGGTCAAATACTCTCATGTTATGTGAGCTCTAGTAGTTTTTGAGGAATTCGCCATTTCGTCTAAGTTGTCAACTATATGTGTGTGAAGTTGTTTCTGGTATTCCTGTATTATCCCTCTTGTCTGTCTTTCCCTCTTGTCAGTCTTGCTAGAAGTGTGTCAATTTATTGATCCTTTCAAAGAACCAGTGCTTTGTTTCATTGATCTTTCTCTATTTTCTGTTTTCAGTTTCATTGATTTCTACTCTGCTCTTTATTATTTCCTTCCTTCTGCTTGCTTTGGTTTTATTTTGCTCCTCTTTTTCTAGGTTCTTAAGATGGGAGTTTAGATTATTGATTTGAGACCTTCCCCTTTTCTACCGTATGTATTAAATACTATAAATTTCCCTCTCAGCATAGCTATAGCTGTGTCCCACAAATTTTGATACGTTGTATTTTTACTTTCATTCATTTCTATGTATCTTTTAAAATTTCCCTTGAGATTTCCTCTTTGATTCATGGATTATGCAGAAATGTGTTGCTTTGGGGCGCCTGGGTGGCTCAGTCATTAAGCGGCTACCTTCGGCTCAGGTCATGATCCTGGGGTCCTGGAATCAAGCCCCGTGGTGGGGGGTGGGGGGGGGTCCCTGCTCAGTGGGAGGCCTGCTTCTCCCTCCCACTCCACCTGCTTGTGTTCCCCCTCTCTCTAATAAATAAAAAATCTAAAAACAAAAACAAAAACAAAAAAAACCGTGTTGCTTAGTTTCCAGGTGTCTGGAGATTTTCCCGTTATCTCTCTGTTATGAGATTTCTAGTTTGATTCCATTATGGTTGGGGAAGGTACTGTATTCACTGTGTCATGGCCCTGGATATGATCTATTCTGGTATATGCTCTGTGGGCACTTGAAAAGGTATTCTCCTGTTGTGGGTTGGAGTGTTCTTTAAGTGTTGATTGGATCCTGTCGGTTTATGGTGTTGTTGAGTCCTTCCATTATCCTTGCTGATTTTCTACCTGTTTTATCAGTTGCTGAGAGAAGAATGTTGAAGTCACGACCTATACTTGTGATGACCACCCATGTCTCTCTTCAGTTTTAGTGAATTTTTGCTTCACACATTTTGTGGTTGTTTTGTATTTGTATTTTGCATTTGTATTTGTATTTCATGATTGATTTTGTGTCTTAACATAATTCATTTGTATTGCTATGTCTCCTTGTTGGGTTTACCCTTTAATGGTTATAGAATGTCCTTCTCTATTTCTGGTGATTTTCTTTGCTCTGAAGTCTATCTCATGTTAATAAGGCCACTCTTGCTTGTGTTTGATTAATGTTTGCATGATAATATCTTTCCTTCTGTCCTTTTACTTTCAGTCTACCTATATCATTATATTTGAAGTGAGTTTCTTGTAGACAGCATAGAATTAGGTCATATTTTGTAATCCACTCTGATAATCTCTTTTTTTTCCGTGGGTATATTTAGACCATCTTGAGTTTAATCTTCCATTTTATTTTTTGTTTTCTATTGTTTTTGTTTCCCTATTTTCTTTTTCCAGCTTTCTTACAGGTTACTTGAACATTTTTTAAAATTCCATTTTATTTAGGGCGCCTGGGTGGCTCAGTGGGTTAAAGCCTCTGCTTTCGGCTCAGGTCATGATCTCAGCGTCCTGGGATCGAGGCCCGCATCGGGCTCTCTGCTCAGCAGGGAGCCTGCTTCCTCCTCTCCTTGTCTCTCTGCCTGCCTCTCTGCCTACTTGTAATCTCTCTCTCTGTGTCAAATAAATAAATAAAATCTTTAAAAAAAAAAATTCCATTTTATTTATAGTGCTTCTGAATATATCTCTTTGGAACTATTTCAATGATTCTTCTAGGTATTATGTTATTTGTACATAACTTATCTTTACCACTACTAATGAAGTATAACAATCTTACTTCCCTTTATGTCTCCTTACCCTCCCCTATTTATAATGTAATTGTCTGAAATATTTTCTCTACATATACATTTAGATCCACATCAGACAGTGATATAATCTTTGCTTCAACTGTCAGACACAATTTAGAAAACTCAAAAGAATAAGGGAAGCCTATTATATTTATAGATATCTTCATTTACCATGTTCTTTCTTCCTCCTTGACATTCCAGTATTCCTTTTTTTAATGTGTCCTTTCTGTTTAAAGAATTTCCTTTAGCCATATTTTTAGAGCAGGCCTGCTGGTGATAAATTCTCTTAGTTTTCCTTTATCTGAAAATGTCTTGATTTCCACCTCATTCCTGGTGAACATTTTTGGCAGGTATAGGATTCTGTCTTAACTGTTCTTTTTTTTCCCCCAGCACCTGAACGTTACTGTGCCACTTTCTTCTGGCGTACAGGGCCTCTCATGAGAAATTCATTGTCATTCCAATTGTTTTTTCCCTATAAGCCAGGTATCGTTTTTCTCTGACTGCTTTCAAGGTTTTTTGTCATTTGTTTTCAGAAATGTGATTATGATGTCATTATAATTGGTGTAAATTTCTTTGGGTTTATCCTGTTTGGGGTTCACTAAGCTTCTTAAGTATATAAATTTATGTTTCTTGCCAGATTTGGAGGGGTTTCAGCCATTATTTCTTTGAGTACTTTTTCAGACCTACCCTTTTTCTCTTTTTCTGGAACTCATAGATCTTTTTTTATAGTCCTTTGGGTCCCTGAGGCTTTTTTCAGTCTGTTTTCTTTCAGTTGTCCAGATTAGGGAATTTCTGTTACTCAGTTTTGCAGTTCATAGATTCTTTCCCGTGTCCCCTCCATTCTGCTCTTTAGCTCATCTACTGACCTTTTTATTTGTTACTGATTTTTCAGTTTTAAAATTTCCATGTATTTTTTTCTTTACATCTCCTGTTTCTTTGCTGAGGCTTTCTGTACTTTCATTTACTTCAAGCAAGTTCATAATTGCTCCTTGAAGCATTTTAATCATGGATGCCTTGGTAACTTTATCAGATAATTCTCACATCTCTATCATCTCAGTGTTTGATGTATTGATTTTCTTTTTTCTTTCAGTTTGAGACCTCCTTCGTTCTTGGTATGATGAATGATTTTTTTTTTTAAGATTTTATTTATTTATTTGACACAGAGAGAGAGAGATCACAAGTAGGCAGAGAGGCAGGCAGAGAGAGAGAAGGAAGCAGGCTCCCTGCTGAGCAGAGAGCCCGATGCGGGGCTTGATCCCAGGACCCTGAGATCATGACCTGAGCCGAAGGCAGAGGCTTAACCCACTGAGCCACCCAGGCGCCCCTGATGAATGATTTTTGGTTAGACATTTTTGCATTATGTTCTGACACTCTGGATCTTATTTAAGTCTTCGGTTTTAGCTGACTTTCTCTGACACCACTTTGGCAGGAGAACCAAGTGTAGGTAGAACTTCAGAGTCCTCACTCGGCGTTCTTTGACACCCGAGGTGAAGGGCTCCTCATTACTTCCCAGTAGAAGTGAGAGTTCCAGCTCCCCATTTGGTATCCACTGCGCTGCACTAAGGGTGGCCTCATTATCACAGGACAGTGGCTAAAGTCCTAACTGTCCATAAGCCTCCTCTGACGCTACCCCAAGGGTGAGGGAAAGGAGTATATATTCTTGATGTATATCCTTTTCTAAGTTAAGAACCACCTTTTTAGAATGTACTGCCTACCAAAAATCTTTCTGTCTAGTAGAAAATATAGGCACATAGTATTAGTGTAATACAAGGCACTGTTTCACAAATGTTCTGTAGAGGACAGGTATGAATGAAATGAGCCTAAAGTAATTTTGGGAAGGATTTATGGGAAGTCTCCTTGATTCCCCTCCTCTACCTCTATTTTGTATACTCCGTGGTGTTCTTTTGTATACTCCTTCCTTGCCGGGTTAGACCCTCCAGTTAACTTTGTATCTCCCTTCCCTTGTCCAGAATGTAGCACAGTGCATGACACATAGTATATGCTAAGGAAACATTGTGAGGTAGAAAAAAGAATGAGTGGGAAGCTACAAAATTTCAGGTGTACTGGAGGTTTAATGTTTACCCAGCTTCTTTTACTCATTTATTAAACAGAGAGTGGGAACTGCTTAGCAGACATTGTACCAGATGCTGGGAGAAATCACAAGTAAAGCTGTATCACTAAAAAAGTATCCTGTTCGGTTGGAGAGGTGCACAATTATCACTTTAACCCAAGGCAGTAGTCCTCCAGCACACTCTGTACACTACTGCCAGATGGATTCTGAGCAAGTACTCCTTTCATCACCGGGTGCTTATTCCCCAGAAGACAGAGTTTGTGTAGAATGTGTGCAGTGTGGGTTTCCCATGCCTGGGCTGGTCATCAGACTGACCTTGCAAACTTTTAAAATAGATTCACAAGCATTCCTACCATCTCCCCCACCCCAATAGAGATTCTGATTCAGTAGCTCTGGTGTGGGGCCCAGGAATCTGTGCTTACATTGTTCCCCCTTGATTCTGATAAACAGACGGGGGGAGCCTCTGGTGTAGTGGAAAGTGAGTCCCATGGCTTGAGGTGAATTCCAAGTCTTACATCACTTGCTCTGTGATCAGGCATCACTTCACCTCTCTGTGTTCACCTTGTGTTACTCAGCTGGTGGATGAGGAATTTTTATGTACATAAAATACCTAGTATATGCCTATCATTTGGTGAGGTTTTTTTCAACAAATATTATTTCTCTTCCTTCTGGTCAAGAACCAGAATTGGCAATCTTATGTCTAAACGCTTGTCTTTGGAATCTAAACCCAGTCTTTTTATCCATATGCTGGTTATTCAAAGTCAGAACTTTTGGAGAAGAGTCTTATGTACCAAGTTTATGTTATGTTGAAGAGATTGAAATTCATGGAAATTGCACAGCCAGGTGTAGAGCGAGGACTCGAATCCAGTAGTCACATTTGTGTTCTTATTCTGTCCCTGTCCTAGAAACAGCCTAAAAGTAGCCTAGCCAAAGTCTGGAGCTATGATTGCCCCTTAAGAATGAATCTAACAGGATCCTCCTATAAAGGATGATGTCGGCTACCTGTAGGAATTACCCCAAGAGAAGAGTATGGCAGTTTTTACCCAGAATCCAGTTCAGGCACAGCTGATATTAAAGCTCTACCAACGAGAGAATCAGACCTTAGAATATGGCTGTTGACTCAAGAGGCATTTATTGAACACCTGCTTTGTGCCAGAAGCAATAAACAAACCTGTCAATTATTACTCTTCTAGAGCCTATATTCTAGTGAGAGGAGAGAGAGACAATAAATAAACAGGTAGATAATCTGGCTTGATGGATGGTGCTAAGTGCTATGGAGGAAAACTTTAAAGTCATGGAGAGAAGATAGGAAGTGCCGGGGTGGGAAGGAGGGAGGGTGGATTATAGTTTTAAACAAGAGTGGTCAGAGAAGGCTCACTCAGAATTCATGTTTGAGCAAAGCCCTTAAAGTGATTAGAGAGCAAGTCATGAGGAAATAATGATAGAACAGCAAGTGCAAAGGTCCAGTGATGAGCATGTCAGCCCTGGGTGAAGTATGGCTCACTTGCTGTGATGGCATCTCTATCTTGTCTCTATGTTTACAAGATGCTTGGACTTTTCTTCTTCCTGGCCTTTGCCTGTAAGGGCTGTTTTCCCTTGAGCAGCCTTCCTGCACAGCCCTAAACATGTAGTCCTCAAATTCCAACACGAAGCCCCCTCCCTCCATGAACACTTCACTGTTGAAGTTCGTTCTTTTTCTGAATGTCTTTTGTACTTCTTTCTTTTTTTCTTACTTTTTCACTTCTTGATTGTATGATGTAGTAAGTGCCTTGTGATCTACCATCTTACCTTTTAAGCGTCTGTAAAGTATAACACCTTATCCTGTGCAGATCACCCCATTGTCTTCACTACCTGTATGCCATGGCCCAGGGATGGTCTCTCGCCTGTCCTGTGACAAGGCAGAGAGAGAAGGGGAGGACGGGGAGAGGCTGTGGGCTCACCCATGTACTATGATTGCGGATCTCTTCCCTTGCCTCTCCAGTGACTGCTTTCCGTGACCACAGTTTGGGTATGCTGAGCTAGGAAAGACGTAGTTAGCCATCAGCAATCGAGAACTGGTTATTCAGGGTTATGTTTATTCAGTCACCGTCTGCTACGGTTGAACTCTGGGTGGTTTTCTCTACTCAGCCAGAGAATCCACTTTCTGAATGCCTCATCCCAGTAGGCCAGAATGCCCTGGTGCTGTCAGTTACAGAATCATCAAACTTTGCAGCACCACTTTAAATAATCAAGGCTGCATTTTATAGGAATAAAATCTGGGACTCCTAAGTCTCTAAATCTCTAAACAATTCCTTTTGTAATTGACATATTGTCACACAAGTGTGATTTCATGGCCATCCCATAAAGGTATATGATTGCCTTTTATAGTCATGTCAAAGTAGCAATTTGGTATACGCTCTTCCCTGCAAAAAGCTGGTTTATATATTTCTGAGTCTATAACCTGTTCTTTTGAAGATCTTCAATTGTGGTAAATCTTCATCTGTATAATACTCCATTGAGAGAATATACCACAATTTATCCATTCTACTGGAGATTGGCATTCAGGGGCAATTGTGGATAGGATATTCTTGAACACACCTTGTGGTATATTTATGTGTGTATTTCTGTTGGATATTTATTGAAGAGTAGAATTACTAGGCCATAGAGCATGTGTATGTTTACCTTTAGATTACTAGATCCTACCAAAGAGTTTTCCAAAGTAGTTGTACCAGTTTACACTCCTACCAGCCCTGAATGAGAGTTCTAGTTGCTTCATTTTCTTGCTAACAACTAGTATATTCTTTGTCTTTTTTTTTTTTTCCTTTTTTCAGCTTAGCCCTGCTGATGGGTGTGTAATGACATTTTATTGAGGTTTTGAATTGCATTTTCCTGACTAATGATGTTGAATGTCTTTTTTCATATGTTGATTAACCATTTAGATATCCTGTTTTTTGCTATGTCCGCTCAAGTCCTTTTCCATGTTTTTGCTGGGTTGTCTTCTAAATGATTTACGAAAAATCTTATATTATCTATACGAGTGGTTTGTCAGGTATATAGCGAACATCTTTCCTCCCTTTATGGGTTGTCCTTTTTTTCCTATGAATAACCAAGTGACACAGCACCTTCTATTAAAAAGACTGTTCTTTCCACCAGGGCATTTCAGCTTTGCCTTTGGGAGGTATGTGGCTCTGTTGCATTTGAGGGGGTTATTCTGTTCCATTAGTCCGTTTGTCATTCTTTATGCTAATAACACACAGACTTTACTTATCATACCTGTACAGTAAATCTTAAAATCAGATAGTGAAAGAACTTACCCTACTGCAGCTTACCAATCTAACTTCTCTTCTTCAAGATTGTCTTTGCTGGAACGCCTGGATGGCTCAGTCATTTATGCGTCCGCCTTCAGCTCAGGTCATGATCCTGGAGTCCCAGGATTGAGCCCCGCATTGGGTTCCCTAAACAGCAGGGAGCCTGCTTCTCCCTGTGCCCCTCACCCCACTTATGCTCTTTCATTCTCTCTCTCAAATAAATAAAATCTTAAAAAAAAAAAAAGATTGTCTTTGCTATTTGAGGCACTTTGCATTCCCATATCAGTTTTAGAGTCATCTTGTTACTTTCTACAAAAATCCTATTGGGATTTTGATGGCTATACCAATAATTTTCATCCAAGGGCCAATTTTGGCTTTCCGTGGGGCATTTGACAGTGTCTGGAGAAATTTTTGGTTGTTGCACCTGGGAGAATGCTACTGGCATCTAGGGGACAGAGGTCAAAGATGCTAGTAAATATCTTAAAAGGCATAGGACAGACTACCACTAAAATATAATTACCAAACCTAAAATGTCAAAGGTCCCACCGATGAGAAAGTCTGCATTAATGTAATCATTGTTTCAGTGAGCTGTCTACCGTTTTATTATTTGTTTTCTATATGACCCACTAGTTTTACTTTTCTTTTTCTCATTTTACGTTTTTTTGGATAAATCAAAACATATTGTCCCATTTTTGCTGCCGTCTGAACTTATTAAGTATATATTCTTTTATAGTTCTTTTGGCACTTACCCTACAAATTTCAGATTATTGTACCACCTCCTGATACTACTAGACTTTTAATACATGTAACTCCTTTTACATCCCCTCCCATGCACCTTTGTGCATTATTGTCTTGCATTTCGGTTTTATATCTCTACCTAAACTGCAAAAGACATAATCATTGTCTAGTATAGTTAGTATTATTTTATATTGGTATATTCCATTGTTCTTCATTGCCTCCTACATAGCTGTGCTTCTATCTAGGTTCATTTTTCCCTTTATTTTTTTCCTTTAGTGCAGACCTGATAGCCATGAATTCATTTAGTTTTTATCCAGAAACATCTTTATTTCACCTTCAGTTTTGAAAACTGGCTTCATAGGGTATAAAATGCAAGCCCGATGGTTATTTCCTCTTAGCCCTTTAAAGATATCCTTCTACTTCTACTGTCTTCCAGATTTCATCATTTCTGTGGAGCAGTATCTGTCAGTCTTACTGCTCCGTTACTTTTAAGATTTTTCTTTTTAGTTTCAGTTTACAACAGTTCGACTGTGATATGTCTGTGTGTGTTCGTCTTTGTACCGCCAACCGGGGTTTGCTGAGCGTGAATCCTTGGGGTTGATCTCTTTCATGTGTTTGGACATTTCTCAGCTGTTTGTCCCCCAGCAGCAGCCTTCTCCTGGAAGCCGTGTATTTTGAGAGCTCTAAAAACTGCAGGAATGCCCCCCCGCCCCCAACACCACATAACAACATTATAAAAGCATTGTGGTTTCTCTTTCCTCAGTGACAGCCCTTGGCCTGGGCCACGCTGTGATCCATGAGCTCATGTCAAGGGGCGGCAGATACAGCAAGGGCAATAAAATGAAATGAAAAAATAAAAAAATAAAGGGAAACAGCTATCGACTGTTGACTCACTGAACATTCACTCCTGGCTAGAGTACTCATCCACCTAGTCCTTGTTGCTTCTACAACTACTTATGCTTTAGGAAATTATTTTTGTAATTTATCTGGCTTTTTTTAGTTGTCACCAGGAGGGTTAGCCTGCCGGGACCCTACCATTTCCAGCTGCAAGGCAGAAGGGGCCCGATGTTTTTGAGTGCTTGTCATGTGCCAGATGCCCTTCTGGGTTCAAGGTATAGGATTGCCCAGTCTAAAGTAGCTAAGGCAGATGGATACAAAATGATGCGGCGTACGGAGTTCTGCAGTAGTGGTGGGCCCAGTGGTGAATGTGAAGTGAAACACGACGGAGGAGGAGAATGTGAAGGACTGCCACCTGCTTGGGAAATTGCAGGTTTTGTCATTTCATGTGGCTACAGTTTCAGGTGGAAGGGTTGAAGCCCTGAGAGCTGAGGTTGTTGCTGAGCTAGGCAGGAGCCTGATAGCCAAGGGCCCCGTGTACCATGGTGAATAGGCGGGCTAGGGAGCTCAGTTGAAGAATTTTAAGCAGTGAAGAGTGTTCAGATTTTTGTTTTAGAAAGATTACTTACATGTCATTGTGAAATGTGGATCCAAGAAGGGCAAGCATGCAAGGCCAGGGGCCCTGGAGGAAGCAGTTACAAGCAGTCCAACATTAAATAGGTGGTTATCGTCACCAACAGATTTGAAAGGGGTTGAAAGGGTAGAATTGATGAAATTTTAAGAGAATGGGGTCATGAAGAGGGAGGTGGGAGAAAGAGAGGCTAAGGTTTCTAGCTCAGGTGAAGGCTGTAAATCACCAAGGGGGCACTGACAAGCGAACAGAGTTCAGTTTTGGATGTATTGTGTGTTCCCACTTCATTAGCTCTATTGCAGTTCGTGTCATACCATCTGAGACCGTAGTTCAGGGGGCCCCCAGGTTGTCTTATTGAAACTCCTGAGATGAATTAGAGAGATGTAGAGCCCCAGGCCGTTGCCTTCACTCCAGCTTCAACCTCTGATTTATTCTACCTTGTGTGCTGGACTTCCACTTAAACATTTTCTTTGAAATAAGTTTTCCATGCTAAAAGAAGGGGGAAAAAAAGTTAGCGACAGTGTTTGCTTCCTCGTTCATCGTCCCATTTTAGGTCTCTGTTTTTAGTTGTTCATTCTCAAATATCTGCCTTGGGAGGGTGTGTGGGTAACACCCTCTCTGAATCCTCGCTCTTGTTCTTGCAATCTGACTGATGTCTACCTTGGCTGTATATAGGGCTTGGGGGCCACAGGCCTTCCTTTGCAGTCAGTAGATGCTTTTCCATTGTCTTCTGATGTCCCTTGTTGCAGATGAGAAAGCCGGAGCCGGTCTTCTTCTACGTTATTTGTTTGTTTCTTCCTGAAAGCATGTATAATTTTCCTCTGTCTCTTTTAGTGTACAGAAATTTTACCAGAGTGTGACTAGGTGTGTGTCCTTCTGTCTTTTCAGTCTCCAGATAAATCTTTCTGCAGCTCAGGGAAATGTTTCAGTTGTTTATTTGTTCTGGCTCCTCCATCTGGTCCTTTCTCTCCTTCCAGAATTCCCAGCTATTTACGTGTTAGTTCTCCAAGTCTCATGAGTTCCATCTCTTTGTATTTCTGCGCTGAGTTTTAAAGTAACTCTACTTGATCTTCCCGGCCATTGATTGGTTCTCAGTAATTAACCGTCTTTTTTTTTTTTTTTTTTTTAAATCCCATTGCTTGGGCTTTTTCAGTGTGGAAAATCGTGTTTTTAAAATTCTAAAAGAGATATATTTGCCTTGTGATCAGACTTTTTTATTGCTCTTATTATTTTTCAAATTCTTGTCTGTCTCCCTTAGTGGTTCCGTTACTCTAAGACTCACCCACTCAGACAGTGCTCTGCTTGCCCTTCCTGCGTCTGACTGCGGGGTCACGTTAAGTGGCTATCTTCCTTCCCTTCTGATGTTCCAGCTACAATACCTCAGGCAGGGGATGGCACAGCAGCCTCCAGGTCACACGTGTGTGAGCCGGTGCCGGTGGGATGGCCGTAATCCCTGCCCAAGCCTTCTGGCGTCAGTAGCCTGAGATGGGGCAGATTTGAGCTCTCTCTCTTCTTCTTGGGGGGTCACAGAGGCCAAGAGATACCCCACCAATAAGCTTCGCAGTGACCAGTGCTGCCCTTCCTTGCAGACGCCCACGGGGCTCTGTGGACCAGACTCTCTCCAGGGTGTTAGAGCCTCACTGTTGCCCTGGAGCCCTTTCCCGACCCAGGAGGAAAACCCGGCACTGACTCTCTCTGGGCTCAGCAGGTCTTGCCCACAGCCACCAGGCACCACTTGCCTGCCAGCCCTGTAGTCAGTGGGGCTCTGGAGGGTTCACTGGATCGGAGACAGGAAAGGGCATCATCTGTTCAGAAACCCCTAGTAAGTTGAGCCAAAAGAGAGAGAAAGAGATTGGGAGAGACAGACGGACTGACAGACCCCACCAGACTACATGATCTCTATGTGCCAACATTTTACGGTTGTATGCATTTATGGTCTCCAGCTTCAGCTCAGTCCTCAGTACCCTTGGGCCACACTTTTATGTCTTCCCAGCATGCTCTGCTTCCCCAAAGGGAATATTTGAGGCTTTTATTTCTCTCCTCAAGCCCTCTGTTTACCCCACCCTCCCCCTTCTTGTTCACTGTCAGCCCATGACTTTGAATTTCTCCTCACAAAGGAAAGAGACTATCTGGTATTAAGTCGCTCAGTTCCTTCACTCACCTATAAACCTATCTCCTTTCACTGCCTGCCTGCTGTCCATCTTTCCATCCTGCCGGTTTCTGTCTTCACCCATGATTTCCGTGATGGTGTGTGCTCCTGGTTTTCCCCTTTCTCTGGCTACTCCCTCCTGTTTTCTTCTGCTCTTGGTCTCGCCCAGCTCTGACTCTTCTCCCATGTCGCTGGCTGCCAGGGGGTCTTCTCAGTGCGTAAAGTTGATCCTGTAGCTTCCACTTAAAACCTCTCCGTGACAGGAACAGACAGAATGAATCTGTGGTGGTAGAAGTCAGAACAGAGGTTACCACTGGGCAGGGGAAATAGGAATCAACTGTGAAAGGGCTTGAGGGAGCCTTCCAGGCTGCTGGAAATATTCTGTCTTGTTTCGAGTGGTGGTTATATAGATCTCTACATCACAAAAATCCACTGAGCTATGCATTAAGACTAGTGCATTTTACTCTATGAATGTTCTACCTTAACTTGAAAAAGATAAAACTGGGGCACCTGGGTGGCTCAGTCGGTGAAACATCTGCCTTCCGCTCAGGTCATGATCCCAGGTCCTGGGATCGAGTCCCACATCGGGCTCCCTGCTCAGTGGGGAATCTTATTCTCCCTCTGCCCCTCCCCCCCGGTCTTACGTGTGCACTCTCTCTCTTCTCTCTCTCATAAATAAAATCTTTAAATAAAAAAAGAAAAAGATAAAACCTTCAGTGGCCCTCCATTCCTACTACAGGTTAAGATCCAAACTTGTTAGCATAGCCCACAGATTCCTATTATTCCTTCCTCAAGTCAGGCTTAAGTATCTTCTTCCTGTGACCCCTACCCTGACTTTCGCCGACTTCTGACACATGGGCCTCCCGCACTTACTCAGGACCGTGAGCACAGGCCCTCCCAGTTCTTAGCAGCCTGTGTCGTAACTGTCTGGCTGCTTCCCTCACTGAGAAGAGCAGCCAGCCACCTCTCTTCAGTTCCGTTGCTCCCCTGGCACCTTGTGAGTGCCTGGCACGTAGGCCCCCACTGTCTGTTGATTGAATGAAAGCAGGTTTACTTTGTATTTGCTTGGAGCTTAACCTTCACTGAAAAACGTTCTTCCTCCGGCCTGTAGGATGCTGCCTCAGTGAGAAGAAGGCTGCTGCGCGATGGCCGTGTTCGACACTCCCGAGGAGGCCTTCGGTGCCTTGCGCCCCGTCTGCGTTCAGCTCACAAAGACGCAGACGGTGGAGACGGTGGAGCACCTGCGGGCACGATTACAGGCCGTGAGTGATGCCGCCCTCCAGGAGCTCCAACAGTATGTCCTCTTCCCGCTGCGCTTTACGCTGAAGACGCCGGGTCCCAAGAGAGAGCGCTTGACCCAGAGTGTGGTGGAATGCCTCACGTTTGTCCTCTCTTCGACCTGTGTGAAGGAGCAAGAACTTCTCCAGGAGCTCTTTTCGGAACTCTCTGGTTGTCTGTATTCGCCCAACTCACAAAAACCCGCAGCTGTGTCCGAGGAGTTGAAATTGGCCGTGATCCGGGGCCTCAGCACGTTAATGCACTCGGCTTATGGGGACATCCTGCTGGCTTTTTATGAGCCCTCCACCCTGCCTCGTTTAGGATTTGCCGTATCTTTACTGTTGGACCTCGCAGAACAGGAGAAGTCAAAGCAAATTAAAATTGCCGCCTTAAAATGTTTGCAGGTTCTACTCTTTCAGTGTGACTGTCAAGACCATCCGAGGTCCTTGGACGAGCTTGAGCAAAAGCAGCTGGGGGATTTGTTTGCTTCTTTTTTACCTGGAATCTCAATGGCACTGACCAGGGTCATCACAGGAGACTTTAAACAAGGGCACAGCATTGTCATGTCTTCCCTAACGATCTTTTACAAGACGGTGAGTTTCATTATGGCCGACGAACAGCTCGAAAGGACCTCAGATGTCCAACCAAAGCCTGCCTCAGTGGAACACAGAGTCGCAGAGCTGATGGTTCACAGGGAAGCCAAGTGGGTAAAAAACACCAGCGACAAACTGACCGTCCTTATTAAAAAGATAACAGAGTGTGTTTCAGTCCACCCACACTGGAAGGTGAGGCTAGCACTGATAGAACTCGTCGAGGCCCTTCTTTTGAAGTGCAGTCAGTCCCTGGTGGGATTGGCTGGACCCCTTCTGAAGGCTTTGGTAGGTCTAGTAAATGATGAGAGTCCTGAAGTCCAGGCCCGGTGCAATAAAGCTCTGAGACATTTTGCAGATCAGAAGGTAGTGGTGGGCAACAGAGCCTTTGCCGACATCTTGTCAGAAAACCTCCATTCCCTCGCCACGTCTCTGCCCCGCCTCATGAACTCCCAGGACGATCAGGGCAAATTCTCTACCCTCTCCCTGTTACTCGGTTATCTGAAACTCTTGGGCCCCAAAGTGAACTTTGTCCTCCACTCTGTGGCCCATCTTCAGCGCCTCTCCAAAGCACTCATCCAAGTGCTAGAATTAGACGTGACCGACATCAAGGTCGTCGAAGAGCGGCGCTGGCCTTCTGGTCATCTGAACGCTTCTCCGGAGAGCACGGCTCCGCAGCCATGGAGCCCGATGCAGAGGAGATACTTCCGCTTCTTCGCTGATGAGAGGCTTTTCCTGCTCTTGCAGCAGCTGTGTCAGCTTCTCGGTTTTTACGGGGACCTCTATTTGCTCGTTGATCACTTTATGGAGCTGTACCATGAGTCTGTGGTTTACCGGAAGCAAGCTGCCATGATCCTGAATGAGCTGGTTGTGGGGGCTGCTGGGCTGGAGGTGGAGAATCTTCACGAAAACCATATTAAAACAAGCCCGGAGGAACTGAGAGAGATCGTGACAGCTATACTTGAAGAATACATAAGCCAAGAAAACTGGCATTTGATCACTTGTATCGAATCTGAGGAAGGGGGAGAGGAGCTAACAATGAAGCAGTCAGGCCTCCAGGCCATCACATCTGGTGCACACACCTGCCAAGTCACATCTTTTCCAGCATTCTCAAAGCCAAGTCCCACTATCTGCTCCATGAACAGCAACATCTGGCAAATATGCATCCAGTTGGAAGGGATTGGCCGCTTTGCGTATGCACTAGGAAAAGACTTCCGTTTGCTCTTGATGTCAGCCCTCTACCCAGTCCTGGAGAAGGCTGGGGACCAAACCCTGCTCATTAGTCAGGCAGCTGCCAGCGCCATGATGGACATTTGCCGCGCTTGTGGCTACGACTCTCCGCAGCACCTGATCAATCAAAATTCGGACTATTTGGTGAATGGGATCTCTTTAAATCTGCGTCACCTGTCTCTGCACCCCCATACCCCAAAGGTCTTGGAAGTCATGCTGTGGAACTCAGATGCTAGCCTGCTTCCTTTGGTGGCAGATGTGGTGCAGGATGTCTTGGCCACTCTGGACCAATTTTATGATAAGAGAGCTACTTCTTTTGTCGGTGTCCTGCATGCCCTGCTGGCAGCATTAGGTACAGTCAGAGCCCTTTTTAATGCTAATTTGGGGGAAGGCCTAGCATCCTTGTCTGCTGATCTTTTTTGTTTGTATGTGGTTATGCTGTGGAGGACATTATTTGAGTAGTTGTCCGTCCAGTCCTACATGTTATGCCAGGGTTCCACTGAGTGTGTGTGTGTGTGTGTGTGTGTCCGTAGACATACTTTTAATAACCTCTGCCATATATTGAGCTCCTTCTCTGTGTCAGGGACATAAACCCTGCAGACTAAATGTAAATGTCATTTTTATTTCATAGAAAAGAACTAAGGCACAGTGAGATCGGCTTAGCCAGGGTCACACAGGTAATAAGGAAAAAGGACAGGAATTATGACAGTTTTGTTCTTTTCAGTCTACCAGACTGTTTCTTCTGACAATATGTGGGGTTAGCAGTATCTGTGCTAATGGAGAACAGGAATAACAGGAATTACTCAGTCTTCAGATGAGCTAGAGCATTACTGTCCACTAGAACTTTCTGTGATGATGGAAATATTCTGTCTGTGTTCTGTCCATGACAGTAGCCACCAGGTACACGTGGCTAGTGTAGCTGAGGCACTGAATTCTTTATTTTAACTTAAATAGCCACACGTAGCTAGTGACTACCATACTGGACAGAGGTCTAGAAACTTTCTTTTAACCTTTTAATTGTATGAGGTGGTTTGAGTTTCTCTCCTTCCTTTTGATCCTGTTGGGTGTCTATTGGAGGTGTTAATAACCATTAAAATGTCAAAGTTGTGGACAGTAAGAAAAAGAATCTCTCAATTAGATAGTCAGTCTTGGAGTGAAAAAAATAACAAGCTATATACTTGAATCCCTTTTACCCAAAGACCATATCTCTAGTATTTATCTCAGTACTAATAGCCTCCATGGTGGGTGGAAATGTCACTGAACCTCATTTTGTCAGCCAAGAAAGCCAAGATCATGTATGAAAGTTTGTCACAGCAAGGAGGGCGGCTGGAACAGAGACTATCATCTGCCCTGTACCTGATACCATTTCCAGTGTTCATTCATCCATTCATGAACATTCAGATGCCACCTAAATGTTTTCATTCATTTAATAAAGAGTGGCTGCCATGTGTCAGACACTGTGCTTAGTAATCTGGATATAGCAGTGAGCAAGACAAACTCACGCAGCTTTCTTGCTCCTGCAAAAGAGATGACAAGTAAATCATTAAACAAGTTCATTTCAGAGTCTGATAAGCACTGTGAAGAAAACAGACAGCCTGCTGCAAGAGGAACAGGGCTAGGATACTTTAAGTAGAGTGGTCAGGGAGGGCTTCTCTGAGGAAGTCACAGTAGAGCTGAGACCTGGAGGCCAAGGAGGGCCCCTCGGGACGTGCGGAGCTGTCCCATCCTTTTTATGTTTTTTAAGAACCTTCAGGCAAAAGAAATAGTTGTAAAGATGTGGAGGGAAGAAAGGACTCCAGAGCCTGGGAGAGAGGCCTTTGTGGAGAGAGTGATACGAGATAAAACTGTCAGGTGAGGCGAGGGTAAACCCCTCGTGGCCTTGTAGACCAAGGGAAGAGATTCGGATTTTATTTTGCAACCACTCAGAAGTCTCTGGACTGGACTAGTCGCTGGGACGTCAGCAGTGGCTGAGAAGGACCGGGCCCCTGCCCTCGCGCCAGCACTGCTGAGATTGGCTGATGGCTTCTGTGGTCCGAAGCTAGCCCAGACTTCTACCTTCAGTGCTTGGGGGAACTAGACCACATGTCAGTTTGAGATTTTAAAACTATACTGAGAAAAGGCTTATTAAATATATCCTCTCAGGAGATATCTCAGTTGGGCCCTTGAAAATTGAATTGTCTTGGGTTGCTGATGTCTTTGGTCACCTTGAAGGAGAAACCCTGTGTAGTGCTTTATTTTTATTTATTTATTTATTTTTAATTGAAGCAGAAGAGGAACGGCCTCCACTGTAGAGAGAAAAAGGAAGATGGTTAACATTGACTTGAGGGCATCCTAGGGAAAGAAGCGAAGTGGGAAATGGCTTTCCTGAAAGTGTTGAAATCACCCCAAATATACTTGCATTTGGAATGGTGAGCAGCGCTGAAGGAGAGTTGGTCAGTCATGCATGAATCACCGTGTGCTGCCATTTCTGTTTGTCTTCGAGTTGTCTAACTGATGGCCACTCTCTTATTTTTTATTTTGAGAGAGAGAGAGAGAAGGGGGGAGGGTCCGAGGGAGAGGGAGAGAGAATCTCAAGCAGATTCCCCACAGATGCGGGGCTCGATCTCACTACCCTGAGATCTTGACCTGACTGATGGCCACTCTTTTAAGATGGGACTGGAAGTGTGGTCTCAGAAAACCTCTAGTAAGTCCTCAAAGGACCCAGCACGTATTTTAGGAAACAGAGTCCCCATAATTACCAGTGTTTCACAGCCATTGGCTAGAACGAATTAGGTGCCACAGCGAGGACGGGAGCTATCAGCACGGTTACTGCCGAGCACCACCGGCCAGTTGCTGAGGACTCACAGCAAGAGCAGGGTAGCTCTGAAAGTAAGGAAGAGTCCCTGCCACACACCTCAGCACTGAGAACTGTGCCACGTCCAGATGTGGACGGCTGCCACCTGGTTTTCATGGCTGCCTCGGATTCTGTTGTGCGGCTTCGCACAGTTTGCTTAAATGGTCCTTCCTGGGTGGACATTTTGGTTGTTTCCATTCTTTTGCCACCACCAGAAAAAAAAAAAAATGCTGCAGTGAATATCTTTATAGGTTATTTTGAACATGTCCGAGTATATCAGTAGAGTAAATTCCTAGGGAGGAGTACTGGCTTAGAGGACAGTACATTTAATCTTCTTTTTTTTTTTTTTTTTTTTTTTTTTTTTTTTTTTTTTTTTTTTTTGCTTTGTTTGTAATCTCTATACCCAGTGTGGGCCTCGAACTCACAACCCCAAGATCAAGAGTCACATGCTCTACTGAGTGAGCCAGCCGGGCAGCCCACGTTTCAGTTTTGGATGGAGAGTTCCAAACTGCTCTCCAAAGAGGTTGCAGCCATTTAAACACCTACCAGCACTGTAACAGAGTGCTGATTTTGCCATACCCTCATCTCTACTATATTCCTGAGCTTTTTGCTAAGCCTTGCTTATCTAATAGGAGAAAAAAATAGCACCTTATTATAGTTTAGTTTATACTAAGAGGGAGGCTGAGCTTCTTTTCATATATTTAAAAGCCATTTGCAAGCAAAGACTTTAGTGTCTGGTACGAGCCTAAATGTAGAAATCTTTGCAGCGTATCTACTTTGAGCACTGTAAATGCTAAGTCCTGATTTTAACTCGTTGGGAATGCAATCCCTTGGAGTCTACTAGGGCCTGACTTATGTTTCGGGGGTGGGGCATTGAGGAAATGGCGTAAGTGGCCCCCCACAAGCGGAATCTCTAGGTTCTGGATGCAGACTCTCACCCAGCAGTTGCCCTCTGCGGTTTCTGCTTGCCGGGCCCGGCGTCTCCCATCTGCTGTTGCTCTGGCTCTGTGCACGCGCTCCTTGACAGAAATGAGATTAAGACTATACTTTCAGGGATCATTTCTATAGTTTGTGACAGAAATGAGATTAGCAGGTGCTAAAGGTTATCGGAGGCGTTTTTCCTGCTGTCTCTGAAGGGATGAAAATTCACACTGGGTTTTCCTGGGGCTTTTTGTTGTTGTTGTTGTTTCTTTAAGTGTTTAGAGCCTTTTTCGAAATGAAGCCCGAGGGGAAACCCAGTATACAAAAATAGTTGAAATCAGAGCTGCTGGGTTAGAGAGGATTTAGACGCCCTGGGCCCACCCCCTTTAGCATGCTGTCTCTTGGGACCCTCCCTGTTGTGGCCCCGAGACATTCCTGCAGAACCCTTAGGGCTCCTCTAGGCACAGTTTGAAAACCACTGACTGGTTCAGTGATGTTTAAGCCTTATTCTGTGGTGACACATCAGAAGTATTGGAGCATCCTGAAGGAGGAAAAGCTTTGGAGAGAGTATGCCGACCTTTTCTATCAGAAATACAGGTGTGAGGGGCTATGTCTATTCCAAGACTGTAGAGCCTGTCTTCTAATGAGGAGTGCATCCTGTCCTCAATTTTGTCACTTGTGTGTATTCTCTTGCATATTTTCTCATTCAGAGTATGTTTTGAGTGCCCACTCCGTGCTGGGCATGTTGGATTCCAGTGGCAATCAGTGGAGCATAGAGTCACAGTACACTCAAGATAAATGTAATTACAAATCATGATGAGTTGATATGATGGGAAAGAAGACAGTACTATATAAGAGAGCCTTTAGGAACCTATATTGGATTGGGAGTCAAGGGATGGCTTTCCTAGGCAAGTGTTATGTATATTGAGATATGAAATGTGAATTGGAATTAGCCAGATGTGACATCATAGGGAAAGTACTCCAGACAGCAAGAACAGCATATGCAAAATATTCTGGGGTCAGAAAACACCTGCCACTTTGGGGGAATGGGAAGATGCTCAGTTCCCAGGCAGCTGGGAGTAGTCGGAAGATGCGGTTGGACAGAGGGACGGAGGGAGTGGATCTTGTGGGGCCACGCAGGCCATGGCAAAGAGCTTACTCTGCTTCTAGAGTACTAATGCCTCTTGTCAGTGACCGTGGTGATCATTGTAACACTTTGTTTTCAGCCCAGTGGTTCCCAGACACAGGTGATCTCGGGCAACCCCAAGAGCAGAGTGCCGGGCAGGAGGGAAATCGTTTGAGCCAAAGACCAGCGGCTCCTGAGAAAGGACTTGAGAATACCACCACAGCAGAAGACATTGAACAATTTTTGCTGAACTACCTCAAAGAAAAGGATGTGGCAGATGGAAATGTCTCAGATTTTGATAATGAAGAAGGTAACTGTTTATTTTGGCTTAGCCAGTTTTTTCTCTTTGAAGCAGATTATTATAATGAGATCTCATTGCACGAAATTTGGAAATGAGAAAAATCGCTCCTAACCCCACCATGCTCAACAGAAGCATCCTGATTTTTTTTGTGCCAGCTTACCCATTCTTTTTTGTTGCAGACCTATTGCTATATGGTCCCAGCCACAGTTTAAATGCGTTATACCCTTTTTGCACTTAGTTATATAATCAGCAACTCTCCACGTTGCTATAGAGTTTTCATAATTAATGCTTTAATAGCTGCTACTAAGTACCCGTTCCCCCGTGGGAAGTTCGAGTTGCTTCTAGCTTTTCACTCTAATAAACAGTGCGGCAGTGGAAGATTCTGTGCACGTGACCTTTTCCCTTTTTTTTGCATATTTCTTTATAAATCCCAGAAGTGGGATTTCTGGGTCAAGGATATGAACGTTATTTTATGCTTGCCAAATTGCCTTCCAGAAAGGTTGTGTCAATTTATACCTTCTCTTCAGCAGCACGGGATTAACACTGGTTGTACCACAACCTTGCCAACATTGGCCATGACGAGGTTCACTTCTTGCTAAATTAATAGGTGAAAAATGGTTCTCGATATTTGACTTTGCATTTCTTTGATTATAGGCAAGGTTGAATGTTTTCCTATATGTTCCTCTCCTAACAATTTTTTTCTTGTGCTCTTTGTTTATTCATATGCTTTGTTCATTTATTTATTGGTGGGAGGAGATTTCAGTGTTTTTCTTACCTATTTATATGATAAAGGAGAAGGGAGTTCAGGCTAGTTGAAGCTCCGGCCTGTTGTTTTATTCACAAGCTCAATCTGGAGCTTCAGGTCACAGAAGGATTAATAAATTGTTAGAATCTCCTCTGCAAATATAAAATGCCCAGTCATAATGAGCTTGGTGGTCTCAGAACTATCCTAAATCGAACTGAGTCCCAAATTAGTTTGTTAGGTTGGAATTGAGCAGGATTCTTTCTCTTTTTTGGTGGTCTCCACTCCGAGACTCAGGTGAATGGAAACCAGTAATTCCAGGATAACAGGAAATAGTCGTTCGGTGCACCTAACTATGGCCAGTTCCTTTGGTGTGACAGGGAATTATCACAAGGCCTGGAGAATGATTTATGCAGAATGGAGTCGTTGCCCTCCCCGAGGACAGTTTTCTGATCAGAAGTCTATTATCAGGCCTTTTCTTCTCAGTTTTATTTCTTAGGCCAACCCAGTCTTTCTTTTCCTGACCTGCACCCCACACCAAAACCCAGAAACCCAGAGGGAGGGGAGGCTTCATGATCCCTCATAATCCGGATTTGCCACTCTTGTTTGAAATTCTAGTATTGTCTGTGAATCCATTCTTTCACGATTAGGATCTTCTGGTTCTAGTTGATGTTGGTTAGGAGCAGACTGAATGAATCAACCTTTCTCCCAGTAACGGAAAAATCCACATCCCTCAAATAACATTGTGCAATAGGTGAATTTCAAACAACAAATCCTCCTCTGGGAAGAAAAGCACAGCCTTATCATTCTTATAATTATCATTCATCAAGTACACACCACAGACTTGGCATTATAAAGAATGTTTGGCTTGATGTTGGTTTGACATGTGTTTTTTGTTTTAGCCACCATGAAAGCACCTCGTGTATCTGAGGTCCCTTTCTCCAAGAAATCCACACATTCTACAAATGCATTTTCATTTATCTTTTCAGCATCTGGTAGAGACAGGTGTGGCCTCTGCTATAAGATTCTGTTTGGTTTTTTTTTTCAGCAGAGGAAACAGAAATGGAAAAAAGTGAAGGGAAAGCGTTCAGCTCAGTGGAAATGAGCACAGCTAGTAATGGGGGCTTGGTGGAGGGGGTATGGAGCTGGGGGCTGTAAGTACATGGAGGAAAATTTTTCAGGGTAGGGGTTTTGGCCAGAGTTTCATGCAACTCTCAGGTCTTTTCGTTGTTGTTTTAATTTACAAACTTAGGCCTATCGTGTGCAACACAGCGCTCTAAGCAGTGAAAGAATGCTGATAGCTGGTGACATACATCTTATTTAACTCTCAACAAGCCAATGAGGTGTGCATGCTTTATACCATTTTTCTAGATGAAGTAATGTAAAATGAGAGGGTTGCTCATAGGCGTGCAGGCAGGACTTGAACTGACCTCCTTTGACCAAACCCCCTCCCTGGGTATGGTGCCAGGCTGCTCCGCTAGTATCTCTCATGCAGACATCAGTAAGGCCTGATGTTGGCCATCAAAAGATCTCACAGGGTGGTGGAGGAGAATGAGCCAAGAAGTAAGGAAGGGTGAAGGTCAGAGCAGAGGCCAGCCAGGAAGCTGCCCAGTGTCAGGGCTCCAAATTAAAATATTGCCCTCTTACATTTTTATTTGAAATATTTATTAATGGAAATTTAGAAATGACAGAAGGTATAGGAAAAAAATCAAAATCCTATATGATCTCATGACCTCATCTGTTAGTATTTCATGGTCCTTCCCGCTATGTGAAAAATTTACATAATAGTGCTCCAACTGTGTATGCAATTTTACATACTGCTTTTCTCTTTTTAACACAAGATTCTTTCATAAACATTTTCCCTTGTTGTTAAAGCCCTCAGTAAACACAAATTTGGGGGCCCTCATGATACATCATTGTATGGATGTAGCATGGCTTATGTAATTATTCCCCCTCGAGTGGCCATGGAGGGGTTCTCCCCACCGCCACCCCCAGTTTTTAGCTGTTATTGTTAATGTTCTAGTGAATGTCTTGACTCAGCTTGACCCAAATTTCATATGGTTTCCTTAGCATCAGTTCCTTGTAAATTTCATTCCTACGTCTGAGGTTGGGAGGGCGCGTCGAGGTGGGGCATCTCTCCTAAAACACTGTCCCCAGTTATGGTCTTTTTCCAGAGGAGCAGTTAGAGCCTCCCAAGGTAGACGAGAGTGACACTGGTCCCGATGTGGAGCCCCCGCCGCCAGTGCAGATCCAGATAGCCACAGATGTGATGGAGCGCTGCATCCACCTGCTGTCGGATAAGAACCTGACCATCCGCTTGAAGGTCAGTGTGCAGCCCTCTCCCCGCATTTGCACGGCAGCAGGACCCCGGGTCGCTCTGGCTGTCAGTGCGGCACAGATGAGCAAGGGGCTGCCTTTATCTCCTGGCCCACGTGTGGTGGCCAAGGGAAGGCATCAGGAAGAATTTATCTGTGGGATGACAGCCTTACGGGCTTCTGTATCAGCTCAGATGCCAAAAGGGAGCCAAGTCCCCTTTGTGGAACTAAAACACCACAAAGTTTTGGACACTTGTTGACTCTCCAAGGGAAAAAAGGTCCTACGCTTTGGAAAGGATGTCATTTTCTGAAGTGACTTAATGTGGGAGGCAGGTTTTAATCCTTGGAAGCAGTCATTCTTCCAAGCCTGACTCTAGCCCCTATCTCTGTGTCTGTTTCCATGTTCATCCCCGGAAAAACACCCATATTTCTTAATTGTACTTCCTCGTTAGCCGGCAATTTCCCAAGCAGTATCCCCGCCAGCAAGGACTTAAACTGTGTGATAGTAAAACTGGACAGTGGAGCAACTGGGCGTGGGGACAGGGCTTTCAGAATCACCTGGGAGAAGCTCTCACAGGGAGGGGCCTGGTCCTTCCCACCCCCGAGCAGGTGTGAGAAACACAGCTAGCTACCTCGGTGAGCTACGGTTAGTGATGAGAGCATGCTGCCTGCTCAGGGTGGTGGGCTGAGAAACCCCAATCCAGGATCATCTCTGATCCCAGGGTCTGTGCTTTGTGGAACTTGTTTCATTTCCCCAGAGACACTTGTTAGCATTCATCTCTTGTTGCATTCAGCAAGTACTCTTTGAGTGTCTGCTATATGCAAGGCTTGATTGTAAGTGTCTGGGTGATAACATTGGCCGCGTGTCTTCCCTTTCCTGGAGGCTCTGGACCAGCTGTGTGCACACCGTAGTTATTGAGATCACCAGCATTGGAGTCAGACCTACATACCTGAGTTCACCTCTTGGCTCTGCCTTTGTGACCTTGAGCAAGTACTTCACCTGTTTAAGCCTCTGCTTCTTCTGTAAAATGGGTGTGATGGTACCTGCCTCGCTGCATTGTTGGTTATAAATATGAAACACTTAGCATCAGGGATGGCACACACATTCGTTCGTTCACTCTCCCAGTGTTTATTGCCAACTGCTGTGGGTCAGGCAGAGGGTGTACAGAAGGAGGTGAAGCAGGCATCCCTGTCTTCATGGACCTTCCTGTCTCTCGTGGGGAACTACACAAATACACACCTAGAAGGTGAAGAAATCTCTGAAGAGAATAAGCAGGTTCTGTGATAGAAAGTAGTAATTCCCACACCCGTGAACGTGCACTGGGAGCCTATTCTGTACCAAACCCTCTTGAAGAAGACAGAGCCTGTGCCCCAACTTCGGCCAGGTCGTCAGGGAAGGCCTCTCCTGAGGTGGTGATCTTTGAGCCAAGACTTGAAGGCTGAGAAGGAGCCAGCCATGAGAAGAGGCGAAGGCAAGGGGGTGAACGTTGTAGGCAGAAGGAGGAAATGTCTGTCTTGGAATCAGTGGTGTCTGACGTAACTTGCCCAGTTAGTGACAGGACGCTCGTCCGAAGCCCTTTCCACGGGGCTGCGCCATGTGCCGAGGCTTCTCTTCCTCTCCTGCCTGCCTCTTCCCCCCCACGTGTGGGCCCTCTTTTGTTCTTTGTTGCTGTTCCGGTCTCAGTGTGACCAGCACATAGCCGACGTCCAGCGGGGTTTCCTGCTCGGTTAGCAGACCTCAGTCTCTCTGACTCAGCTGTGCACCCTCCCCTGCTCTGTGAAGGCCAGCCCGTCTCTGGGAGGAAAGGCCGCCCTGGTCATCATCATGACCCCTGCCGGGGCTACTGAGGCAGGCCAGTAGTCTCCCTCGGACCTGCAGATCAGGACACGTATTCTCGGGGAGGGTGAACAATACAGTTTACATCTAGGCCACCCCGAACCTTTCTTCTGAGGTGGACCTATACCTCGGCTGCCTACTTGGCTTCTCCATGTAGAAGAAAGAGAACATGACCTCACCCAGCCTCTCCGCATCCTCCCCTCCCTTGCTCCCGTCTCAGCCAGCGGCGCCTGCATCCAGTCAGTGGCTAAGCCTGACTCCAGGCAACCCCTGTGGACACGTCTCTGTATTGCCCTAATATCGGGGGCTGTCAGCATCTACACAACTCATATACACATTCAGTACATACACGCCTCCAGGACAGACCTCACACCCCTTCACTCTGCCCCCACCCCGTGGCCGCATCCCTGTCCTCTCCCTTGGGCATGTGCCTGCTTCCTGAGGGGCCTGTTTGCATCTCTCCCCCGCTCAGCAGCCAGAATGACCTTTTTCAAACAATGAATTGTATAAGGGCACTTTCCTGCTTAAACCATTCTGGTGGGTCCCCACTGCACTTAGTTTGAACTAAAAAATCCTAACATGACACCTTGACGGTCAGGCCCCTCTTGCCCCTCCTGTGTCGTGCTGCACACGGCCCTGCCTTAGCTCCCTAAGCCCTGCAAGCCTGCCCTCCTCTGGGTCTTCCTGGCTGCCGTCTCCACCCCTAGGAACTTCCAGGAACACTCTTCCACACTTCCCATGACTAACTCCTAGTCTGCTGAAGTCACACCCTCTCTTCTTTCAGGTCTTGGATGTGCTGGATTTGTGCGTGGTTGTGCTGCAGTCCCACCAGAACCAGCTCCTTCCCTTGGCTCATCGGGCCTGGCCCTCACTCGTGCGCCGACTCACCAATGACGACCCCCTGGTGGTGCTCAGAGCCTTCAAGGTACTGTGCAGGCGCCCCAGCGCTGTCCGCCGCGCAGAAGGGGACTCCCGGCACAGTGCGCAGCTGGGTCTTTGGGGATTCCTGCTCGTTTTAGCTGGTCCTTGAAGAAAGCAGAGCAAAATAAGAAAGACACAAAGAAGAAAGTAAAAGTCGGTCTCCTCTTGAGTTAGGAGCAGAAGGAACTAGCAGATTAAAGGACTGCCTGTATTTATCAAGCACCTACTGTGTGCTTGGCACTTCCTCACCCGTGAACTCAACTCCTCACAGCAGCTTTACAAGGTAGCTACTGTCCTCCCCATTTTTGACAGAGGAGGAAATAAGCTCAGAGACATGCAGGGATTTTCTCAAGGTCATATAGCTAATAAGTGACAGAACCCAAATCTCTGAGTTTGTGCCCATGTTCTTTGCACTGCACAGGAGTCAAGGTGAAGGGACCCAGGTCTAGCAGTGGGTGTCATCTGCCCATCCAAGGGACTGTGGGCAAAGCTCATGACCACCCATTTTCAAGTTGGCCTGAGGAACCTGTGTTCTACCTTCCTCATAGTATTGTTGTCTAGGCTAAAATGGGACTATTTGGTGAAATGCTTTGAAAAGTTAAAAGCCATATATATATATATATATGTTAGGCATTATTCTCCCCGTCTTAGTTTGGCTTTTATCAGCACATGTATTTTGGCTTATTTATTTATATTCTTCCTTATTCTGAAAAGCACTTAAGGCAACCCACAGAGATATATTTCCCAGGGCAAGCTAACATAAATTAGGAGTAGGCGAGCAAGATGAAGCAAAGCAAAAAGGTGTGTAGGGACATAAAAGGAAGCCAGGAATGCAACTGATATACTTGGCCAAAGTATCTCAGTTTTCTGTAAGATTCATCAGCATATACTGGACCAAAATAGGAGCTTATGTTTAAAACATAAAATTGTTAATATTTTTTCCTAAAGCAAAATATACAAAATCACACACACACACACACACACACACACACACACACACACACACACACACAGAAAGAGGACGAGGGATGCTGGGGGAAGGGGAGAGGGAAGGGGTTCTTGCTAAATCTTATTCAGATATGCTGCCTTTCTTTATGGAAATTAATAGGTAATCTGAAATGACAGCAGGCGTGGAAAAAGGAAGAAATAGAAAGATGTGTGCACTGTAACTGAGGCTGCCTTTCCACCCCAGACACCCTGGTGACATCCGAGTCCTGGAACGCCTTGTGCAGGCCAGCTGAAGGCCCTGCAGGAAAGGCCTCATTCTCTGCAAAGTCGGCAGACACTCTCTGTGCTGGTTATGCCTTGCTTACCAATTTTTAAAGAAATTCCTATTATCCTGTATGTTCAGCCTTGTGCAGCGGGGCAAAACATTTCAATATGTTCTGCTAGAGAAAGTTTAAAATGAGACATGCAGAGAAACCGCCCATGGTGGAAGATGGGACGAGGGTGGACGTACACAGGAGTTGGTGCGATGGGACAGGAAGGGCTGTGCCAGGGCCCCAACCGCCGGGTCCATGCCCGGACTCAGTCGAGGGGCCACAGCCAGCCACTGCCCTCCCGGGGCCTTTGCGCAGCAGCAGCCAGGCCTCGCTGTTTGTGTTTGTTCAGCTAGCTGGAGTTCAAAGCACAAGTCTTCTCTCAAGGGATGTTAGGAAGAGTCAAGAGATGATCTATGTGAACTGCTTTAAGCTCTTTTTTCTTAAGCAAAAAAAGGGAGGGAAATCAAGGTATTAATCATATTATTCATCCAACCCAAGATTCCTTTGAATTATTTCCCGTGTAATCTGTATTTATGGATAGAAGCAGCCATGCCTTGGGAGCAGAGACCTCCGAATTCATAACTGTCAGAATCACAAACCATGGGCAAGGAATTAGCAGCAGTAATTCTATTTTTTTTTCCCCCAAGAAGAAATTGAATTACCAGACATTCCCTAGCTCTGTGCTGCCTTGCCGACGTGCAGTCACGAGACCGAGGGCTGTTTCTGCAGGTCTTACGTACCCTGGGAGGCAAGTGTGGCGACTTTCTGAGGAGCCGCTTCTGCAGAGACATCCTACCCCAGCTGGCTAGCTCCTTAGTCACCCAGGCTCCCGTCAGCGCCCGGGCCGGACCGGTGTACATGCACACGCTGGCCTGCAAGCTGCAGCTGGCTGTTCTGCAGGGCCTGGGCCCCCTCTGCGAGAGACTGGACCTCGGTAGGTACCGGCCACCCTCCCCTGGGGACACGCAGCCTGCGCACCATCTCGCCACCACTGTGGCGCCTGGCGCCCAGTCGTGCTCCCTCCCCTCCCTTCGTGGGTACATCCAGTCTTGCTTTGGCCTCGTTTTCCCACCTGTCTTGATGTATTTTTCTGACTTGCGGGGTGGAGTCAAGAGCCTAGGGCCTCTCTCCTCGCTGTTCCAGGTCCACCAGACAGCAGTTGCTTCCTGCTTATCCCAGACGAAGTCTGAGGCCCAGTGCTTGTTTTGTTTTTCCCCTCTGCAGGTGAGGGTGACCTGAATAAAGTGGCTGATGCCTGCTTGATTTACCTCAGCGCCAAACAGCCCGTGAAATTACAAGAGGCTGCCAGGAGGTACGTCTGCTTGATCACCCACATCTCTTTACGTTTGCTCTAAATTATAGATGATTTGCTAATGGCAAGCAGAGTCAAGGCATCTCTGCTCTTTTCTCTCCTCACTCTTCTTGCCGGGTTAAGATGGTTTCTTTAACTGGGCCAACTCTAGAGATGGTATTTTTACTAGATGCATTTCTCTTTGCAAGTAACCTTTTCCTCTGCTGCAGTGTCAGCAGCAATTCCAAAGGGGCAAAAAGCAGAAAGATGGCGTGCCGAAGGGGACAAAGCACTCTCCCGGGAGGCGAGAGATCTGCTTCTAGGCCCTATTCTAGTGACCGAGTGACCCTGGCACCTGTCCGGACCACAGCTCCTTCATCTGCAAAGCATAAGCATTGGGTTACTGATCTGGCACACCTTGACTCCCCAGAGCGTCTCAGTGGATGTCAGGTGTTCTAAACCGTCGCACATTGTACGCAAAATGGGGTGTGTATGAGCAGACACTGACACATTCCTTTTTCTGGATAGAATCTACAGCATTCATCTGATGAGAGTAGGCGTCTGTGAACTGAGAAACATAAAGAATCGCTGGACTAATGGTCTAAAGGGCCTTTTCCAACTCCGAAATTAGGTGATTGTAATTTCCAAGAGTTTTACTTATTCTCGAGTAGCTGTGCCACCACTAACAGGAGAAGCTAGGTCTGGTTCCTTGAGCCCCAAAGGATTTTTCTCAAAAGCTAAAACTCTGAGTACAGCAGCATTCCCCAGACTTGAGACCAAAAATCCGCTGTGGCCCCCTTGCTCCAGCTGGATGGGGAGCTGGGGCAAGGGGGCCAGAGTGGACCTGCCACCCCCGGGGGTCTGCTACTGGAACAGAAGTTAGCTTCCCTGGCCTGGCCCTGGGTACTACCCCGGCCGCTGCAGCTCTCGTGTCCCAGAGCAAATCAAGAATCTCTCCCACTTCTTAGGCTTCTAGAAATGAGTCCCCGATCTTCCATAGCAGGGTAGGAGTCCTCCCATTCCCCGAAGGCCTGCAAGGCTGCTCAGACTGTGAAATGAGGAAGCTACTTGCTCCCTTATAAACCTTGCACTCTCTGGGAGTGATGGAAATATCCTTTTGAATTGATTTATTGTCCTTTGCAAGTTTTTGCTTTTGATTTCCCCAGTTCCCTTTTTTCTTTCTGTCACTTTCCCGTCACTTCCCCTAGGCCCAGAATCAGTCACGGTTTCTCGAGCACAGGGGCGCATCCCAACCAGCTTCTCCTCAGACATTCTGTTCCTTCAAGAACCAACTTAGGGTGAAAATAGTCCTCCCCCTGGACAGTGTTCTTAAAGCTGCTCGCGTGCTGGTTTCAGGTACAACTCAAGAAGGTAATGAATTCATCTTGAAGTAAATTCTCTGTGTGCCTGTTATAACCAAGAGTCACAGAGATCTGACTTTCCCATTCTCTGTCCCATTCTACTTTTCCTACACCCACCCCATACCCGTCTTTCAAGTTTAGACCCATCAAACAAGCTAATATTCGCCATTCATTATCTTTTCATTTCTAATTTTCTTTTGTGCCGCTAAAAGCAATTAAACCTGGAATTGGACCTTGCTGAATCTTGAGTTGGTATTCAGGGTGCCTCTGGAGGAGGAAAATGCAGCCAGACCACTTGACTGCAGCGCCTTTGTTTGCTCTAGCGCATTCCATTCTGGGTTGAGTCAGATGACCTCCCTCTTGCCAGGCTGGGAGGGGAGGAAGTGCAAGGTTGATTGGTTCACAAACACATCATCTGCAAACTTATTTTGAAGTCAAGGGAAAAAAGCAGCGTTGTCCTTGATCAGGAGCTGATTTGGCATCTCGATTCAGAAATTAATAAGCTCCGTAAATGGGAAAAGAAGGCTGAGACAATGGGAAACCTGGTCTCTTTGTGAGCCTTGTTACTGAAGGAAGGGAGGGAGGCGGGTGGGTACTGAAACACCCCGTGCCCACGGGTGGTGTGGCCTTCTGCTCCCTCATCACCAGGTCCCCTGGCTCAGGGAGCGCCCACACCTTCCAGCGGTTGTTTGTCCTTCACTTTCCTCTTTCCCTCACACCCCGCATCGTTCCAGAAGGGAAGCCTGTCTACCTGACTTACAGAATCTCTCTTCAGACTCTCCGCATCTCCTCGCCAGTCCCCTTCCCTCACTCCTGTCCCTCTGTGTTCCCCACGCAGCAGGCACTGATACCTGCCACACACTCATGGGAGAAGGGAAGCCTGTTGTGTTTGTTGCCAGGGCCCAAGAGGGAGCCCTGTAGCTAAGTGTTCAGCCTCCGGCTCAGCTAAGTGTTCAGAAGAACCTTAGTGAGAGCCAGAGCTGTCCACAGATGCCCCGGCTTCCTCAGAGCTCGTGAGTTGCCGATTCGGGGTGGACGGCCCCTCCGTGTGACAGGGCTGGCCAGGGAGCAGTGAGGGCCAGTGGCTGCTCTGAGTGGAGTGTGTGAGGGGTGGATGACGTTTCCTTCCATCGTACCCTTCTAGGTTCTTTGGCTGGCCTTATAATTGACGTAAGACAGATTAACGGGAGAAAAACCACATCTTTTATTTCATACCTAAGGGCACCTGATAAAAACATGAGACCCAAGGTCAAGTGGAGCAGTTGAGGCTTCTTTGCCACCCTGAGCTGAGGAATGGCATAGGGGCCCGGGGCTTCGCAAGGGGAGGAGGGTGATTCACAGGTCCTAAGAGCAGATGTTTGGTCATTAGAGGTTTGCCCTGCCATACACACAGGTTATTCAGATGAAAAGTTATCTCTGGTAATAGCACTCTTTCTGGGCAAAGCCCCCTATTCATATTCTTCAGGTAGTTAATGGAGAGGTAAGAGTTGTTCTTGAATCTGCTGGGTCTCAATTGCCTCTGGCTCAAGTCAGTCCACACGCCAAAGTGGCACTTTTGGGGGCAGCCTACTCTGCTCCCCTTCACGTGTCTGTGGGTCCGGCAGGCGGGGGCTAGGGCCTCCGAGGGTCAGCCTCCCTGGCATTGGCAAGGAGACAAACTCAGCAGCTCCGTGAAAGTTCCTCTTTGTGTGCGTTACCGTTGGCTTTTTCCTCGCTCCTGTTTGCTTCTCCTGGCTCCAAAGAATGACCAAGCCTGTGTTTGCTTTTTTTTAATTTGTCATATTAAATAGAGCCTTTGTGGCAGGCTTTTACATCCAGGCTGTAAACTCTAGAAATGGAAATTGATCAGGGGGTGGTTGATATAACCAAGGCTGTAAATGCGAAGAACAGAAATGCCATTCCAGTTTAATGCTTTTATCTCGCGAATGTGCCTTGTAAGGAGGGGCATAAATCTTGCAACTTGGGGGAGGGGTGGGGGAGGGTAGGGGTAGGGTAGAACCTCGCCGTGTGTTTCCACTAGGTGTCACTGTTAACTGGCTATGCAAGAAAAATACCAGCTCCCCCAAAGTCCATCTAGTTAATAACTTCAATGGATAACAAAGGAGACAGTCCTATTTGGGGTGTGGGAGGAGGGGTCAGCATACCACAAGTTGTAAACCAGGCGGGGTCCCTGAGGGTAAGCATTAGCTGACAAAGAACAGGTCAGCCATGCCCCCACCTCAACCATGGCAGAGGCCCACTCAACTGATTGAAATTCCCCGAGTAGCCCTGGACGCCTCCGAGATCTCTCCCAGCATGCAGTGGGCCTCCACACTTCTGTGCCTTTCTGACCATGGAGCTCTTCCTTCTCACACATGAAAGGAATCTGAGATGAGAGCACATACCACAAATTTCTGTGTTTTTCCTTAAAGCCAGTAAGTGCTGTCAGCTTGATTCAGCTCAACTCCGGCGAAACCACGCTCCTTGGGCCTATCTCTGAGCGGCGTCTGAGGCTTCCTGTCTTTTGCAGGGAGGTCTTAAATCATCCAATAAGCCTTCTACCCCAGGGCTAAAGGGAACAAAGGAGGCAATACCTGTTTGGAAAAGATGAAGTCCATGCTCCACAGGGCTCCCACTGGAAGAACAATGCTTTCGGGCCCCTTGGTCTCCACCCCCAGGCCTGCCTCCACCTCCCAGCCGCAGGACCCAGGTGGGGATGCAGGGTACCAGCAGGTAGTGACTGGCGGGTGCTCCTTCGCGTTGTGTGGGTGCTGAATGCTGCAGTCCTCAGTGTGGAGGTGGCCGGGGAGGGCGTGCTGTGGCCAGCTTCTGCTGCCTAGCCATTGTATACGAGGGCAGAGGGCACCAGCCTGAGAGGTGGACAAACCTAGGTTCAGACCTTACTGGCTCTGGGACTTTGAGCAAATGACTTCATTTCCTTGTGTCTCTTTTCCCTGCTCTGTAAACTAAGGGTGGTGGTAAAAGAATTGCATTTCTCTCTGAGGGAGGCCAGTCCGCAGGTCCGTTCATTCTCCTGACCAGCCGAGGAGCTGCAATGTGCCAGGCACTGTTCTAGGCACTGAAATGAGAGCAGAGCGAGAGAGAGGAGGCCTCTGCCCTGACAGGGCTTGCGCTCTGCAGGTGTATTTGTGTGCACACCCCGGTGAGGGATATATATAAACGCACCAAATAGGAGATGCAGCGTGTACACATCATAGGAACATCTGGACACTTGGGCGTGGTGTGTCTTACTGTAAGTCTGCCTCATCTTCACTGAACTCCGAAGTGTTTTTCACCCCAGAATGATCTTTTCATGTTAATTGTGCCACCTCCCCCTGCCACCCTCTGTGTGAGAAGTCAGGACCAGGTTTCAAGGTTCATTTACTGGCTGACTTCCCCGCTTTCTTTCTAGCAGTAGGATCCCAGCCCATCAAAGAACCAGCCAGTGCCTTCAAACCATGGACGAACGAGGACTGGCACGGGCTCGTTCATTTCATCCCCGTCAGAGCCCGGCTCCTCTCTTTACCCACACAGGGCCTATTATATTTGAACAGATCAGGAGCCGCAGAGGTGATCCGTTAGTTCAGCTGAGCTTGAAATTAGTAGCTCATTCCCTCACATGTTGTGGGCAGTTTGTTTGAGCTGGGCTACAAAGCTGTTTCCCGCTCAGATCGCACCCAGCATGGAAATGAGGGCGCTCCTAATATTTTTCCTTTTGACATTTGATTAATAGTTGACAAATCCAGACCCAAGTAGTTAGCTTTCCTATTATCCATCTTTTGACAGGCATTGCTGCTTTTCTTTTCCAGGTTCATTGTTCTAAAAATATACTCAGATCTGAAGCTGTTCACTGTGCATACACGGGCATGATTTCCTGGTGTCAAAGATAAGAGACATCTGCCAGATTATAAACAAAGTGGGTTGCTGGGTTTCAGATCTGAAGGCAAGGACCTCCGTGCTACTTAAGCCAAGTGCTCCCCATCCTTTCCCTGCTTCCTTGGCGCTGTCTTGTGATTGATAATCTACTGGGGTCAAGCATTTTACCACCCAGTGGAAAGGCAGGTGTGGGGCGCGCCTGCGCGTCTGTGCACCGCACTGGGTTGGGATCCAGGATGCGTTTGATGCTCCGGGGGTCAGGACCACCTGCACAAAGTGGATTTCACATGTCAAAAGCCTTGGCAGACCGCAGGGTACCTGTTTCACCACTTTGCAGGGTCCGTGGTCTGTCCTGAGTACCTAAGAGGTCGGCATCAATGTCATGATCTCAGTACCGAGTAAGGCAACCAGGAGAATGGCCTTGATTATCTTATGATATGTGTGTTTATTCACAAGATTTTTCTTTTATTATTATTAAGAGGTTAAGTACTGTATTGGAAGTTGATAGATTGCCAAGATGAATACCAAGTAAGTGTGGGCCTCACATTGCTGCTCGGTGGCAGCATAACCCTGGGCCAATCAGTTCACTTGTCCAAGTCTTCGCTCCCTCATCTGTAAGATGAGAGTGAGCATATCTGTTATTTTCCACCTAATCAGATTACTGCCAGGGTTCGGTAAACTCGTGCATATTACTCTTCAGCACAAAATGTAAGCACAGAGGAAAAAGTAAGTTGTGGTTGTTAGCATTATTAACTTCCTCCTGATTACAAAAAAAGACCTAGGTCATCGTATCAGTTAAGTGCATGCAATGACAACAACAAAATAATAACAGGGAAAAAAAACAAGGTGAAGGCAGGGTTGAGGTTAATATATAAATTGCACACCTAGAGCTCTGCACCCTTGCTGGAGATGAGCCTTCAGCGCGGCCCTCCTCTTCCTCACAGACAGAGCAAAGAGGGAGGTGTGTCTGTTGTACACCTTCCTGGCATCCCCGAAATAAGAACAGAGAGCTTTGCAGAAAGAGGCACAGCTTTTCTTGCTTCTGAACCCTAAGAAAATTTCTTCCTAGGTCATCTTAGAACCCTGGGTACTGTTGTGACTGATGTCTCAAACGTCCTTGCAGTGGATACACAAGTACACTTCCTAGAGCGGCTTCTTCCCCGCATCCATCAGCAGAGGCTGCTGGCTTAGTGCCAAAGTGTGGGTTCCAGGAAAACAGACTGGGGGGAGGGGGACCAAATAGGTAAAAGGTTGCTGCAAAGATGTCTTTATCTTCAAGGGTATGCACCTTTGGGCCAAGAGGGTGGGTGTCTGCGTGTGGCCTGAGTCAACCACAGGGCCGCTTTGAAATCTGCACCTAGCAGCGTCCTGGCCAAGGGTGGGGGGCTGGGAGGGGATCTAGGCCTGCGGGGGGGCGGGGGGGGTGCCTGGAGGCAGAAGAGGCAGCCAGATGGAAGGGGCTGCTTTTAAATCCTGCCCCAGTGGGATTTAAGCCCTTCTAGGTTCTGGCTTATTTTTGAATTGTCTGTGACAGATTGGTCCTCTCAGTGCCATAGCTTTTTAAATATGCACAAAGCAATGGAGTCATTCCACTGCATTTATGATACTCTGTCTTGTGGTACTTTAGGGGTGCGATTAGCATCGTAAGCTTCTCCTGGTGTTTATGGTTTTAAATTCTGTCCCCGTTGCATTTAAATATTTTTATTATCGGTCTCTGTGTGAGTATGCGAGATGGAGTTAGATCGATAGATGAATGGTTCTGAACAGGTAAATATAGTTAAGTCTAACGAGTACATATAGCTGCAGAGGTAATTGGTAGTATTTATTTGGAAAGTAAATCGTTGCTCCAAGTCATAATCCTCCATTTCCAACATTTAGAAACAAAAAACGACCTCCTCACAGGAGAAGATAGCTAAATTGAATAGCAAGAAAGGACAGGCTTGAAATACTGGTTAACCAATGAACTGAGACCTATTAGAGTAAATTACCAAGATAGAAACATCACCCCACTGCTCGCTGGCTAGTACACGCCGACACCCCGAGCATCCATTTGTTTAAAAGGAAACACACAGCCTCATTTGTAGCATCAGCGTGCACCGACCCGCGGGAGAAGAGATGGCCAGAGAAGAAAAGAGTATACAAGTTCTGCCAGAAAGGGAACAGCAGGGAAGCCGGAATAACTTTGTGGGTGTGCCTGCTTTCCAGCAAGTGAGTTTGTTTTCTGATTGCATTTCGTCATGGCCATGTAGAGACAGCCTGTATCATGTTCCTAAGGAGACATCACTGAATAACTTCTTTAGAAGCCCAAAATAAATAAATAAACAGATCACAAAGCCACAAGTTCTTTACCACTGGCACTTATGCAGACAGCTCACAAGAGCGTTTTATAAATCCAGAAAGAGACAAGGAGCAGCAGATGCCTCAAGCAAGTAATTGACAGAGAAAGAATAGCCTGTCACCCAGGAGAGCTGGAAGCCCTGCATTTCACTTACAGTTTATTTAGCTTTACTGGGCCTGGATTGGCTGGCGATTTTCTAGAGCCGCGTTTGAGCAGATGCTGTCTAAACCGAGGGGGTGAGGACACACTCTGTAACATTTGCATCTGCAGCAGAGAGGGTTTCTTTGGGGTGTTGCCACATTCTGGGGTGCTAGGGGGCTGTGCTCCAGTGCCCGTGCTTGAGAACCACTGTGGACTGTTGATGCTGCAAGGGGCCTTAGAACTGGGGTTTACAGAGAAGCAACTTGCCGTGTCCCCTCCTCAGGAGCCCTTTCCCAGCCCCACCCCACGTGTGCACCGTGGGCCTCGCTGCTTCGTCCGTTCTCCCTGCCAGAGGCGGAGCCCCTTCGTCCGTTCATCTTTGTATCCCACACACCCGGCTCAGTGCCTGGGCTGGAGCAGGTGAACCACAGAGAGGTGGGACCCAGGCCCTGCTGACCGGATTCCCGGAGCACATTTCCTCCCCCCACCCCCAGTTTGTCACTGGGAGCGGGCCACTATTGATCATAAAGGAATGAGCCGCTTCTGTTGGTTTGGTGTCTGGAGTTTATTAGGTACTTGCTGATGCCCGTCAATTGTAGATAGGGCTGGAGTGCAGGGAAATGGCTGCCTGCATGAAGCGAAATTCAATAAAACCGCATTTTAAGTGAAAAATCAGTATAAACACCAGGCTTCTTTGCCATGGAAACAGAGGTTGCTTAGAAACTGCCTAACGGCGAGTTCTAAATTTTTTAAAGTCAAGTTATCATTTAAGCTACACGGCCCTACAGGTTATTGAGAGATAATCACTTGCCTCAGGACACTCGGAGGCATGAGGCACAGCTGAGTGCCTCCCGAAACTCTGGGGACCAGATAATCTCTTGATAACTGTGCTCCCCGGAGCCACTGATTTGGGCCCGGGGGAAGGAGAAAGAAATTTTTGTTCAGGACTTCAATGGTGTACATATATTTTTTTTTAAGTGTTTCTCTTTGGTTTGAAAAAACATGGCACTGGCCATTTGGCCTGTTCAACAAGCGTCGCTGCCATGGCTCACGATGTATTAGGGACATTTTCCAGGCAGTTACCCCAGTCCCTTCAGAGCGGAGGTCCTCTCTTCGTCTTCTGGCTTTTGATTACGCAAGAGGGCTTTTAAGGTCTTCAGCTCCGGACTCTTCACTTCCTGGGGACCCCTCTCCCCAGCTCAGGATGGGCAAGAACTGGCTGCGGGACAGAGTGGCAGCAGAGTTTGGAGCAAAGCTGGGCCCCCGAGCTCTCAGACAAGACCTCCCGGGCCTCCGTTCCACTCCCAGGGGCTTACAGCAAACAAGGGTTCAGGTTCAGAATGTGTCCGTGTTTGAGTTCAGCAGGTTGCGTGCCTTCCGCCGAGCAAGAGCACGGCTTCCCCCGCCAGCACCTGGTTGCCCAGCATGGCATTCGCTGCCAGCCTCGGGCACGCTGTGGGTGAAGAATACTGCATTTGTTTCTTCCTGAAAATAATGGCCATTTGCCCAGAACTGGGACCCCCACCAAGTCAGTATGAAGGAAATTGCGAGTGAAACAAAAGACAAATGTTTTGCCCTTTTCAGAGTGTCTGAGAAGTTTCCGTGGTGTGGCGGTGCTGCAGAGGTTGGTAGTGATAATTATTCCTTAGACACACACATACTCTCTGGAAGGCGCAGTGTTTTCATTATACACTTCAAAGTGTTTTCCTGCACCTCATCTCCTTAGAGCCTCGCCACAAACTTGTGAGGAGGGTGGGGCGGGTGTGATCATCTTCCTTTGGAAGAAAAGGAAACAGGTTCAGGAAGGCAAGATAAGTTGCTCCGAGCCCCAGAGGCAGGAGAGGGAACTTGTATGGCTGCCTGCCATTCTGGGGAGTCTGCCCCTTTAAGGGCTAGGAAAGGAGACCCAAAATAATTCTTGGAAGAGTTTGGCTCTCACTTAATAAGAGAAGGCAAACTTTGTACACACATTCTTCCTTGGCCTCCCTGTGAGCACTGTATTTGGAGTTCTCACAGGACAGGGCATCTGGGGGTTTCAGTTGGTTAATAGACTGGCTTCGGCTCAGGTCATGATTGTGGAGTCCCCGGATGAGCCCCGCATCTGGTTCCCTGCTCAGCGGGGAGTCTGCTTCTCCCTCTGACCCTCCCCCCCCATGCTCTCTCTCTCTCTCTCCTCTCATTCTCTCTCAAGTAAATAAACAAAATCTTCAATTAAAAAAAAAAATCCTCACAGGGCAAGGAGAGTGGCTGCTTCCCTTTTCCTGTCCTGCCAGCAAGTACAACATCTGCATTTTTCATGTTAAAAAGGACTTAGTATGAACATTGCAACGTGTTCCTGCCGTGTTAAGTCCGAGCAGAACCGTGACTAAGGTGGGCCATGGCCTCACTTCGCTGGGTGTTACCCAGATCAAAATATTCCTTAGTGCACCGGGCTGTAGCCTGAGAAACCATTCCGGTTCTGGAAGAGGAAAAAAAAAAATCAAATGAAACCATTTGCATTCTAACCGTCTTTGGCACCAGGGAAAACTGTCAACTGTGTCACATGTAAATAGAAATCAGCTTCCCATTTTTGGTGTGTTTTTTCATAATTTCCCTTGCCACTCTAATTATCAAAGATATTTTTGTTTTTAAACAAAAATTGTCTCCCACACAGGCCCCATCTCCTTTCTGCGGTGAAGTGGAAACGATGAATTAGAATATTCTAATCACTTCTCCAGCAACCACTGCTGAGATTATAAGCACAAGATTATCCTAAGTAAAGAAAACTTAAATTGTTTAGGCACAAACCAAGCCAGAAAAATTTTCAAAGGGGCCCCTCCCTCCTGCCTCCCTTGCCTCCTTAGCAGATGTCTATTAAACCCAAGGAGGAAAGCAAAACTGGCTTCCCCCTAGAGTAAGACCCAAATCTCCTGAGGGCAACGGGTTTTTAAATTAACAAAATTAAAAACAGAATTTAGCTCCATTCAGCAAGCATTTAAATTCCTGATTGCTGGCCAACAATGTAAAGAGAGGCTCCTAGGTCATCAAGACTAAAAGGTGATTCATCATATATATACTATTCTCCCTATTACTTGGTGGATAGGGATCGCGTGGGCTAGACGCTGTGTAGGGTTGGGTCTGTGTTTCCTCATTTAAGCGTCCGCCAAACCCGGAGTGAAGTACATCCCCCATTTTTAGAATGAGGACACCGAGACCGAGCCCACTTGGATAATGTCCCACAGCCACAGAGCAGTGGCGTCCGCGATAACGTGAATCCTGTGGGTAGCCTTCACTAGACCGTTCTTGGTGAGGAAGAGTCGACCTCTCCTTTAGATCCTTTTATAGGATGTAATTTTCCAGTCATCTTAAGCCATCATCATGCAGTGTCTTAAATCACTTACCAAATATAAGACCAGTTGGGTCGGGTATTCGTTGAGAGCTTACCGTGTGTCATCCCGGGTGCAGCAGTGAAGGGAAAAGGTGCGGTCGCCGCGCTGGAGAGCTGTATCGGGAGAAAGGGAGGTGGTCAGTAGACAGCGCTGGAGAGGTATCCCGAAAGAGAAAAATAACGGGGCAACCACCTAAGCCAAATGGTCCGGGAAGGCCAACCTCTCTGAGCAGCTGATATGTGCCAGCAGGGAGCTGCCCATCCAGGGGAGGGTGGGTTTGAAAAGCTGGACTCCGAATCACCAAGACAGCCTGGTGCATGAAGTTTGCACTTGGACTGCCCAGTGCAGAGGCCCTGGGCCCACGGTTGGTGGTTCAGAAATGGGATATGAGCAGAGGAGAGGGAGGGGTGGCAACCCCAAAGTTCAGGCCACGTCGAACCTCACCCTTAGGGTGCATATGGGGTTGGGTGGCCCGGGCCCTTCAGCTCTGTCCCTGTCATGTGTAGGACTCCAGTGCTCTGACTCAGGCGGTTCCTGCTGCGGGAGAGTTAAGTGGGTCTGACCCCGGTGTGAGCACGTCCAGACCACCAGGAACCCACGGCTCTCAGTGGCCAGAAGGGGCTGAGCTACAGAGTTGAGCAGCAAGCTGTCGGGCCAGGGATGAGCACCTGGGGACTAGGGAGCGTGGGCTTACCCTGTGAGCCTGGAATGAGGGGTGGGCCCTGTCGGTTTTCTTTGAAAACGCCTGCTTGACACCCCAGAACTTAACTGGGTTCTTTGCCAAGAGCTTGTTTGATGTCAGACTAATTTTCTTCTCGATGTCGATGGATCTGAAGCTCTTTTTGGGCTGTGGGACCATCCTCATGGCCCTGTCTTTCGCACTACAGTGGGCTTGCTCTGCTCTTCGAAGGGATTTGATGTTCTTAGCAGGGTCTCTCCCACATAACCCAGCAAGCAGCCTCTTCGGGAGAACAGTAGCCACTCTCCCTCATTTCTGCTCATTTGAGACCCCAGCCCACCCTCCCTCCCGTCTCTCCACAGGGTTTTCCTCCACCTGATGAAGGTGGACCCGGACTCCACCTGGTTTCTCCTGAACGAACTTTACTGCCCCGAGCAGCTCACACCTCCCCACCCCCGCCTTCACCCTGTGCAGCTGCGGGGCACCGCCGGGCAGGGGAACCCCTATGTGGCCAACGTGCTCCGCCTGCTCCAGGAGCTGCAGTGACCCCCACACACACACCTGGATGTGGCAGGACAGTATCCCCGTCGCGCAGGCGGGGCCGACCGCACCCTGGCCCCGGGCGGTGGCAGAGAAGACGGGCGAAGGTGGATTAGACAGCCAATCGACTGATACATTGATCGATCCCACAACTGCTTAGAAATTGGATTGAAAGAAGGTAGCTGACTTATTTATATATTTCATACCCGGTGTTTTCAAATGACATTGTCTGGCAGCTCTAAGGGCTTAACTCCTTCCCTTACCATCTCCTCGGCCCCAGCTGCCCCACAGGCCATCCACACACCCCGCACAGTGAAGAGCCTCTGGGCACACGGAGGGAGGCCTCTACTAGGCACCGATGGTGTCCCCTGAGCACCCGAGGGCCACCTGGAAGTACCACGACCCAGGAGTCTTCAGAATGCAGCCCCGCGTCACAGACACGCACACCCCCTCTCCCGGAACAATGACCTGCAGCTGTTACTGGAAGAAGCCTGTTATTTGGAAGAAAATGAAATAAAGGTGCTTCTTGGACAAAAACTATGATCAAGGGCTCACTTTAAAGTTTGTTATTTAAATTGGGTGCTTTTTAAGCAATGAGTTAATGTTCTTGAACGGATAATACAGAGCCATGGCATAAAATCCAAGCAGGACAGAACAGAAACAGTGAAAAGTCAGTCTCCCCACCCTGTTCCCCAGACATCTGCTTTCCCTCCCCAAACACAACACTCACTACAACTTTTTGCATACCTGGTAAGTAGGAGATGGATTCGTTTTTGCTCTTTATTATGGACATAGTATAACATACAGCAAGCCTCACATACCTGTAAACCAGCGCACCGGTCACCAGCATGTGGCGAGCTCTGCCTCACAGCTACCCTCGTGCATTTACCTCCCCAGCTCACCCAGTCCCGGAGTATTTCGAAGCACGTCCCAGATGTCCTTTCTAAACCTTTTTCTAAAAAACGTACAACCACAGGGCGCTTGGGTGGCTCACGTCAGCTAAGTGTCTGCCTCCGGCTCGGCTCATGATCTCAGGGTCCTGGGATCCCACCCCGTGTCACTCCACGCCCCGTGGGGAGTCTGCTTGAGATTCTCTCTCTCCTTCTGCTCCTTCTCCCCCTGCTTGTGCACTCTTTCTCACTCAAATAAATCTTCTTAAAAAATAAATAAAACGTGCAACCACAGTAGCATTATCACACCTAAACAAATTAGCAGCTGTCCCTTCATATTGTACGCAGTGAGCGTTTAAATTTCCCCGGCGCATTGAATCAGGATCCGAATAAGGTATATACATTGCTGTTATCTATATGTCCCTTAATAAATCTCTTTTAATTTATAGATTCCCTCTCCACCTCTCTTTTCCTCTCCATGTACGTTTTTGTTAAGGAAACAAGGTCATTAATCCTACCGCAGTTCCCACAGTCTGGATCTGCTGATTACATCCCTGTGGGGGTCATTTCATGGGCTGCTCTCCTGTCACCTGTATTTCCCGTAAACGGGGAGGCAGAACAAGAGGCGTGCTCTGGTTTGAGGTTTTGTTGTTGTTGTTGTTGTGGGCCACACTCCTCCATAAGTGGGTTATTTACTTCCATCAGGAGGTGTATAACATCTGATCTCTTACGAGACCAGTGGTCATTGGCAATCGTCACCTGGACCCACTGCCTCATTAGGGCGCGTGGAGTCGAGCTCTCTTGTCCCACTGCTCCGGCTTGCCGTACGCGAGAGTACTTCTGTGAAGGGAGCATTCCCTGCATCGACTATGCAGTAACCTTGAGGGAGTCTGTAGAAAAGGCAGGATAAATACTTGATTTTGTTTCAGCTGAGGGATTTAAAGCACAGATTATGTAAATTTGGTCCACTGCGTGCCGCGCGCGCACACACACACACACACACAAATGTGCTAAAGGATCCCAGGAATGATGAATGCTTCCTCAACATATGCATGGTGAGACGCCATCCGGAGAACTCCTCCAGTGCTGTAGATAATCCCCACGCTCTATAAAACCCAGAAGGCAGCTGGCACGGGGACATACTGGAGCCCCCAGCCAGTTCCGGAGAGGCCCACTCATGCCCTGTTAGGGTCTTCTCTGCCAGGGTATAGGATGTCCAGCTGGGGTCTAGGTGGCAGCAGCCTGGCTTCTGGTCTGGCTCCGCCAATGAGTCATCAGAGACCCTCCCTCTTCTTGGGCCTCAGCTCTCCTGCCTGTAATGTGGAGAGAATGCACCAGACAGAAAGCTTAATCTGGGGGATCCCGGGTCTCTCCAGGAATCTGATGATATCTCGGGACCTGGTCCCCCAGAAATGTACCTCCTCTTCCCCCCGCCTTCCAAGACTGCAGTCATGCACCATCTCGCCTCCTGCTGGGTAGGTCTGCTTAGCTGACCTCACAAATTCTATGGACAATTCTAGAGCCTTCACCTATAAGCCTGCAGGGACCCCAAGTTACGAACCCCTGAAAGAGAAATAATCACTTAACTAGAATCACTCTTCTAGTTTTAAGATTCTGGGATGATTTCCTTTGGGGAAGGGGGAAAATGCCCTCTAACTGAGAGGACTGTAAAAAGATTCACAGCATTGTTCCCAATTCCACTGGGGACACAAAGTGCTAAACTAATTCAATCTCTAGGTCCTGACAAATGAGAAAACAGGTCAGAGAGGTGGTGGGACTTATCGGGTATTACCTGGCTTCTGGGGCGATTCAAGTAGTCTGCCTTCCCAGGGCGCCTGGGCATGGCAGGCCATAACGGTGTGCCAAGAGGCAAGGGAACACGGACACACATCCTGCACATGATGCAACTTGGGCCCTCGGGAAGCTCTCCGGCAGATAATCCGTGTGGGAGGATTTGCCAGTCTTCCAAAAACCCATCTCATCCTCAAAGAGTAAAGACATCCTGAGTTGCCTTTGGATTCCTACAGGCAGATTGTTGCACTTCATTTAAAAAAAATTAAAAAAACCTAATTAGAGTGCCTCTCCAGTCATTATTATATCCAGGCAACTTTAATTTGAACCCATCCAGCTGACTCATTCTAGTCCTTGTTTACATGGGCTTCTCAAAGTGATCGTTTCCCCCTGTTCAACCTGGCTGGTGCAGTGAGCATTTCTCCTTTCATTCAGGGTTTCTGGTCACTGGTTCTGCTGGAGTTAAGGGTGGGTACTGAAAGGCCTTGAATTTCAGGTTCAGACACTGAGCTCTGATCCGCGGGCAGTGGATGCCTCCTGGGGGGTTCAGGAAAGCACAGAGATGGAACCGGGGGTCCTGCGAAGGGCTGGGCATGGTCCTTAGGAGGCTCGTATTGAGAAAGAGCGCAGGTGATCTGGAGCCCATCGGCACTGGGCTTGGTTTCTGACTCTGCCCCTTAGTGCCTTTGCCACCTTGGGTGAGTCACTTTCCTTCATTTTCCCTTCTCTAAAATGGAGTTGCTGCCTCTGCCTCTTTGAATGGCTGCAGCAGCAGGAGTCAGTGCTATCATGTTCACAATGCCTGGGGCTTCGATGCTGTGCAACCCTTCCCTCCATCCAACCCCACTGCTCACATCTTCGGCAGGATGCAATACATAGTGCTCTGGACAGTTATCGCTGAGGAAGGAGATGGTTAAATCTTGAAGCATAACACCCCCCCCCCCCC